>VWZT01002023.1:18089-155213 GCA_013397055.1 Pachycephala philippinensis
TTTTTTTTTTTGTATCGGAGTTTTCAATGTAGTGGAAGTACAGTTTCTGAGTGGTTCCAAATGTAGTCAAATAATGCTACCCTGTAATGTCTGGATCAAATGGCTTCCATGTGAGCTGAAGTGTACACAGTTAAAAAAAAAGCACAAAGGGTGTCCCACGCCACTGTAGAAGTTTCTCAAATTATTTATAATTGTCTTTACTGAAAAAATTCCCTCTTTATCAGTTTAATTTTTAATGTTTCTAACTTCAGTTTGTAAACTATTCAGTCTGGTTACACGTTTTTCATCAAGAACAGACATACACCTCCCTCATTCTTCCAAACACAACAAACTGTACATTATTGAGTTTCGTGGTTAAGTTATATTAAAAATTAGGAAGGCTGGCTTTATTTCATTAAGTATCTAGGCTGCAAGTTACGTTTTCAAAATTCATACATCTATATATATCTATTTTGATGTTAGCACCCAACTCTATTTATCTGACTTCCAAGTTCTTTAAGAGCTGGATACTTGGGTAAAAACACCATTAGGATCTAAAAATATTAAGGAACTTTGCTGACTTCTCACCATTGTGGGTAATAAAAAACTGAGAGAATAAAGCTAAGTCTTATATATTGCTTCAGGTCTTTATGTTTCTTTACACCAGTTGAAAATACAGTGATATTAAGAATCAGCAATACTTCTTCTGTAACACAGCAGTAAAATGAAAGAGTTACTGACTCTGCAGCTGTCCATGTATATAAACTTACAGAAGCCTACCTAATTTTAAAAATGTAACTGAATTCAAGTTGGCCACACAGATCCTGTAGCTTTAAGAAAGTTTGCTGCACTGTCTCTATGCATTTAATACCAAGAGCCTTCTGTCACTATGCATTTAATAACAAGTGCTAAAATGTCTCTTGAGAAGAGGTTCAGGAGTGAGCATATCAGCTAATTGATCATTTCTTGAAGCACAGTGGGATAAAGGATTAACTGAATTCATAGAGGTCTAGAGAAAAAAAAAGCCTTGGGTCAAAAATGACTAACCAGGAGACATCCTCAGACAGCTGCAATAAGCCTCAGAATTTATAGCTGAAGGAAGCAGCTGGAAAGTGTTCAGAAGACCTATGCACACAATCGAAGAGAGATTGCAAACTGAACACAGGTGCAGTGTCAGTCTGCTTTAAGGCGTGTAACAGTATAGAAACATTGGGAAAAGAGTAAAAGCACTGAAATTGTTTTAATTCTGGAGCATAACAAATGCTGAAAAGATTCTTGCCTGTTCTTGGACAAAAGATAAAATGTCCATGCATCACTGCAGGTGGCTCGGTGAGCAGCTGCAGTGAGAGCTGCAGGTTGAGCTCTGGAGGGCAGGAGCCTGAGGCAAGGGGCAGTGAAACTGGTGCCAACCTTTAGCACAACAAAGGGCATGGGGACTTGTGTCACTGCCAGGTGGCCGGGCACTCCAAGTATAAAAGGCAAAGAAACCTTGTCTGACTGTGGAGCGAGCATAGGGAGTGAAGCAGGGCATCCATTGGCTCACTGGAGCTGCCCACTGTGAAGGAGTTTTGGACCTAGCTCAGGTTGTTCGAGAGTGACTGCCAGAGAGGCTCTGGGATGACCAGACAGGAAAGTTTCCTTAACATATGAAATAATTTGCAGAAATACAGCAGTGTTTACTTTTATTGAATATCTAATTACTCACATCTGTGTTTTGTTTGAGGACACAAATATCAAATCTTCTAAAATAATCCTACCTTGTAAATGATACAGCAGACATATACTAAGGATTCTGGATAGGAGGTCTGATGAGATATCTGATTCAAATCACTATTCCTGTAACAGTGGGAATGCACCTGCCTTATTGGGAAAGGACCAGCAAACAGAATCAAATGTTACATAGTCTGCCAATAGTTGCACGAGGACAGGATTTAACCCTATCTACCCTTTTTTCAGATGCTAGAAACATGGCTCCATTTTCACTAACATTATGAAAGGAACAAAGGCTCTACCTAATATCAAAGTTGGAAAAACATGGCAAGAAAGCTGCTATCCATGCAGGAAGAAACAGGAAAACCTGCTCTTTCCATGAAAGTGCATAGCTAATGTAAAATCCCCTGGAAAGAATGGCAGCCAGTGGGAAGAAGAGGTTTTGCTCTCCTAGTCCAGACTTGGAAAGTCTCAGCTAGAATATATGGATCTCATTCAACCCCAGCCAAGCTCCTTGGTGACATCAGATGAATGGATGCAACTCTGTTCAGAATTAACACTACAATAATACAGAAATCTAGATACTTCTACTAATGTAGCTATCAAGTGAAAGAAAGGCTTAAGACATGGAAAACAGATCAAACACTAGGAAGGTGGTTGGACCACACTTTAATCCTTGCCACACAGCTGCACCCTTCTTTGTTCTACCAGAGATGAAAACTTGCAAGTGCTCTATTGTTGTGGTGCATGCAGCTATAACCACTGCTGCAGACCATTTAGAACAATACTGGGCAGGCCTCCAAAACACCCAGGTCTAGCTCCCTCTTTGTGGTTACGGCGAGTACCTATAATTCCCTTGAGTTTTAGTTTACATATTTTAAGTTCATTAGTTGGTGACTTCTCCACCCTGTTTTATGTATGAGTTTGTGTTTATTCATTTCCCTAATTGACTATTCATTAGTTCTAGAAAATTCTCCCCTACTCGACGCCCCACTGGATTGTTCATATTATCCGCTCCCCTAAGTTACCTCTATTGGTTGTTCCCCTGTTAGCTCTTCCCCCTTGTTCTATCATCACTGGCTGTATCCCTTTACTCCAACCTCGTATATAAACCCTGCACCCTCTCATTCCTTTGTCTTTCGACCCTGGACCCTTCACACTCAAGAAGCTGGCTGGAACCCACAGAAAGGACCCATCTCTCTCTGCCTCCGCCGACGCCTTTCTGCCACCTTTGCTTGGGGCTTGCTCCTCACGCAGGAGCCAGCCTTGTCCGCAGCCTGCAGCTGCCAAGGATGCCTGCAGCAGCACGCTGTGTGGCCTCGGGTAGCCCCAAACAGCGTCACGCTATGCGTTTGTTTCCATCTGATCTTAATGTTTTAGTATTACAGTACTCCAGATCTAACTCTTTCCATGCAAATAATACCTGTGCTACAGTAAATTGTCATTAGCTGTAAAATAAATGGAAGGAAGTGGTTGCTTTGTCATAAGATTATGTATTCATGGTATACAGTAACCGACAAAAGATGTCTGCATCTCACCCCCTTCTAATACAAGGTTTGAGAGATCCACCACATTTTATAGAGAATGAGACAAACATGCCAACAATGACACAAAAAATATAGTCACCAAGTACAAAATTGCTTTTATGAGCATTGCACAATAGCGGACACTAGTATGCTGTTAATACAAGATGAAATAAAAGCCTGTTTCAGCGTGCATCTACTCTCCTCCACTTAGACCTTTGATCAACAAACTGCCTCATCAAGGGCCTGAAGGATTTTCCTCTGTCCACACTATTCATCTGATCACATGGTTTCAGTAATTTGAGACTATTCATCACATGTAACATTTTTAAGCATCCTCCATCATGTTTTTCTTTTTCCCAAAAGCTATCAAAAAATTATACCAGACAAAAATCTATTATTCATGGAGCACTTACACCTCACACATTATAAAAGAAAAATGCAGAAATACATGCTTTCAAAGTTAATTAATTCTGAAATGTATTGCCCATCAAATCTGTCAAAAGATGTAATGGAGAAAATGAAGGTACTTAAATTTACTCTGAGTTATATCTTTAATAAAGATATATGATTAGCCCTATGGACCTATGAGAAAGAAAGTCCACCTTGCAGTAACTAAAAACCCATTCTATATTATTTGACAAAGTAGCAAGTGAGGATAAAAAAATGAAGATAACACAGAAGACAAAGAGAAGATAACAAAGCAAGTAAGGACTGGAGAGATGTACTGCAATCACTCATTGTTCAGTGTAATGCACAAATAGTAGTGCTGATCCTAAAACAAAATCTTCGGCAAATGCCTACTGCTAAAATAATAATACACCTTTGTTTGAAATGCTTTATGATTAATCACTGTCAAGTTTTGAAGTGGAAAAAAAGCAGTAGGAAGGAATCCTTTATTCTCCAGACTTCCAAAGAACTTTTTTGCTCTGCTTATTTAAAGAAATTTCCTCAGTGAAATACATACTTCTGCTACAAGAAAGAGTAGAGGGACAAGGGTCTTCCAAACCTTTCATAATACACCTACTATGGGAGTTTGCATTGAAATTTTCAAGTCAAATGCATATTTTCAAATCCCAGAAGAATACAATAGAAGTTACTAGAAATTTGAGTATTAAAATTTTTACTTTTTCATATTCTAATTTCTGATAGCAGCCAAAATACTACAAGTTTGAAAATATTTTTCTTTATATTAGAAAGATTACAATCAGCCAAAGTTTTACAGAGTTCCACTGAATTCAGTATTTGAAGAGACAGTATCCCTTTCCCACCATTGAGAAAGTTTTCAGTGATGCAAAGGTGGAAAAGAAGGAAATAAATTTCAATTGTGTGCAGCTTTTGGCTGGAAAAGAGTTAAATTTCTTTATAGTAGATTGTGCAGTGCATGTTTTGGATTTAGGACAAGAATAGTGTTGATAACACAGGGATGCTTTCATTATTGCTGAGCAGTGCTTAGTCAGAGCCAAGGACTTTTCTGCCTCAGAGCCCAACCCCACCAGTGAGGAGGCTGGGGGTGCACAAGGAGCTGGGAGGGGACACAGCAGAGACAGCTGACCCCAGCTGAGCCAAGGGATATTTCAGACCGTATGGTGTCATGCTCAGCATACAGACCTGCAGGGAACAAAAAGGGGGGGGCAACGTTTGGAGTGATGGCATTTGTCTTCCCGAGGCACGGTTACCCGTGATGGGGCCCTGCCCTCCTGGGGATGCCTGAACCCCTGCCTGCCCATGGGAGGTGGTGAATGAATTCCTTGGTTGGGTTTGCTTGTGCACACGGCTTTTGCTTTACCTTTTAAACCGTCTTTATCTCAACCCATGAGTTTTCTCACTTTTACCCTCCTGATTCTCTCTCCCATCCTGCTGCGAGGCTGAATGAGCAAGGGGCTGTGTAGGGCTTAGCTGCCAGCTGAGGTTAAACCACAACAAACAGTAAAAAGCAAAAGACAGCTCTGAAGAGCACAAATAACTTCTGTCTCTTTTTTCTTGTACTTGCTTCTTGCAGAAGGACTAACTTATTTTAGAACAGAGTAGCCAAAAAATGAAAAGAAAAGTAATATGGGAGGAAAAAGAAAAATATATTAACTGCAGAATATCACTCCTGATAGCTTGTCTGAAAATAAACTTAATTCCAATGAAGAAAGCAACATTATATACATACACCAGTTCAAGACACCGAAGCCACTGTGTACAACATCTGTTTACAAGAAGACAAGTCAGGGACAGTGAGCTTGCTGTGCTCATGCATTTCCCCACAGGGGCATATGCACATGAGGTCTACAGGAACCCATACCAGATATTTGTGTACAATCTGCAAGACATGCTCCAATCTCAGGCTCCATACTTGGGCTCCCTGGGTGAATGCGTAAGGATCTCAGTGTCCAAATATAACTCCGCGTTTTTGTAAAACTGTAAAATGTTTAGCCTGGGCTAGCCCTTTTCACAATGACAACTTTACTTCTTGATACATAAACTAATCATTGGCAGGTTTTCCGTATGAAGTCAACTACATGCATAATGATCCTACTAACCAAAGCCTAGCCATTTCCCACTCAGACTTGTACAATTTTTCCTCTCCTGTGAAACTTCTACTCACTTGACTTACAATTAATCTCTTGCATAGGAAGAAAAACATGAAGCATGGTATTACAGTTGGTAGGGAAGAGAGGAATAGAAAAGGGACTCTAAGGATCTTCAGTTTCTCTGTTAGTCTCAAAAAATATATTCACAATACAGCATGATTCACTGGAAACTCCCTCTGGATGAGAATACCTACAAAAACCTACAGTGATTCACAGAGCCTATGTCTGTTTCATACCATATCTCGCCCCTGTCCCATGAGAAAGACACTGTCCTATGCTGTCACATGTGAAACAGAACAGGAATGTTTAGTCTCCTCACCACCATAACTATAGCCAAGACCAAAAGTACTTAAGGAGGGAAATGCATCTGTCATGCACTTGAAGAGATTCCAGCAGCAAGTCTTTGTTCTAAAATCCTATCTGGAAAAAGGACATTAAGAGCACAAAAATATGTGCAATAGAAATAGCTATTGATCGGCTTCTTTTGATGCTGTCTGATTTTTTATTGGAAAATAATATACTAATATCCCAGAAATCACCTTTAACCATCTGTGTGGCTGTTAGATTCAGGTTAGTCCTTTAGAAGCTGAAGGGCAATGCTGCAGATGACAAAAGTCCAGAGGCAATCCCACATGGGACTTCCTAAATTGAATTCCTGCTCTCGCAGTGTTGCTATGTTTTCCTCCAAGTTGCATGCCTCAGATTGGCACTGCATGCCAAGCTCGACTAGGGCACAGTGAGAGCCTGATTTAAAATCAAAGCCAACAGATTTTTTTTGCTTTTTTTTTTTTAAACAAGGCACAGTGAAATGATGCCTATGGCATTGGAAAATTTACAGTCAGTCCAGGTTCCTGAGACAGAGGCAGTGAAATGAAACAGGCAAGGACCTATCAAAAACTAACACAAGGACATGTACATAGAGCTGCCTTCTGAAGCTGTAAATTCTGAGAAATTATCAAGATCATGTCTTAATAGATAACTTAGATTTTATTCTCAGAGCTAACCAGGAAGAAGCCCAGCTTCTCTCAAGTGCTAAATCTAGTGACTAGCAATGGAGAGGATAAGAAAGTATTTTAATTATAGCCCAGTCTCCTGGTATTTTCCCATTGAGCACCTTCGCACTATTTTCAGAATATCTGTCAAATTCTCTCTTCAATTCTCCTCAGATACTTCTGTCTACAAAGCCAGGGTCATCTTTTCCAAGCATAAACCAGTCTGGTGGGACTTAAATGACTCACTCAAAATCAGTTTTCACAGACAGGATGCAACTGAAAAAAATTACTGTAATGTAAGCTGGGGCATGCAGAGTTCCACCCCACTAAGAGATGGACACCAACACTCTGTCAGAAGAAAACCCTGTTCATTACAGGAAAACAGCATGTCCCTGGGCAGTTACAGTGGAGTTTGAACACAAATTCATTCCTCGGCCGATTTCACAGAATCTTCACAAAGAGATGAAAACTCTCACCATCACTTCTCAGACCACGCATGGGCAGCAAACACCTCTACACAATTAATAATGAAAAATCAGATGAATTCAAAGAATAAAGGATTTGTTGCATTTTATCACTGAAGAGACTAGGAAAAAGGCTTATTACTATAATGTTATTATTATCATTGAAGTCTAGAACGGACAAAATTTTTTCCTTCTAATAAAATTGTATATATGAAAGGAAAGATTACTTTTTAGCATCTCTGCAGAAGGACTTAGTTTCATATTTTTATTTGGAATAGGTTTGGTTTTTTTTCCCCACATTTGTGGCTGAAAGTTACCTGCCAGCTGTCATTTAATTAAATTTTGCTAACTGAGCTTGCTGGATTTCCAGTTGCAAGGGAATCTCTACCGGACAACAGCCGCTATGGGTCTGACCAAAGGTTCATCCTCCCTGACAGTTCTTTTCTGGCTATGACTCATAATGGCAGGAAGAATAAGCAGATCTGCTGGCACATTGTTATAGCCTTCAATAATCTCCAGCTCGAGGGCTTTTTGAGAGAAGGTGCCTTTATGCTCATCAAAAGCCTTTGTTAGAATTTTTCTTCATTAATACACTTAGTCCCCCTGAACACTGGTAAAAGATATAGAAGATGGTCCAGGAGTTCCCTCAACATCAATAAGCCTAAACTTTACAGTGCCTAAACATCAATTTTCCTTTTATTTTTTCATGATTACAGTCTTAAGGTCCAAAAAACATCGTTTGATCCTAATGCCGTGGCAAAGTCTTCCCAACGTTGCATGTACTTTGCAGCTTTGCCTTCTCGTTAAGCTGGTGGTCTTATTCATCCTATATACACATCACTTTTCCCCCTCTTTTAGGAACAGAGCTGCCAAGTATATTTTGATACATTTCTGTGCAGCTTCCCAGAATATTCTAGTATCTAAAACTGTAGATATATTTTTATATCCCCGTATGTGCGTCTGCAGATTTTTTTCATGGACCCCAGAAAACTGGCCAAGAAAAACAGCATATGCAAGAATCTGAATGTACAGGCATATACGCACATCTCTAAAGGCTGCATGAAAGTCTTTTTGAAGTAACAAGTTCTTTAGTTTCCAGGACAACTGAAATCAAGGACCAGATATATCTGACAAGCAATTTGGTGCTCTGGAATCAAGAGAACTTTATTTTTTTTATGAATGACTCAAAACACTAATTACAGAATAATCCCAGCTATATTTTCTTAGTGATTTTTTTACAATGGCATAGCAGTTATCTGGTATGTATTGAACCCCTTCTTCCTATATGTTCAAGTATGGTGATTTCCTACATCTATTTGTGTTTGTACCTATCCAGTAACTGCAGTGTTTTAAGGTAAAGTTCTCATATCAGATGCTGAAAAAATCTTTTCCTATGCATCTAAAATAATTGTATTTATAACAATACATTTAACAAGATAAAATTGCTTACTGATTTGAGTTCGCCAATTTCATTAAGTTTGCTTCTAGAAGTCCTATTTCATACTGCATAGCTCCCTCTGAAGTCACCGAAAGGGTTTCATTTTTCATAGTTTGGAATGTTCATTAGATATTTATATGAAAAATGAGAACAAACTATGCTACAGTAGATAGAACAAAAACAATTTCATAGGGCAGTAAACTCTCATACTCCAGGGCATAACCCAACCAGTAATTTATAGGGTTAGGCAGAAGCTTTGCTCACAGACAGATTATTTTGAAGAGAACACAATTAAATGTTAAGTACCTTCCATCAAAGCATCCATTCAGTTGCAAACTGGACAAAATTTGGTATCACAATTTCTTTGCCTCTATCTTTGTGAAACCAGCTCCCTGCCTACCACCTTTGCTCGAGTGACTTCCACAGCAATCTTTCTCAGTCCAGATTGCTCTCAGTACACTTCACATAGTCAGACTTCAGTTGGACTAGATGATGATAATTTTTAGGATTTAAAATTTGTTTCCTAGAGTATTTACTTCTTCATTTTACTTTCCCTTTTTTCTTTAAGATATGACCATTTTTTTTCAAGTGAGCAAGGCAAAGCCTCTGTGTATTGCTTTCATACTGTATACACCATCCTGAAATACACCTACATTTGAAAGCATAAATTATCTTCTTCCCTTATTTGCATATGGACTCTTACGTGCAATATCTAAAACTGTATTGATCAAATTTATCCAAATTTATAAAGAAAGATCCTTTTTAAATGCAGAAAGGTTAAACATATAAAATACATACAATTATCTACCTTGTTATTAATACACTTCTGAAAAATGTTGGAATAAGCAAAACCCTTTGCCCACTGCAACCACTGATCAAAGAGTTTTTACAAAGCACCAGAATTAACTGTCTCTAAAGTGATCATTAGTCTCATTGTCCTTTTAATTCAAAGGTGTGTTGCATTTGCTTAAGCACAATTTACCATCCAAGTACCTTATCATTTAACATCATTACATTTCTGCAACAATTTTTCAGTGCATGTATCTCACAAAATTCATCTGTAACTTCCTTCACCTTCAGGTTGTATCATACTTCCGGCAAATAGGTCCAACCTCGTGCACTGGGAAAGGAATTAAAATAAAGGAAAGGAGAAAGTGATTTAAAGTTTCCATGAGACTCCAAAGTGACTGCACAGAGTAACATAAGGGCCTTTCACTCAATATAGTGCAAAACCACAATCCAAACCCAGAGTGCAGCACAATGAACTGTGAAGGCTTGGCCATTAGAATTAGAAACATCCATTCTACTTGTTTCTCATTTCTTGGAGAAAAAATGAGTTTGTTCAGTTTTAAATGCAATAAATAAGGCAGGGAATTTGCTCTCATCACTCCCTTCCATCCAATAGCCATGCGGTGACCACTGCATCTGGCTTTTATGGGTGAGAGGGCTGGAAGCAGGTCCTGTGGCACATTTTATCAGCATCAAAACGAGCTGGTGTCAGCTCCTCATGAAGAGACAAGCACGAACTTCCAGCAAGATGGAGCACAGAGGCAGCCTGAGGTGTCAGCAGTGACAGCCATGCACTGGCCTCCTCCCTGCCTCCTCAGAATGCACGTAACACAGTGGCAAGGCACCTGCCTTGCAAACATCCCAAGCCTGTCCAGAGCCAGAAAATCCACCTTGTCCAGGTGAGTCAAGGTTGGAGACCGTGTCTGCAGCCTTTCACTTACCTCTACTTCCCCTCTCCCCAAAACTGATTCCTCTGAGAGAAGGAATAAGAAAAGTTTGCTTTAACGAGTCCCTCAGCATAAACTGCTTGATAGCTTAAATCAGGAAGTGCGTCTGTGACATATGTATTAAGTTCTGCCTGATAAGAGAAAAAAATCAAATAAATGCTGCACAGACACAGAAATGTATGTTTGATTAATTGTGATTCTTGCATGGTATTTAAGAAAACTGTGCTTTCAGAATGAAGCAGCATGATTTGATTTCTGAAATACCCTTGTATTTGAGATACCCACTAACTTTATAAGCAACTACTCTCTATCTCATTGGTATACAGTGTGCAACTACAGCTCTCTGCAGTTAGGGCAAATCCCACCATCTGAACTTTAATTTAAAAAATTCTGTTAAATGATAACAGAAAGCATTTGTCACAGAGCTGTGTTTAAGGAAAGGAGGTTGAAAGACCCTTCTTTAGGTTCGCTGTGGTTTAGAACAATTAATGATAATACCAAAAAGAGTTCCCAGTATGATGACAAATTACAAAAAAAAAAAAGTTATTTGGTTACTTTTTTTACTGAAAATTCAATATCAGCCTGCTGATGGTAAACAAAAGGAAAGCACAAGGACAGGTATTGACATTTTGTATTTCTGAACCCATCCTTGGGACAGCACATTCTTTCTTTGGCATTTCTTTCACATTTACTTAGAACACGATAAATATATCTATCCAGGCAACTATATCAACACCAGGAGCTTATTTTATCTAAGTTCAGGCGCCTTGTGTTGTTATGTAGGTGGAAAGGCAGATTCGTTTCTCCTTCTTCCTCGAGATGAGTAGGTGTGTGGAAAAATGCCATATGAATCAAATTATCTTTGATTCATCATTATAACATTCACATCATACAAAATGATTTGTGCTTAGGAACTCATTTTTTATCCATGCATTCCTGGCAAGTATACAGTATACAAAAGAAAAGACAAAAATCCAAGGACTCCACTGATATAAAATTCAGTTTATCTCTGCATTTGCTCCACATTGGTTTTTGTATTATTCATTTAGCAACAATTTATATAATAATAATTAGCAAAACCCTATTGCAGTCAAATCATTTTGGTAAATGCCTCCTAAAGGACTTAGAATTCCTTTCTTCAAAATACCTATGGTTAGAGTAAATCACATTAGCTACGGCAGCCAGCTAGTTCAGTTCAACTGAGAATGTTCTCTTTTAATCCACCTGGATCTCCTCTACTCCTCCCCACACATTTTGTGGGCAAAAAACCCAGAGGTGTTGATTACACAGAATGCGCCACAGTATTTTCTTCTAGAGAATTTAAGTGCAATATTAAGGACACGTTGCACCACTCCTTCTGAAGTCTGCAGTACTGGTATTATCATAAATCTCAAACTGACTTCCTTATTTGATCTTTTCCCAGCATGTGAACATGCCGGCACTGGAAGCATCTGTGGGATTCTGAATACATCTGAAGTAATGTGCACATCAGTCTCCTGCTGAATGGGCCTTAAATCTACAGCTTTTATTGTTCAGGCCATTGCTTCAAGTTCTCTTGCAGTGCAAGAGGATTCCTGCAGAGGCTTTATTAAAGTCCAAATTCTGCAGTCTGACATAAACAAAATGCAAATTCTCAGCTTTTTACATGCAAAATATATCTGCTAACAACCCTCTATTTCATTCATGTGACATGCAAAACCAATTGGGAGAGTGATCTGTGGTGGAGGAAATTGTTTTGTCATCTCATTCCAGTTAAAACACTGAGGATGTGTTTCTAGCTGACCCATAAGCAACTCTTGGGAATCATATCCTCTTCTTCCTCTGTCCGTAGAAACAAAGATATTTCCTATTTCACTTGTAGACCAAGTAGGCTAAAGTTTCGTTGATTTCTGATGCTACAGGAGTGAAATAGAGTATCCATAATAAAAATATTAGTAAAATGGCTTCCTCATCTGAATTTCAAAAAAAAAAAAAGCAACAACAAAAACAAACTCTCAGTTCTCCCAGGCTTATTCCATCCCACCACAGAAACCACCTGAGCATTGCAAAATAGCAGAAAGATACTGGTGAGCTGGGTTTTGGGATTTCAAAGGGGTTTTGCTTAATTATTCATACAGCAAATTCAGCGAAAGGTATTATTAGTTCTCTTTTTCCTCAGTTCATTTAACACAGGTCTCTGCTTCTTCACTTAGTGTTATTATTTCTAGGTGTGAATGTCTTTCCTGTCATGTGAAATTGAAATCAATCTCATTAACATACAATTTCTTTTTAGATTGCATTTTCTCTTGTCTATAGCTAGTATTGACTATTTTGCTTTTTGCTTTCCTTTTTGTTGCTGCTCTTCCTCTAGAATATGTTTTGGAGTGTAGTTTACATGAAAGATGTTATACAAAAAGCAAAGGATAATATAATTTCTTTTCACCAAAGAAAACAAAGTCCACTTCATGCAAGGTTTATATCTATTACTGTTGTTATTCAGGGAGGGTAGATGATGAAAATGTCAGAATAGCCAGTGAGGTTGTATCCTGCATTATTTCTGTTCTGTAAGGACAGAGGGAATGGAACGGGAAACATTGTTTTGTTTGCCGTCATTAATTTCTGTGCTGCAAAAAAAGTAACACTGAGCAGATGCACCTTTTTTCTGAACAGAAGTGTTTTCTCTTCCTAATTAACTGGGGACTTATTCAATACTGGCTCAGCAATACAAAATTGACCTTTGAAGATCAAAGGGATAAGCCATATGGGGCTAAATCTTGTCTCTCTTATGCATGCTAAACTCTCACACATTTCAGATGAGTTTGCATCAGGATTTAGACAAGTGATCATCATACACCATGAAAAACAGCTCCTGGGACAGTTTAATTTGTACATCCAAAACTTTCATGTTTCACTTTATTTTCTTCACCCTACCCTCCCTTTTTTGGGGGTTTCCTCTGGGAAAGTTTCACCCCCACTCACATCTCCCTCAAGCATCCCATTTTGCTTTAGCACAGTTGGCAAACTTCTTACAACACACAAAATCTTGGGAGCGAGAATATTAGCACTGCATAATTTAGGAGAGCCTCCTCATTACACTGCTTCTTCATTTCAATTGTTTGAAATTCTTTTGCACCTACAGGCATATGTAGAAGCCAAACCAGGATCCAAGTGTGCTTACATTACATTACTATTTCTTGAATACCAACAGCCTGAGGGTTAAACTAATAATTCAGAATCAAGCAAACATTTTTCTTTCAAAATACCTTACAAACTATACTGACTATATAGTTTTGTAATGCATGATGTAGTTTATATTGAAAACCCTTATTACAATAATACTGTATCTGCTGCCATAAGGATTGTTTTAACTCTTTTTCCCCTGAAATACTCTAAAATTTAAAGTAAGTCCTGCTGGTATCAGAAGGTGAAACTTGTAAGACCTCAATACCAACAACAATAGCCAAAAACATTTTAGAGATTTATGTATTCAGTGTATTTTGCTCCCTTCTCACTACCACAGTTGCATTTTATGGCGAGCAACTATCTAGGCACAGAATACAGCCTACGGTCTACAGTCATTCTAGTCATTAAAAGAAGTCTAAAAATTTTCAGGGTTCTGACATTGTCAAAATAGCCAAGTAACAGGTTGAAGGTGTTTACAATGGTCTAATAATTCTTCAAATGCATGATTACTCCATGACAGCCACACTCTTGGAGGGCTGTACTGTACCAATCACAATCTAAGTAGGGGAGAAGTTCTTTAAGTTTCTAACAAAGTCCTGCCCTGCTATTGTTTAGACAATATGGGAATAATCCTTGGATGGTGCCAGTCAACATAGTTCCTTGATTGTCAATATAGATATGTTTGATAAAACAATCGTGAATATAACTTTTTTAGACTGGTTGAAGATGGAAATAAGAATTATGCAATCTCACTGTATGCCATGTTAGAATCAACTAACAGCCTGAAAGGAATTTGATAATATTCATCAAGATGTTTTTAAATTATGAGATGGAAAGACAGATGGTGATTCACCTGGAAAAGTGAACAAAGCTTTTTAAGGGTTTTCTAATGTCAGGTTCTTCTTATTTTAAGACACCTTTCTGGATGCTGAAAGTGGAGGCAGCCAAAAAACACTACCCAAACTCCCAATCAGTGACCTTAGAAGGTCAGATACTGCAGCAATAAACATAAAATGAAGTACAAAATGATACTCAAATCTTGTACTCTGTTATGTTTCTAGGTTACGTATTTAAAAACCCCAACACATTAAAGTCAAAAATGGAAGACCTCTCAAGGGTGAGACCCTAGAATGCTGCATTTGACCACACTCTATGAAATTATAAAATGTCTACCTACAAAAGGGTGAAGATGACAGGATATGCTAATTAATATTTTTAAAGAACCTCAGATCCCTGTCTACATAAATTCTGCATAACACTTGCAAAATATACTCAGGATAAAGTTCTGCACTGAATTAAACCACTCACATTCAGTCCTACTATGGTAATCTGTTTCTCTCAGAAGTGACAAAAAGTATTGCAAGACAAAAGAGCTATTTACATAAATTATAATGTTAAGACATGAAGAAATGGAGACATGCACATGGTTAGGCTAGAAATTAGAAGCTTCTTAATTAGCTGTGAAAGAGTATTATTTCAGTAGATTTAGGGAGAGCAATAAAGCCCAGAGGTTTTAAGAGAGATCTACTTTCTGCATGGGATCATACACCCTGATCACCCTAATCAGTGCCCACAATTTCTTCAATCAGGTACATTCATGGAGTTGAGAGATGCTCCCAGAGCTCAAGTCAGCATTATAAGCAGTAAGAGAGAACTGTAGTCCTTCCTGCAGGAGGACTTGTGATGCTGCAAGCAAACAAAGGCCATGCTCCTGGCTAGGGAGCTGAGCTGTGACCTGGATTCAGTTCACTGCTTTGCTATTCATCTCTCATGTTTCCTCAGGCACATCACCATCCCAGAACTTTTCATCTGTGACAGAAATAAATACTTATCACCATCAGAGGTAGGTACAAGGATCAATACTGTATGGATTTAAGATACCAGAGTAACAGGGAACATTCAACCACCTTTACAGGGTGCTTTTAATTCCAAAATTTCAATTTTTATGGGCACAGTCTCCTCAGATCTGCTATCTCAGATAGCACACCTATCAGACATTTGCATTTCAGGCCAGGTGACAGAAGCACTGCTAGGAGGGCAGAGACCAGCAAGTGAGGCAGCTCGCAGCAGAGAGCAGGAGGCAGCCGGGGATGACGCACTGCCTGTGGTCCTGCTGCCTACTGAGACCAGCCTGGAGCCCGGACCGCACTGCGGCTGCTGCACCGAGGGGAAAGGGAGCGTGTGTCTGCGTGTGTCTGTGCGGGGGTGTTCGGGGGCAGGGTCAGACTGGAGGGCAGAACTGGACCCCTCTGAGCATAAGGGATTGCTGTCCTCTGCCTCCCACAGCCCCCAGCATGAGAAACACGGCTGCTTCTCCGGGTCTTTCTCCTCTGCCTCCTGATTCACTTCCATCCTCCTCCACTCCTGCCCATGCCAAGAGAAGCACGACTTTGGCCAGGGCTGTTCTGCCATCTCTGGTGGAACAAAATCAGTTTCACCTGCTCTCCTGGGAGGCACGAGCTGCTGCTGGCTGCTACATCAAACAATGGCTCTGCCACCGACACCGTCACAGCTGCTTTTTAGTTCAGGTGCTGGCATGCTGCATGTCCGCTGCTTTGTTACTGCCTGGTGGATGCTGTCTGATGACTGCATCCCCAGAAGAAAGCGCTGGGATTAGTATGCAGCTTATCTGTACTTAACAGTCAGCCAAAATATCAAAAAGCTATGTATAAAATTGTATCTCTGTTGCTACCCAAAGGAATCTATACTTTTCTGTGTTTTTCCCATGAACACTGATTTTATAGTATGTTATTCAATTAGGACTTTTTCATATGTATTTTGTAGCTGCAGTCATACATCCAGCTTGTTAGCCTAAAATTCACAGATTGCCTCCAGTGTTATACTTTCACTTTTAACAGGATACTCAGATTTCTGTTTCTAGAAAGTGAAGTTAAATTACAGCTCCCCGTGGGGCATTTCAGAGGATGACTCTAAATAAGCTAAAGGCAATATATTAAAGAACAGATCTTTATTACAAAAGCTTATAAATTCACAGTAACTGGCAAGAAAGGAAGGCCACAGAAAATTCAAGAAAATAAACTAAATTCAATAAATATGCTTTATTGATGAGTTAGTGGAAAGTAGACGGCACTGCAGAAACAACAGCTTAGAAGACAGATCACAGTCTGGGCTAATAAGAGTTCACACCATATCTGGCTGTAATTCTCTTATCCCCATACAGAAATCAGGTCTAACTCAAATAATCAAAAAGTCAACGTAGGATTTGGAATCTAAGGCCGAAGTTGCCAAAAGGTCAAGAGTATAGAAGGGCTCAGCTCTAATTAGCAGTTGAGGATCTCATTTACATCCACAGTTTCTGCATATGCGTAACAATAGAAAAGGAAGGAAGAAAATTTTTTTGCACACTGACTCACTGGATTGTTTACCTTGAAGCACATCCTGCTTCAGAGCTTGTTGAAGTAATTCTCACCATAGGGCCTCCTTGTCTTTACAGAACTGAAGTTCGAGTCTCTTAAATGCTATGTGATCCCACAGCATTAGTATTTTAAAATCCTTTACTCTCATGTTAAATAAACAAAGTTGTGACTTCATCAGGAAATTGGTCATTTGGGGGTCTTGTATCTCACAAGGCTTTTATGATTTTTTTGTGGTTTGCTTTTGGTTTTTGAAGGGATTGGTGAGGTTTTTTGGTTAATCACGTGGACCCCATCAATGTTTCTGTTTTGCTTAAGTAAGCATTTCTTTGGGATACAAAATTCTGACTAAATTCTTTAATCAGCTTTTGCTCAGAAACTGTTTATTTCCATCTGCATTACAAATGCGGGATTTAAACAACCTATCAACTCAGCATAAGCAGCGAGTCATCTTGTCAGTCTGTCCTTTCCTCTCAGGGATGCAACTACTGTATTCTGTAGTTCTGAAGAAAGGAAATAATAGGATTAGAAAAACATTGAGGAGAAGGGGATGTCAAACAAAAGAAAAGCATGCTGTGGTTCTAAAGCAGTCTCATCTAGTACTGGGAATTGTAATCAATTTGTGCTAAAGACTTTGCCTCTGCTAATTAAACAAAAAAACCCATGAAAGACTTATACAGTTTGATTTTGTAGTGTGGCCTACAGGGAACTGTAATTAAAACACATTTGAGTGTGTTAGTTTTGGCTTGGATGGAGTTAATTTCTTTCATTGCAGCTACTAGGGGCTGTGTTTTGAGTTTCTGCTGAAAACAGGATTGATAATACAGAGTTATTTTAGCTATTGCAGAGCAGTACTTACAGTCAAGGCCTTTCCATACTGTCCTGCCAGCGAAACTGGAGGTGCATAAAAAGGTGGAAAGTGACACAATCAGGACAGCTGACCCCAGCTGACCCAAGGGATATTCCAGACCATATGGCATCATGCTCAGCAATAAAACTTGGGGGAAGTTGGCTGAGGGGCCGCTCACAGACTGGCTGGGCATCAGTCACTTGTTGCTGAGCAATTGCTTCCATTTGTATCACTTGTCTTTTTGGACTTTTATTTCTGTCTCTTTATTATTTTTCTTTTCATTATTATTACCATTATTACAAAAAGCAAAATAATTGAACTGTTCATATCTCAACCCAAAACTTTTCTCACTTTTACCTTTCCAATTCACTTCCACCTGTCCTGCTGGGGCAGCGAGTGAGTGAGCAGCTCTGTGGAGCGTAGTTGCTGGCTGGGGTTAAACCACAACAGAACAAATGCAATTTTAGTCATTAATAAGCAATCTAAAGTACAATCAGTCACACAAACATACCATTATTGAAGGATTACAATGTGTGAGAGACCCAGCAATCAAATAACCTTATAGATCCTGTACTCACTTAGCATACCAAAAATACAGTGCCCAACTACTTTAGAAAAATGATTCTATACATCTTTGAAGGAAATGCAAAAATGTGGTCCAACAGGAATAAGTAATTCAAGCACTTTCAGCTCTTATGCTTTGTATCACCATTAGACAGTTTTATTAAAAAAATAAATACTAGTTAAATAAGTCAATGTAACGTCAGATATACAGTATAATTTTAAAATAAAAGCTTTGCAGTCCATTTTCTTCATCTTTAGAGACACAAATCATGGGGGTTTTTTATGTACTCCTGTATTGGCTCAGCTTCAAGTAGTAGGCTAAATAAGCATTCACTTAAGACTTAGTTCTGTTGAATGAGGGTGGTATTGAGAAGAATGACCTTCTCTGCATATTAAAGTTTACATAAGAAAGGTGAAAAACTGTTTGTGACCTTGTAAAAGGCCATTCTTTTCATTTAAACAGAGCTGCAGGCAAGCACAGAGCATCCTGCATGGTGTTAGGGCTCTATGCTAATCACACTGAAATCTGTAACTGTGAGTGAATAACACGTGAATATTGGTCAGGAAAAGACACAAAATAAAAGCTGAAACCTATGTCTACTGATAAGCCGTCAGTTTTAAAAGCAGAATCAAAAACTGTTTTGAAACTCAAAGTTAAGGCTTACGGTATTTCTCCTATCAAGATCAAACAAAAATCAGAAAAAAAACAAAACAAAACAAACCATACCATACCTCCTCTCTGCCCTCCTCCCACTCAAAAAAAAACCAACCACAACTGAAAACAGACAAAGAAAAAAACCCCAACCACTTTTTGCTCAGAAAGTATTTTCCTGTTCCCAGAATAAGTGAGCTGCAAGTCTCAGAAAAGACGACTGGGATTTCAAACACAGAGAGTCCAATGAGACTGTAAGATGCTAGACATCAGTCTGTCTCACATCTAGATCAAGGTAATTCAGATGAGAATTCACTGTTTCGGAGATCAGCTGAACTCAAAGCGGAACGAGAGCAATTTGACATTCCCACTTGCCGCGGTTTGCAAAGACAACCGATGTTTACAGAGGTTTGCTTATTGTTCTCACAATGCCTTTTCTTGGCCAATTCTTGTGTGTAAACACCATAACAACATGTATAATAACACCAACCTGCTTTAGGCCCCTGCATTCCCCAGTGCACATTCCAACAAGGCTTATGCAGTTTGGCCCAGATGCGTGCACATTTCTATGTATTGAGGAAAGCAGGGAAAAAGCCAAGATCAAAGCCTCTTCTCTCCCAGGTGAATCGCTGAGCTACAGACTCATCCTCCCACCCCACTGAGCTTAGTTATTCATGAGACACAGGATATTCGTCCTATCAGAAAATACTACTCAAGCAGGGTAAAGCTATCAGTGAATACTTTGGAAAATGCTGCTGGAAAGTACTGTAAACAAGTACTCTTAAGTGTCCATCTGCTCTCTGCAGAAAACAGGATGTTGAGCTGTGGACATAACACAAATGTTCACAGAGAAATACAAGTTACTGAATATTTCTGACCCTGTTGGCTGCTAAATAAATACTAGGAAAAATCATGAAGAGTCCATAAAGCTTTACTTTTTCGAGCCATTCAAGCTTGCAGCATTTGTAGTTTCACTAGCCAGCTCCATCACTGGTCTGATCAAGCTCTGCTTCATACGATTTCCACCAGATCTGATCAAGTTCTGCTTCACAGGATTTCCACCCGACTGCTCCCTCCTCGAGTATTTCCAGGGCCAATCGAGCAGGACTTGCCTGACAACTAATCTCCCTGCTTGTGTCCCTGTGCTAACCTTACAGATTATCCCTCAACTCCACCAGCCAGCTGTCTCCCCAGTTTGCATGCCAAAAAGACAGGAGAGCTATTCCTCCACATAACCATGTCACACTGGAGATATTCAAGACCTAGAGCTGAAAGCAAAACTGTTTGCTTCATAAGTATGAAAATGACATGGTTCTAGAGATAGGTAAGTCTTGCAAACATGCAGAGTTTCTCATCCTTTTAAGCTGTACCTTAAGTATCTTCATGACATTTCAGTGAATCCTGAGTTACTTCTGAACCTTGGAGTCATTTCAGCCCAGCTCACCTTAGTAAGACCAACAGTTCAGCCATGTACACACAGTTCCTCTCTTTTTACCTGCAGTGTTTCGTGACAGGCTTTCCAGGTGACGCTGGGAGTTTCTCTCTATATAAAAAAACTTGGCGTCTTTATTCTGTGTTTAGTCATATTCCACCCTCTTCCTGCAGATTAATAAAGTTTATTCATTTTTGGTCAAGGGACAGCCACTAAAATTTAAGTATTGTCCAGAGGCTGAAGAGTATATGTTGGAAAACTTGACAGTAAATGTAGAAAAATATTTGCCAAGAAGTATTCACAACACAACAATTTTCATAACTACAGAATAATTCTGTGATATTGATTGGAATTCACGTAACACATGCAAGCTCCCCTAATCACCCCACGTACCTACTGATGTCTCTTTGAGCTGCTGCAAGGACAGGCAGCATCCGCACTGCATTTATGTAACAATATAAATGTATCTACTCTAATTTTAGTTCCTGCCGGCAGGGGAAAGTGTTTCCAGCTAAAATACAAAGTTTGAATTTTTTTCTAAACAATTTATTCTTCCTTACTATACCACCAAGCATACTCACACATGAATATAATGCCAGGGATTTTCCTGTTAATTGTATCAGCATATATTTCAAATCTCAAGTATGTTCAATTACATCTTAGTCAATTTTCTACATTTCTTCTGAGTGTTCAGCCCCCATCCTGTAAATGATGAGAAGCTCTCTGCTGTGACTGCAGTATAGACTCTTTCCTTTCACTATTAATAATCCCATTGAGAAATATGAAACAGCCTTGCAAGATTTGTTTAACCTTCATTATTTTCCTAATTTTCCAAAACGGAGTATTTCCATTTTTACCACAAGGATAGGTTATACTGAATATTGCTCATCAATTAAAAGAATATTTTCACATTCAGAAATATTTCCATGCTATACAGTAGCAGAATAAAGTGGCAGAGGAGGATGGAGTATCCCTAGAGATGGACTACATTCCTTTTTCATCCCTTCAGTATATATTATGTTCAGGTTCAGGATTTTTGTTTTGTTTTAACTGGTTGCCATGTGAACTGGCAATAAAATATACAGCCTTCTATACCTGTTAATGTTTTCCCATTTTGAGAAAAAAGAGGCAGCTTTTAATGTATCTCTCTCTGAGAACAGATTGTGTTGCAGACGCGACCTCATGCAAAATGAAAATTCAAAATATCATAAGCAATTCAGTAAAACTGCATCTTGCACCCAGCTAATCTGCCAACATGCTTTAATTTGGGAGCAAAACTACTGACTTTATTCTTCCAAATACAAAATCATCACTAACAGCACTAATAGCAAGTGCTATCAATGGAATAGCTCTTGAATATTGGGATTTGGTTATTCATCTGAATTTCCTGAAAACTGAGCATTTATTAATGAAAAACTTTTATAATTAGTATCCAACCTCTGCACAAACTACATTATCTTGTAGATCAAGAATTAAGTAAAATGCAAAGGAATATAAAAACATTTGTGATGGAGACGGAAGAAGGAAAGAAAGAAACATTCCTTACAGGAAAACAACATTTAGATTAATGCCAAAAAATAACCGAATTGCTAAATATGATGGGAACTCATACATTCCAGCCATATGCTGAGACTAATCTCTTCTAGAAAAACTGCATTCAATACAAGTGTATCTGGAGAAGAGCTCTTAGCTGGGTACAAACCATAGACACTTGTACTCAATTTGTAAGGGGAGGAAATGGAAGAACAAGAGGAAGAGGAAAAGCTATATTAAGAAGTCAAATTGCAGGAGCCCTTTGACTACTATTACAAACTGAAAAATATCTTCAAAACTGAAAACCTGCCATTAATCTCTTATTTACATGGAAAGCACATGCTTCTTTTTATCTGAAATACTTAGAGTAATGACAGGAGCTGAGACTAGACAGATAAACACAATATGTCTGGTTATCAAGAAATTTAGATTTCTTATCTAAATTTGGGGTTGAAGCTGATATTTGCTTACTGTGAGCAGATAGTGCATCTGCTCAGGGAAACTTATGTTCCCATCATTTTTACTGCTAATAGCAGCAGTGAAACAGCATTTTCATGGGGCCCATTTTTTCAGGAACCAGTCATTTCTAAGAGGGAGGAAGTCCAGTTACTGAATCGTCCCCAAAATCAGAGACTATAAATCCCAAAAGTTTACAATGGTGAAGTCCAACAAAAAGCTAGGCACAAATCTGTAACATTCACTCAAAAATTTTTAAGCTAAAATTGTTCTGAGTGAAGCATTCGACCTAAACAAACAGACATTTTATAACATGACTGTTCTCAGGAAATTTGCAGGAAGGCCTGGCTTTTTCTGCATTTTTAATCACACTTGGTAAACACAGCAGCTGTATACATCTGCTTCTTTCTATGCATGTCTGCTCTAAAAGTGAGTGACTGTGAGTTTCCATGTTTATTTATCAGTTTATTTAATTTTTTCAGAGTTCTGGAAGCATGTGTGATCTTTAAAGAGAAGATCGTGTGGTCCTTTCAGCAGCTGTGCTACACAAAGGACACAGCAATATTTCTGCTTTGCTTAACCAGCTAAGTCAAAGTCAGGGAAAATAGGAGGCCATGATATTATTCATGCAAGGAAGAGATAAAGTCATCTCCAGTTGTTTTTGGGGTTTTTTTTCAGTGTACTCTGCCATGCAATTTGTTGGCCTTGTTATGGGCTAACATACAAGACACACCTCTGCTTTGATCACAGCATTGATTTTGGTGGTCGGCTTGAAGTCTCTGTATGGGTACTCGTGGCATCCAAAGCAGCACTTTTGAAAGCAAATGCAGAAGACATGCAAACAGCAATTCAAGATTAATCACATAATTCATTTAAAAAATTGGTTTTTTCACACTCTGCTATGTGTCCATCTCAATCTCTCTCTTATTTACATAAAACTCCCACTGATTACACAGATGATGGTAATTACACTAAATCATTCTGTGGGAGTGCTGCCAAAGACACATAAACCCAGGTCTTGCTGTACACGTGTCATATAATGGGGATATCAATTACAGTGCCCAAAATTGAGCACAGAGTTTATATTATTTCAACATGCACACATACTCTTACATTTATCAATCATTAGGCCACAGTTTATCTATTGATCTACAAGCAAATTCTTTGCAGTGATAATGGGGATATCAATTACAGTGCCCAAAACTGAGCACAGAGTTTATATTATTTCAACGTGCACACGTACTCTTACATTTATCAATCATTAGGCCACAGTTTATCTATTGATCTACAAGCAAATTCTTTGCAGCGGAATAGCATTTAAGTACAACTGCTAGAGAAATGTCTAGGTCTATCTCAAGATTTTACTCATCTGTTGTTTTAACACCACAGAGTTATACATAAGAAAGAGGTAGGTAATGTCAACATCATGTCATTCTTTAAGAGTCAACACATTTCTATTCCTAATACATGAACAAAACATATTGATTCTTGAAATAATTCGTTTTGCTCCTTATTTTGAGAACACACTCTTCACCAACAGTTGAATGTCGTGAGGCCTATGAAGGTGTGAGTCAGGATTGACAGGAGGACTGAGTGACTACCTACCCCTCATATTTTGAATGCAAGACCATTCTGCCAGCTGCTCATGTCATTAAGGTGACATTGCACCTCTGAAATGAGTAGGTTTATATTTTAATGGTACCCTACTGCTTGGCCCCCTATCTTACATTTGCTGAATCAACACTATCACAAAACAGCAAAGTCTGTCTGACATAGCAACATTTTAATACATGATGATTCATCGTGACAGGACACTGAAAGCCCTGTGGGATGTGCAGAAAAGCTTTAAATAGTACATAGTTGATAACTTATTTTAATTAAAAAGGCAAATGCACAAGAGAGACAAGAAAAATCTTTCTGTATCACATCACTTTTATTTGCTCCACTTACCAGCACAAAATTGTTTTGGTTCCATTAAGAAAGTCTATTTTAAAAGAATGTCTTCTTCCCTACTTTCATATTTTCCTTTCTTTTCTGCATAGCATATCTAAAGGCATACAGCTCCTGGCTGCAAATACTACAGAGGATCACTAAATATAGGACATCGTGAAAATATGTTGAATACATTTGTCAGCACTGTATTAAAACAGAGCTGCATAGCAGAAAGATTCCCTCATTGTTAATATATACTGGCTTTATCACCTTTCCAAGGTGAGAGCACCCACACAGGTATCATAATCAGTGACATTTTTGCAAAGTGCTTCAGGATATTTTATTTTTTCTCCTCCATAAAATGCATACTGAAAATGTGCTAATGAAGGTTACACTACTTTTTAATTTTATATTATTAGCAGAAATTCAGTATTTCATTTCAAACTACAGAGGTCTGAATCTCCCTTGAAGTGCTGTCAGCACAGCTGCAGAGTGCATCTCAGATTAATGGGAGCCACGACAAACAGAATGAGTTAACCCAGTGCAAACTTTCCATCAAATATGCACAGCAGGTAAACAATTGCAAACTTCCATATTTTCTCTGCACTGTGAAGTCATTGCAGATGACATTAAGTTGTTATGTAGCAAGGGACATCAAAGCAGTGTGTCACATCAGCAAAAAACCCAGAAATAGCACAAGAAATATCTCCACAAACTATTTTCAGCCTTTCTCAGGAAAACTACTGTGAAGCTGCATGGTAGAGCTAAAAAAATTACAAGAGTTTGCAGAAATGGACCAAGGTTTCTTAATGAATAACCTTTCAGCTTCATAACAGCTCTGCAGAACAGAAGTGCTGTAGAATTCTCGATCCAAAAAAAAAAAAAAAAGTTTTGGTAATGATACAACCCCATAATTGATCTTTTATCTTTGAACATATCTGTGAGATCCACAAAGCCTCCTGAAAATCTCACATTAAGAGAAAAAGTGCCAGAAACCATCCCTTCACCAGACTTTAAAATAAACTAGTTGCTTTTATTCCTTACAGGTAACAGAAGCTCCACTGTACATGCCAAGTTGTGATGAGGCATGTTTTAGCACCATGACTGCAAGGGAAGGCAGCTCTTGGAATACACATTTAATCTGCTCTGTGCTACCAATTGCTGTTCCTTTAAAATCTGTTCCAGAGACTGGCAGGGTTCAACAACGTCTGCCTACAACGTGTTCTACAGCCCTTGAACAAATAAGAAGCAGTGTAGGGACATCATCTTACTGGTACTTTTGAAATCACTACAAAGGATTTCATACATCACCAGTGTCAAAAATCTCAACTATGCTCACATCAGAACAGACAAATTTTCAGGGTGATTTTGGTACAAGTACTTATACCATTGGAAATATATAATGAAAAGCAACTTGGTGCGGCTTATAGGAAAACAGTTTATGTCTGAACATCTCAGCAATAATCAAATACAGGTATGTTAATTTGTTTTCTTAACATTGGTTACTTATTGAAGACACGTATTTAGCTGTTGTAATAACTATAAAAGCAAAACAGACAAACAAAAAATCCAAATTCTCTTTCCCTTCATGACTGCATATTTGTATTGACTCTCTCCTGTTCCCAGCAAATTACTTGGGTCAAGTACAAGATATCCTAATAGCATTTGTTATCGTGCAGACTGCTGTCAAACAGCAGTGTCTTACATTTCCACTGGCATTTCTTATCATTAAATGTCTGTGTAAGTCTCCTGGTTTTAGCAGATATCTTGCCTACTGTTCTTTTCTTCTCACATTTAAATCAATAATCCTCAAATCAAATTAGTCATACTTAAAAAGCTTACACCTATCTGCTAATTCACAATACTAAATGACAGATGAAATGCAATGTTATATGAAATGTCTTATACAGAAGCCAATAGGTCTTCTACACCCGTGGTATAAAGGACACAAAGTAATGAGATTAAATTATAGCAAGAAAGATTCAGGTTAGAAACAGGAAAAGCATCCAAAGAACCAGGGCACCTAAAACACTCAAGCAGGGTGCTTGAGGGTGCTCTGACACACCTGTCATTGGAAATATCTAAGAGCATAAACAAAAATCTACCTTGAAGTGTTACAGGTCTTGTCAATCTTGCTGTGGGTGAGATGGACTAAATAACTTCTTGTAGTCTTTTCTACCCCAGACATTCTAGAATGTGCAGGAAGCACGGAAAATACAAAGTTCAAAAATTGGACTAAAAAAAGTTTATACTACCATCTAAATTAGTATTTGAACTTATCTCTAGAGCCTACTTCATTCTTTAAACACCTGTTAACAAAAAGCACACCCCTCGGGAACTGATACTTCTAAAGTAGAGAGTGTGAGAATGAAGGGGAAAGCAAAAGCATCCAATATAACCAATAGTACAACTGATGAGACATTCACCTTTATTCTTCTTACCCAGTTGGGATTTAAAAACTCATAAAAGTGACATGGCTCAGGTGAAGAGAATTGTAAAGAAAACCTACACAGTGCAACATTTCTTAATATTATTTTCATTCATAAAAGCAAGATCTCATTAAAATATTAATGAAAATACCACAGCAAAGAAAAGTGACTTAGACATGTCTCCTCTACTCACAGCTTCAGTTTCTCCAGGGATTATCTTCATACCATTAGCTACATATTTTGATGTCAGAAACATTTGAAATGTAGTAAGACAAGAAGAACCTTAAAAGCACACACATATCCAGGAGGAGACAAGTAACCCAAAGAAATCTGGATCTATGTTCCAGGGAGCCAATGCACCACAGCACCATGGCAGCAACCCCCCACCCTGCTCCACTCCAGCAGAGGGGATCACCCTGTGCAGTCATCCCCACGTTCACCCCTTATATCTACACTGCATTTCTGACCTGCCAGTGCAGCTGTTTCTGCAGTGGCACCATAATAACCCAATCCAAAGGCATGATCCAAGCCACTAAAGCCTCTATAGTCGTAACTCCAGTAATGCTATTTACTACTACCTGCACTAGCTAAGCTCAACCTGAGTTCACTATGGTCAGGACATAATACCATGAGCAACTGAGTTTGTTACATGAAAGGATGAAGGGGGAGAATGACCCTGGTTGCAGCGCTTATAACCCTCCCAGCTGGCCCAGCAGCAGCTGAAGGAGCATGTGTGTTCAGGCCTCCAAGTAGCAGGGAAAAGTGATTATGCTCTTTTCTCCTGTTAGCAGAATGCAACTTGGCATGACATTTCTGTGTTTAACAGCATCCCCGTCTTGCAACATTTTTCTCTGGGCAGATAAAAAAGTCCATCCACAAAGAAACTGTAATCGTCTCCCACACTGTGGAAAGATGAATGAAGATACAATTAGAGGAAACTGAGAAGTTGCATTTGCATCCTAACAGAATTTATAACGGTATGGAAATTATAGGGTAAAATATAGTTGCTGTTTCCTGGATGGAATGTGGTTGGTATGCTCGAAACCTATTCCATGATGATTCCCCATACACACAATCTGCAACTGTGAGCACGTGCTAAGGGGGATCAAATGAAGGGTGGAGCAGAGTGGGCAAAGCATGGCCAGGCACTGTTGAAATCCTTGCAGGGAGGGGAACTCGATGGTAGCCTGCAGCTCATAAACTGCGTAGCACCTCTCAGCCAGGGGAGAGAGGGGAAGATGTCCTGCTGCTGAGCCAACAACTGCAGTGGAATCACTCTCTTCACATTAACTTGGTTCGTTAAAGCCTAACAGTAATACTAACACACCCCTCCATCCCAAAGTTACCCAACTCCAAGGTATGACCACCCCTCATGGGCATGTGCTCTATATTCTTTTTGATTGTATCTTTGAAAGTGAAGGGAGAGAATTTTACACCCATCAGTAACAAGGTATGCATGACTAGAGTCACTCAAGCTCCACCTAAACATAAAGTAATAGTATGAAAGTAAGTCAAGAATGGGGCAAAGGTCAGGGAAGACTCCATCATAGCTGCTGGGATCAGTCAGTGGGCTGAACCTGTCTTCCCCCTTAGGGATGCCTGTTGGGTGAGAACATACTCTATGTGTGCTGAATACTTTTATTGGGGATTAGAGCTTGCTGTGTATTGCCTTGAATACGTTTTTGCAGTCAGTACTGTTATCAACAATCCTTGAACCTTAACCTGTCACAATTTTATATTAATAAAGAGTGTTATTCCATAAACCATTGGTGTGAGTCCTTCACAAGTGCTGGCAGTTGCCTACAGCAGGGAACATACTCAAATAAAAGGAAAACCAGCTGAGGGGTCTCCCTTGTGCTGTTGGTGCTTTTCCCTCAGTCAGTCAGAGCACCCTCCAATCCAGCAGGAGTGCACAGTGAAGGGTCCCCATGACAGATTGGTCAGACACAAGGGTCTCGGCTTTCCTGGGGTGCTGAAACCCCATGATTGACAAGTTAAACACTAAGGGTCAGGTAAATCTCCCCACACTAAAGGTCAGAAACCTCCTCCCGCTTTTCACACGACACACACCCCTTTTTCTTTATTCTTTCATCACTTTAGAGTACTTTACTGAGAATTGTTTGGCAAGAATAAATTCTTCTATTCTCTCTTAGCCTCTGTCACTTAAAAGCTGCTATAATCAAATTCTAACTCTATTTTCAGGTTACAAAGTAGTCCATAAGATTAAAAAGTTAAGAAAAGAAAAGACATCTAACCTCTGTGCTTAAAAAAAGATTCATGGACAAATTGCCTGCTTTATGGAGACAAGGAAGCTAAGAAAAGTTCTCTGATGACAGTTACAAAAGAAGCAAGATTTCCAATCTTCAAAGCCACATGGAAAAGATCAGTAAAACGCTCTGGTATTTAATACTTTAATGTAAGCCTCTATAATTAAATGTTAGGTTTTCTATTAGAGAAATGATCAGATTAAAGACAAGTTGATCAAAGGTTTAAATTTAATTTGGCTACTTTAAATACTCTAATGAAGATGTTCTGTTGATTCTCAAACCAGCAGCACTTACATTAAGAGTATTTCAGGGAATGCCTCAACACGTTGTGAACTACAGTGTGTTCTTCTGTACTAAGCATAAAATTCTGTTCTTTTAGGGGGGAAAAAAGAAAAGCACACAAAGATTTTCTGCTGATCTCTGCAGGCTAAAAGTGTAAGAAAACTTATACTGTATCCTATCCTTTGAATTTTCTCAGCTTAATTGCACACTACACCCACAAAATCCCTTTCCCAGAAAATGGTATTTTAATAGACTTTAACCCATACCTCTTCATTTTGTATTCACTGTCATGTTGAACATATTTCTCAGCAGAGGATCAAACCTGAATCAACAGTGCAAACTTCACTTTGTTTCCCACCATGTGTAGTATATGATGCATAGGCCTATCAGGACAATGAGGATATTCCCTTCTAATGTCAGCTAAAAAGGGAACTCCTTGGACATCATAAACAGCTTACTTCATCTTACCCCACAAAAGAGTAAACGATAAGAAATAACTAAAACACAACAGCTTTAGTAAAATAATACGATAGGTTATATTCCAGACACCTATGAAAGAGGAAATGTCAATGGCATGAAAAAATTAGTTCATAAAAAAGCTAAAGGTGCATAGCTCAGCTAATGCGTAAGAATGAAACACGACAGTAACTGAACAGAAGGAGCAAGCAGTCTATCAGCCAGCATTTCAAATACAGCAAGAACATTCTTAGCTCAACTGCCTTGTTTGGGCTGGGAGGCACCTGGAAGATCGTCTTGTTCCCACTCACTGGTATATGAGCAGGGACAACTTCCACTGCACCAGATTGTTCAAAGTCACATCCAACACTTCCACCAATGGGTCATTCACAACTTCTTTGGGCAACCTGTTCTAGTGCCTCACCACCCTCACAATACAGAATTCCTTCCTAAAATCTAGTCTAAATCTGTCTTCTTTCAGTTTAAAGCCATTTCCCGTTGTCCTTTCACTACATGTCCTAGTAAAAAGTTCTCTCCAGCTTTCCCATGGGTCCACTTTCATTCTGGATGGCTGTTCTAATGTTTTCCTGAAGCCTTCTCTTCTCCAGGCTGAGCAAGCCCAATTCTCTCAACCTGTCTTCTTAGGAGAGGTGCTCCATCCCTCTGACCATGCTCATGGTCCTCCACTTCACTTGCTTCAGTGGCTTTATGTCATTCTTGGGCTGGGGACCCCACAGCTGGATGTAGCACTCCAGGTGGGGGACTCATGAGAATGGAGAAAAGGGAGAGAATCATAACTCAGAAAAATGAGTTTCCATTACATGTTTCACTTCATTACATGAGTTTCCATACGGCATGTCTCACAAATGTTGGGTAATTTGTTTACTCATGTTCTTAAGTTCTTGTGAAATGAGGGAGACTAAATCCTCATGTGTTTCCACAGTCCCAAAGATGATCCAGTCTAGCTTTAAACCTGTAACAAAGTTGATGCCTAAGACCCTTATCATTCTTGTCCCTTCATTGTCTGTATAAAAATGACAGACTTTGTCCACAGGCATTTCAACCCAATCAAAATCTCAACAATTTTTTTGCACTTTCTGTCTCTCACATGTAGGCACCTAAGGGTACCTAAAACGAAATGGGAAGAACCTGGGCCTTAGCTACACCTGCAATCAATACAGATTAAATGCTTCTACTTACCCACTACATAACATTGAGTCTGAACACTGGAAGATATGAGAATTTGAACCTAATCCAAAGCAAAAACTTGAATATGAATCATAAACTGGATTCTGAATATGAATCAGTCTTTAAAACAGCACCATATCTAATCCTCAGTTGACTCTGAAGTCACAATTTGACTTCTGGTTGATTTTTGTTAAAGGAAAGAAAATATATTTTCCAAATACTAAGGTATATTACTATAAATTCTCCAGTGGCCCTACTGATGATCTCAAGAGGTGTGGTTCTTTTAGCAGTCTGGAATTTCAGAAGGAGGAACTGTAGGCACTCTGTTGAATGGTTTAACACATAATTCTAGCAGTGATGTGATGCGGGCCATCCCAGAGTATTAGGCTCCGGAACCATCACACCCCAGGAGGAGGCCGACCCTGAGGCTGGCCCCGCCCCCTCAGAGGAAGGCCATGCCCCTTGGGAGGCCACACCCCCAAGGAGGAAACCTCCATCTAAGCCATGCCTCCTCGGGTTAGGCCACACCTCCTGGGAGGAGCCTGGGGATGACCCCTCCCCCCCTTCTGGACTGTTCTCCCCCTCGGTTAATGTAATTGGTTCCCCCCACACTGTACCCTCCCCACTGCCACCCTATTGGCTGTACCCCTCTGCCCCTCTCCCCATTCTCTTCCCCGATTGGTTCGAGGTCCGCTCCTCCCTTAATCCCACCCCCCTTTAAAAACAGCTGCGCCCAACGTTCGGGGCTCACTGCAGCCTAGAGCCGGTTCAGTTAATAAAGTTGCTCTGGTTCAGTGAGTCAAATCCAGCCTCCTTCGTTCTTCCCATGACGTCACCGAGGTCGGGAGTTAGGTTGGGTTCGGAGGTTCTTCACCCGAGGTTTTGTCCGGACCGCCTGCTATCCGGCGCGTAAGGGTGGACCGGGACAGTGATGGTTTCAATAAGTTGAATGTCAGAAAAGAGTGCATGAGAAGAATGTAATAAAGTGTGAAATAGTTTTGTAAGAAAAATCACAGAAGCAGCAAGATGTAGCAACATAATGTTAGACACAGAAAGGCACCTCATATGGTAGACAAATATATATAATACATCCATAAGACCAGTTTATTCATCTACAGTAATGTACATACAATTACTGGCTCTCGTATATGTGAGACGAAATGTGAAAAATGGAGCATGTTTATATTTAAAGCAGCACATGCAGGTAATGAGAGTCAACTTTGACAATTCTCATGCTTAGGCTATTGTTTGTTTTTAATCCCTCTTACCACCTGAATATGAGGCTAGGAGAAATTACAATACATGATGTCTGATAACAGGAAGGGTATTTTTAATTCTTCATTTTTGATTTTTTTTTTATCAGCAAGTAGAGAATTCTAAGAGTTAACAAAGCTTCTTCAGTTCATGAAAGGATATCACTTGAGTTCTAAAAGGCCAGAATATCTGATATCTATATTGCAAGGTACAATTCTTGAAACAGACCCATAAATCCACATAAAAGAGATTAATTGTGATATTGACAAGGAAATCACATGTAGGATGACAAAAATTAAAAGTGTTATTTACACAGCTGTTGGCATTGATTACTGTACAAAAAAAAGTTTCTCCCCTCTTGCACATCACATCTCAGTCTCCTTTTCACAACTGGTTATTAAACATGTTGCAGTTTGGAAATTACCTTTTTATTATATACCTTAAGTAACACTGAAACTTTGTTCCTGAACATATTAAAAAGACTTTTTCACAACAAAAAGAAGATTTAAGATAGCTAGGCATGATCCTTAAAACCTAAAAATAGTACTGTGGAAAAAATAGACTCAAACATTTTTATAGTTTTCTAAAAAAAAAGAAAATATCAGAAGCACAAGTAGCTTGAAGAAGAATAGAAACTTCTGGAAATTTAAAAAAAAAAAAAAAAGGTGTAGCCAGATGGGGAAAGGAAACTGCTGTGTTTTCAAGTTTTGCAAACAATGGCAAGCAGCTCTAGCAGAAGGAAGCTGCTTTCATTTGCAAACATGCACTTTTCTATTAAAAGTCCTTAATTTTTTCGTAATTTCTAATGCTCACAATACTAGGATTAATGTTGGGAGATTGGGGTTTTTTTGGTCTATTGATCATTATTCACTTTGTTACAATTTTGGAGGTTTTTTACTTCAAAATACTTCTATATTTCAATATTTTATTTCTTTTTTTTAAATTTTTTTTTCCATTACCACTTTGAAACACTTTTACAACTTGCATCCTCCCTCTTTCCTCTTGTTTCCACTTGCTTGTTTTCTAGACAACTGCTCTAAGTGTGAGCTCTGGAAATGTGAAGAGACATCTGCTACTCCCTCTTCATGCAGCAGAGCCTTGGGTGGCTCTATCAAGAATTTCTCCATATTACAGAGTTATAAAAAAAGAATTTACATCTCTCAGAGTCAAAAAGGCCAGAATCATTAGAATTTCATCGATTATAATTAACTTTTTATAGAGAGAAAACTCAAAGCAATCAGGTATCACAGAATAGAAAAAAAAGAGGTTTTAAACAACTCTCCCACCAACAAGTCTTTGATGTCAGGTTTGACTTCAGCTTGCTCAGGAACAGAGGAAGGGACAGGGAATTCTGCAAAATCCCTGATGGACTCTCAGAAACCTCTCCCCAGGCCACTGGGGCTGATGCTGCTCCTGGTGGCACTCAGCCTTCTGTTGGTATCTGGATCATTGTCTCCCCTCAGGAGCCGGCAGTAACAGACAGTTGTGACACCCAATGAAAGTAGCAGAACACAGAGATTTCCATATATCTTGCTCCAAACCTTCTTCCATGAAATTTTACTTTGCAATTCTATAAATATATTAAATCAAGATTTTACTACCTGAGATGTGTCACCTATTCAACATTTCCCAACATGTAGTGTCAGTAAAATCAGTATTTTCCACCAGCCTATTGACAACCATGTCTGTTATTGCTGATTCACCAAACTGTGTCAATCTTTTTGGCTGAAATTGCTATTAATAATCTATTACATAATTAATCACTAATTTATAAGTTTCTCTCTACTTTATTTATGAAGTTCTATGAATGGATTGAATCCAATAAAGTAATTGGAACGTTTTTCTGAGAAATTAAGAATTCATTATATAGTACGATTTTTTTCCTGTTCTCAGTGGTTCATAATAAATGAATAAACCTGATTTCAAGATTCCTGCTCAGGAGGAATATCCTGTCACCCAGCCAGTGACCTGTTGCAACATCTATTATTAGATGCACTATTTAATTAGGATATACACTCAGGAGATCTTGTTAATCAGGATGTCTCCCAGTGAACACATTTAGATCCAGCAACATTCATTGGCAATGACTTTCATAATGGGGATAGTAACTTCCCTTAATTGGGATACCTTAGCATGAGTTAATGTGTTAAACTAAGACTTGTAGCACTTCTGTCTTCTCTGACAAGAGCTTTCAGACTTTCTCATACTGTGACAGAAAACACATGAAATATGTATTGCCCAGGTTTTGGCCGTGAGGGTCAACTTCTTCCTCATAGCTGACAGCGTCCTGCATTTTGGTTTTAATAGAATGATAAACGTTGAGGGCACACTGATGTTTTAGTTGTTGCTAAGCAGTGCTGACCCTAAGTCAAGGACTTTTCAGTTTCCCATGCTCTAGCCCAGTCTCTCCTTCTTTTTGGAACAGGAGGTCAAGCAGTTAATACTCAGATGGTTTTCCTTCTACCTTTCTGCTTCCTGGGATGACCCTGTTTACCTTCATGGATGGGTACGTAGAGAAGATTGAAAGCCAGCTCACATACTGCACGGTTATTTGGTTTCCTGCTTTTCTCTTTTACACCTTTTAAAAACACTCTTTTCCTATCTTGAGAACCACTTTAAGGTCATCAACAGGGCCCAATTGTGACAGCTGATGATCAGAAGAGACCGAAGGCCAAAAGCCATAATTTCTCTCAGGAGGTCAGAGTTTAGAGCTGGCTGAGAAAAACTCTGTATCCACATACTGGAGAAGAAAAAAGCAAGCAGCTATGTTATGTACCTTGATTAAACTGCCTCCTTATTCATCACCAGTTCTATCAGTCTCAGTTGAAGAAACCCTACCAACTGGCAATTTTTAAAAAGAAACAAAATCTGCATCCTTTATGTGCACATATTCAAGTTCCATCTCCAAGAACATCTACTGAAATATTTTGAGCTAGAGATATGCTGCGCATTGACAATCCAAGATAACCAGGAGCTTATTGATCTCTCTCCTCCTCCTTCTCCTCCACTAAGAGAAAGAAAGAATGATAAAAAACTGCTGTTGAGATAAAATGCACCATACTTAATATCAAGTATAATGAACAAAACCAAAAAGTTAGGAATAACTGAGTTACTGGCAGCACATCAGTGAATGACTTTTCTTTCTTTTTTCCCCTGCCCTACCTTTGCCCCTGAAATTCAACAACATATGGAAAGAAAGCAAAAGATATGAACATCCCAAGAATGCACAAAATCCTGTGTGACTGTACAAGCATATCCACAGAAGCAGATGCAGTTACTTGTTCACTTGAGGTCTGAGCTGGCTGGACACAGGCCAGCTCCACTCCAAAACTTATAGAACCATGTTACCTGGTTTATTATTTTAGGATTAGCACTATGGTAACACATGCTGCTGGCTTGCATTCAGCTGTCTGAGAGCACAGATGGAACGGGAGCACAACTGTCCGAACCTGTACATGTAAACATGGTCTGCATGTCACTGCAGATCTCCATTCGAGGAGCTAGGACAGGAACTCCATGGGCTATACACAATGATCTTATTCTCCCTTCCCTAACATCCATATAGGAAGTATTGGCACAGGAAACTGTTCCCATGAGCACAGGTATTAAAGCAATGAGAACCTAGCTTTGCAGAATCTTCAAAGTGTACTAATTCTACCCACTTATCTAGTGCCCAACTGTTTCCTTTCCAGCTCCTGAGAGGTTTTTTCCTTGCATTTAAGTATGTCCAGGATAGATTCTGACGCCATAATATGTGACCAAATACTATACTTCATGCCTGGACAGTTAATACCTGGCACCATATTAAAGCAGCACTTCTTAATTCAAATATCCCTGAATAGAAATTACGTCAATAGAAAGAAATGGCATTACAAATTTCTTGTCAAGTCATATTGATAATTTTTACAGAGGTTGCCCATGTTATGCTCCTATCTGGCAGGGTACTTGAGGAAATTCTGGATGGAAACAGCATTCTGGCCTCTTACTGGTAACTGGAGAGTGGGTGGGAGTTCATTTAGAGAGCCTACTTGATCAGAAGGTCTTTCATGTCTGATCTCTCTCCTCTTTCAGCAGTCAGTGTTAAATGCTTTGTAAAATCAAAAGGTTTATATGACCTTTTTCATTCAGTTCCTATTCTGACATGCAATTCTTTTATTTTAAAGAAAATCTAGAACTTATTACCAACACCTGGTATTATCTCATGCACAGTATACACTACATCACCTAGAAGTTTCTAATTTAAACCCATAACTTGAGGCTGAAATGGTGATTTCTGTTTTCTCATGTTTTCTGCTTAGTTTCTGAATTCCCAGATGCAGAAATCATCTTTTTGCACAACAAGTACCACACCACTTGCAGTCTACAGAATTCAGTAAAAAAACTTCCAGATATAGCTGATAGTATTCAGCAGTTGAATTAGCTTATATCTGCTGTACTTTTCATATCTTAGATAATAACACTGGTTTAAAGAAGTCTTCATGAATTTCTGCAGCACTGTTTTAGCTATTAAATAATGCAATGTTTTTCATTCTACAAAGGATATCTTCACTTCCTGAAAAGAGACTCACAGACTAGTTCAAATCACCTCTTAACCTTCTCTTCAGTGCGTTCCTTATGTCTCCCATCATAAGATATACTTCCCAGCTCTTAAACATTTTCTTTCTCTGAACCATCTATTTTAACTGCAGGACTCAAAACTGAATACACTATTTCAATATTAGTCTCACTAGCATCTATAGGGGAAATACCTCTTTGCTATTCTAACACTTTATTTATATACTTAATGATGTCTTTAACCTAGCTAGGCAAAGCTCCTTACTGGATATTTTTCTTCTTGTACTCCCCTGCATTTAAATGTCTTCAAAATCATGTGGCTTAGGTGCATATATCTTTTCTGTCTGATCAATATTGTTTATAGGTATAACTTGTTCTGAACATTCTATAATTTATTTTACCACTTCATCATCCTTTGCATTACCTGTAAACACGAACAGCTCCCCACCCAACAGGTCCTGCCCCCTCAATCTTAATATTTTATATTTATACATGGGAAATACATGTCTGCTTCTGTCCAAATGATGCATATGGCCTTTTTCACATGTTTTCACTAGCTTACTCACTGAATAAATTAAGTAGGTTTTACTGTACACCTTCCATAATGTCTGAGTTTACAGACCAGTGTAAGACTTCTATCTAGGAGGCTAACTCTCCATACTGAACCACCTTCCAGAAGACACCAGATTTTTTCCAGACTTCATAGGCCACCTGAACAGATTAGCCTTCCACCTTGACTAAGTAAGGTGATGAAAGTTAGACCACAGAATTCTCCTTTCTTCGTCCTACCGCCATGTGCAGTCTATTTCATGTGACAAGACACCCATAGAGTAATATCACAGCTCTGTGGCACTGTCTGCACTCCTGTTTCTGCAGAGCTAGATGAGAAAGCAGTTAGGGTTCATCCGAAAGAGGCTCACTGTGAGGTGCAAAAGGCAACATCAAGCATAAAAGCAACTAGAACACTAAACTGTCTCACCAGACCCTTACTCGGTTTTGCACAATTTATTGATTAGACAGATCTTCTCTGTACTTTGTCTGGCTTGAAAACATCTTTAAATTCATCATATTGGAATGAAAATTCCAAGTTCAAGTCCTGATTAGTATTTTTGAAGAATGTTCTTGAAATATCCACGCACTCAAAATATCTGCAAATGCCTGTGCTATGTGTATGTGCTTTATGTGCACAAACACACAAACAGAATGGTAAAATTTCTGTGGAATTTGACAATTAAGGTTAAGCACTCACACTGGGGGGTCTGAGGTTATCTACTATAAACCTTTATATACCAGATTATTAATCTGATCAAAACAATGTCAGCACTGCAGGAAACAGCTTTGATCATTTCATAAAGTGAAAACGGTTGAATTAGATTTAGGAAGAGAGGTTTTCTGACAAATCCTCCCAATTCCGGATTCCTATTTTAACTCTTTAACACAAGTCTACTCATTTTGAGGTGCCTGAGGTGTTGCTTAAATGTTGTTCAAGTGCTACAAAGAGCTACTACGTGTGCACATACAGAAAGATGTGGATTTGCGTAAGTTCTACAAACATGCCTTCCATCCAAGAGCATTTGTTCAACCACAAAAAGAATTGGAAAGACGTAGAAATTGAGATTTTATTAAGCAAATACACTTTTTCTTGGTTTTATTCAAAGGAGATTAAAAGTAAGGTTAAAACTTCAAAAAAAACTACGTTTCTCAACAACTTCCTAGCCTTGCTCATCACAGTGATTCTGACTGGCGACATATAGCATTTTACAGTTTGTCTTGAAGCTGAGAAGCTTCCTGAAGCTGAGAAGACGTCAGTGGGAGTTGATGCTGAGTGATCTTACCAGCACCTTAAATAATTGTATGCTGCATTGCAGATCTCAAGTCTGGTGTAGTTACATAAAATTATATGAACAGATTGTGAATAAATTCTAAGTAATACAACAGATTGTGAAACATTGTACATAAAATCATATTAATCTTTTGATATTGTTGTTCTGCCTTTGGCTGGGATAGAGTTAATGTGCTTCATAGTAGCTAGTATGGGGCTCTGTTTTGGATTTGTGATCAAAACATCTTTGATAATGCAGAGATGTTTTTGTTATTGCAGAGAGGAGCTTACACAGAGTCAAGGCCTTTTCTGGCCTCACCCCACCAGTGGGGATGCTGGGGGTGCACAAGGAGTTGGGAGGGGACAGAGCCAGCACAGCTCACCCCAACTGAATCAAGGGATATTTCAGATCATATGGCATCATGCTCACCTCAGATAAAGTTGGGGGAAGAAGAAGGAAGTGAGGGGGACATTTGGAATTTGTCTTCCCAATGGGGCTTCTTGATGGGGCCCTGCTTTCCTAGACATGGCTGAACAGCTGTCTGCCCATGGGAAGTGGTGAAAAAATTCTTTCTTTTGTATAGCTTGTGTGTGCTTTACCTATTAAACTGTCTTTATCTCAGCCCATGTGTTTTCTCTTTCTTACCCTCTTGATTCTGTCCCACATTCCACCGGGGGAGAAAAGGAGTGAGCAGCTCATCAGCTCATCCATAGCTCTTGGCTGGAATTAAACCACAACAATTGTACAGTCTGATTATATAAAAAGCTCATGTTGCACATTACAAAGCATATAAATATATCAGAACAACTGCTTTTCCAGTTGCTGTCATGTACATGAAAACTTTTAAAATAGAGTAACATGCCATTTTGTTACAATACCCTTTGCATTTTTACAGTTCAGTTGGGCACCTTGTCACAACTGATCATACATCTTGATGCTTTTTTATGGTTTTTAAATCAATGTGAATATTTCTTCCTTGCATTAATAGCATTTCGTGTAGCAAAATTGGTAAAGACATTTCATTTTCATCGCAGTTTATTCCTCTTCCCCAATCCTCATCCATGGAAAGATTTGTTGGCTGGAGAAATATTTTTCTGTTAAAAATATTTAGCAGATATGACTCCTTTCATCCGAAGCACACATTTCGGTGCTATTTAGTCTAAATAACTTTTATTATAATCATTTGCCTCAAGATTTTCAAGAAAACAAGTTTATATTCTGCTGATATTTATTTACTACCTTTCCTTCAGGCACCAAAAAAAAAATCAGTATCAACCTTAATTCCCTTTAAAGAAAAGAGGACTAAACATTTGAGAGTACACTCACTTAGAGAACTTAAGTGGATGTAAGTTACATACAGAGAGAGAAAGAGAAAAATTTGTTTCTCAGTAATTCATTCATTTCTCAGAACATTTTCACTCATTGATGCTATCCTGCTTTTTTTGAAGGATTTTCCATAAAACCAATATTCTTAAATTGACAATCTGACATGGTAGATGGGTTGGGAGGAAAAGGAAAAAGGTGTCACATTGTCTCTGTGCACATGAAATGCTTTGATTCCTGTCTTTATCACTAAGGTCCTGATAACACTGTTGCAATCTCTTCCCTTCTAACATATTGGAGTATTACAGATATAGCAGCAGGGTGGCCACTTTCAGTCACCCAGAAATGCTTGTCAAAGAATCAGTGAACAATATTCCAGATCTTTCACAGGCAAAAAACAAGGGCAACTGTAGATGAGGTGGCTAGCCTCATCTTTTCTCTCACTTTGAGCAAGATCCAGACTATCCTACATCATCCTAATTGGAAATATAGAGATTTTAGGCACTTAATATCTCAAGTACAAATACCTCAAGAACAACCAAGAAAACCAGTTTGCTTGGACTCTTACACCAAGTCCTGTAAGTGTACAGAGAGATCAAAACTCCTCCCATGTCTAAAATTACATCCCTCTTGAGCAGGTTTATGCTCAGCAGTGGGACATCCCTACTTCAGCCCTACTTTTGGTTCCCATGGTCACCTTAAAGCAGTAGTAAATCCACCTTTGAAGTCTGCTTTGACTGTCATGCTCTGAGCTTATCATAGAAGTATCAAATGAAATGCAAAACAGTCGTTTAATTCCAATATTTCTTCCATGTGGTGGCTGAGCAGCTAAAATGCAGGTTGATACTCTAGGAAGAGTTGGCAATCTCAAAAGCTATCCTAACAGTCAACAAAATCCTCCTCAACGCTTAGACATCCTAAACAACCTTCTTTGATTCTATATTTCATTCCTAACCTTTCTTACTTTCTGTACCTTTATATGATTTTGATATCTTTCTATCAGAAATAGAGACAAATTCTGCTCTTTGGAGAGAGTTCTTTTAACCATCTTCTCTAATAACAGAAATTAAGAAAAAATATTAAGAAATCAGAATTATTTTATTAAGTTCTTTATGTCGAATTCAGTCAAACAAAATGGATATCCAGAGCTGTTTAAGGGGCTGCAAATGCCTCCTTTCCTGTGGGCACAGCAGCACCTGAGGTACCAACTCTGCCCTTCCAGGGGTGGCACAGGAGCAACAGGCAACTAATGCCTTTTGGGAGCCACAGCTGGAGGCAAAATGACCTACCCAAAAATACCTAAATATCGCTAAGTGTCTTTCTTTCAGCCACTGAATTCTGCCCTTTTTCTGATAATAGGAAATCACTGCACAGAATACAAAATGGTAATGTAACAAATAAAAATACCATGTATCAATGCAATTTCTGCTAATGTAGTAATACTATCTACGACTCTAAACAAAATTAAAATATAAAGAAGCAATCAATGGAGGAAAATAAAAATTCCATTTTTATAAAAATAAAGGGTTTTGTATATCAACTTTTTTTTCAGTATCTCTAAAGCTATTTTTTGGGGGCAGGGAAACAACAACCACCATAACCACCACAAATAAAACAAAGTCCAATTTTTCAAGTTGCATGTATCAAAAACAAATTTCAGTCTTAACTGTTCCTACCCAAGGTAATAGTGTTGGGTTCCTAAAGACAATGGTGGCTATCCATGTCACTTTCCTGATTTTTTTAGTGTCTTTCTAAGTTCCAAAGTGCCCAGCACTATAACATTTTTTCTAACTGTAGTGTTAGCAGTTCTCAGAAAGGGGCATTGTCACGTCCTGTTCTAGCTGAGATACTTCTAAATCTAAATGGCTTTGACTTTTTGCTGCCATATTTCACAACAAACTTATATCTAATTGTCTATTATTGCCCATAGGTCTGCTTTTCAACCTTATTGATTTCCATCAATCTTCTTCCTGTTGAAGGTGTTTGGGATTATTTTTTCCCCAGATATAATCAATCTTACTTCCTGCCCATTCTTTAAATCTTCTTTAGGATCCTGCCAGTACAGCTCTGTGAAACAATCCCTCAGTGGTTCTACATGAAAAAGTCCACAGAGTGCGTCTATGTACAATTACCAATTTCTCATTCTTTCCTGGAAAAATAAAGATGATTTGCTTTTGTAAGGAACTGAAAATCATGATTTGAAGGCATAGAGAAGGATTAAAAGCCACTTGCCTCAATGCCACCTTTTTGAATTGCAAAAAAACCAGTGGGATTGCTCCAGTAGTTTACTCACCCAGAGGAGATCAGGCTTAGAGGGAATGGCAGAGTTCAGATCACACTAGGTTTGCACTGTGACATTGTCCCTCTCACCAGCTCAGGTCAGGCACAGCACTGGGTAAGCAAGAAGCTAGGAAACCCACACCAAAAACCCACAGGTGTCTGAAGGAACAGCAGGGAATTAAGGGGACCCACTGCTGCGGGCAAACAGTCCCTTCATCTCTGGAACCCTCCTCCTAAGAAATTCAGAAGTTATACAGAATCCTATTTAACAGCACGAAATACAGAACACGTTAGTTTTTGCATGGTCATTTCCATAAAGACCAGCTGTAGTTGCAATGTTTAATCAGTCAACTTTTTACTTCTGTAAAAAAATAATCTGAGTATTTATTTACTTTTGGACTGTGAAAACCTTGTATTTTTGGAGACATGCATTCTTATACAATAAGAAAAAAAGCTCCAAAATCAACCTACTCTAAGAAACAGATTTACCAGGTTGGGGTTTTTTTAAGTTGTTTTTTAAGTTGTTTTTTTATTATTATCAAATGTATTACCTTGACAAATCTCTATGGCAAAGCAATTTTGATTTCAAACTTTACTTTTCTGACTTCTCTGCAACTTGAACAAACTAGATAATTCTTTTTCCTTTATGTACTTGTGATTTCCTTCCTGAACTTGATGAAAAGAAATTACCTTTTAGTATTAAAGTTTTAAAATTTTCTATAGAAAACCATATGTCAAATTTTGTCTTATAAATGCGGCATAAAAATCAATTTGAACTAGAGTTTCCCTACAGATTTCCACTGCAAGACCCTTCTTGTGATTCAGGTCATCCTGAGGCTTCCTTAATGAGCACAGAATTTGCCAGCATTTTTGCTGGACAAGTTCAAAATGAGACAGTGACAGTCTGTACCTTCTGGAAAAAGGGCATTGAATATTTTTCAATATCTCAACTCCAGCAAGACATCCAAATTTTGCTGTTCATTTTAAAAAGCCACCTCTACAAAGAAATGCTTCAGTCAAGTTTTATTATATTTTTTACTTCTCCATAAGGCAAGAAAACAGGTAACTTTCTTCCTCTTCCCTGTGGAGGACCTTCTCAACATTTACTTTTCTACAACCCCTGTGAAATCATCTGTTGCTTATCAATGCAAGTCTCAGTAGAAAGTATTACCTAGCTATATTTAACTAATATGAAAGAACTGAAATGCAGTGACAGTGATTATATTTCTCAATATTCATTATCATAATTTACTTTCCTCCAGTCCAGCCCTTATCTATAATAATTCACAACCTGTTTCCATATACTATAAAGTCTTTGGACAGGGACATTCTTTGTGCATCAATACAGTGAGCAATATGTGAGGAACTCAGCTTTCATTGAAACCTTTGGGAGTTACTAGGAGTAAAAAAGAACTAAAACTAGCTCATAGAATTAAGATAGAAAAAAACCAAGACTGCATTCTTATGAAGCAACCCAAGAAAACCAGCGGTTTGATTACTCATAAAGGTCATAAAAACACATCATGAAGATCTTTCTTGGGTTTAGATGACTTGATAGAAGCTCAGAACAGACTGAGGGAAGACAACTGGAGTTATGATGCACTTTTCTTCCCAATGACATTAATCATATCTTCCATCACTTCTTTATACACAGTACATTTCATACCTGGGTTAAATGTGTTAATACAAAATGTGAGATCCCTGAGCACGCTTGCAAATGGAAGCCACATACACTTCAACCAAGCGTATGTCCTGAGTACCCTCCAACAGAACTCAGAACAGCAATGACATTTGCTAGTCCTTGTTTCAATGTGTATTTTATGCATTTTTAAGATTCTTTTTAACTTCACAGTCTTTGATCCCCACTTTTTTTGGTGTTATCTATGCTACAGATTCTCACACAGATGCTATCAGTGCTCCCTAGTACAGAAGCAGAAGGAGCATGAGTGTTTCTCACTTCAAGAAGAGAACTGTGCCAGGCAAACATTAGGATGCAAACCAAGCCATCATGACACTAAAACCAAAGGAATTAGAGTAGTGTAAAAAAACCAGTTCCATAGAAAAAGTTCAGGCTTGGACTTTACAGGTCATTTGGAACTGCGACGTAGAAAAGTTACAGATATGCTGGTACATTAATGTAAAAAAATATTTTCCACTGCTGTGCAACAGTTACTCACATACATGCTCTGGAGACAAGTTACATCACATTAGGATAGAAGCACATGTCCAGGCTGATGCTGTAGTATTTTAAGTGATGCATTAAATTTATGTCTCCTCATAGTTTGTTAATGTGCATTTACCTAAAGTGACATCTTGTAAATGATGAAATTACAAAAATGGAGACTCTTGCTGGAGAGCTTGCAACTCTCCCCGAGGAATTTCATCATTCAAATCTTGAAAAGCACAGTTAAGAAATTTGGACAGATCTGAAGACAGAGCTGGGAGATTTGCAGGAGTAACCTAAGGAAAGGTTGTCAGATGTTTTCAGTTTGCAGGTGCTGGAACCCAAGAGTATTGTCCATCATTCTGAGAAAATGGCTCCTGGGTCACATCAACATCCTGTAGCTTTAAGCAGTAGATTATTGATAAAATGCAGACACTGTCCTGCATGAGGAATGCAGTCCTTTTTAACTATTCTTCAACAAATAAACTCTAAAGGAATAAACAAAAGTAATGACTGACACATAAAGGATCTCTGAGAATGGATTTTACAGATATGTTAAGTTCTATCACCACTAAAGACTTCATTTGAAAATTCAGGTTCTCAGAACTCAAAATCAGTCCTGCAAACCCCATTCAAAGATCCCAAACTGCTCTAAAAATGTTATGACTACACTGAAAAAAATAGTATGAAGGTACAATCTCCTTTGTTACAAGAGGTTCACTCTCTTCCTGAACTAGAAGATTGGAAAGTTATGCAACATGGTCTTGACAGTTATCCCAGTAGGAAACTGGGACTGATAGAGTCTGCTGCTGGCTAAAAAGGACAACTCCTCCTACACAGGCAAACTCACAAATAGCTCAGTGACAACTTACCACACTTTACAGCATCACTGTGCATACCCTTCTTATTCTTTCTCCAAGATGCTTTGCTGATCTTTCTTGGCAACTTCTGACACTTGATAAGAACTACACACACCACTTCCTATCCTTTACTAGCTTATTTGATCCCAGCATGATCCTAGTCCCCAAATTTGAAACATAATAATTTATAATAACTTGTAATGTGATAAAAAACATTAAATATCTGGTTTTATCCTCAGCTTAAATCCACAAAGAAGAAGAAAACCATCGGCATCATTTGGATCCAAGCCTGCCTGTCTGAAATAACAGAGGCATAGGTAGCCTCCCAATCAATTCTGTCTCTCTCACAGGCCACCCTGCCAATAAGATGACTACATTTTTACTTTTAAAACCTCCTAACAGGGACTCCTTAGAAAGGTCTGTTTCTTCGTGATTCACACTTTAAATATATTTTAAAACTCCTGCCTTGACGTGCCTACCTTCTGCTCTCTCTAGAGTCCATTAGAGGCCATACTGTGTTTTCCACTAAGTGGTGACAGGTCTGTCACCTTGAGAATACATTGCTCAAGGTAGTGTTTACCTCAAATAAACAGGAGACAAATTCTGCATCAGATGAGATCAGCAGAACAGAAGCCTTTAGTTTCATGAAAACATCAAAAACACTATGAAGGGCTCTGACACACATCCTCTAGAAAATCTTGCTGTCAAATTTTAAATATTTTCATATCCACTACACCAGTAGTCTCCAAGATTTTTTGATCATGCACGTTTATCAGTAAAAAATTTTCAAGTGCACACCCAAATATATTTTTATTTATGGATTATATATACGCAGTACTGTACATGTACATTTGTGGTGTGTATATAGGTATGTGGTGCTATTATTAATAATAATATTATATTAATATTACTATAAAAATACCCAGAAACAAAAATTTTAAAAGGGTAAGTTAAAGATTAAATGTAACACTATTGTTATGTTTGGTATTTGGGGTTTTTCATTTTTTATTTTATTAATACTATTTTTAAAAAAAAATCTTTCTGCTCCCTAACAGGTTGGTTTGTACACCCTCTGTGGTGTGCAAACCCCACTTTGGATATCACTGCATTAGCCCACCCTTCTTCTCTGCCAGATAACATGTGTTTGTGCTGTGGTTACACCCCTACAGAGATAAAACAGAAATACAATGCATATTTATCAGAAATTTACTGAGACCCAGAAACACAGCCCTCTGTATTACCTTTATTATGGGTACTCTGCTGTACAGCAGTAGGGTTGAGCAGACAGCTGCAGAAAGCAGGAGAGTGCATCCTAAGCAAATCGAAATCAGAGTCCCTACTGAACATCTGTTAGCGCCAAAAGGCACTCATGTGATTGTTCCATGTAGACCTCATTGCCCTTATTTTCATTGTGCTGTGAAGCAGGATGAGTGGAATGAGACCGTATAGGGAGCAAAAACAAACTGTCAAAATGTTCCTCTAGCCTTAGGCTTGAATATTTTGTCTCTTCTCCAAAAAGTATATATAAATCAGGTAATCACAAATGACAGCAACATCACTGAAATTTCAGTGTCTAAAAGTTAGATAATAGGATACAAAGTAGCCATTCAAGCTCTGTTTATCATCATTGGGCAGAAACTAGCCCCTACAAGAATGGTGCTAATCTCATTCCTTTTCGAATATTTAAGCTAAGTCAAATAAATTGGTTTCTGAAGCTGACTTCATCTTTCTAAGCTGAATGTGAACCAAGTCATGATAACCAACAACATCACAAATACACAGTGTTTGAACCCTTAAATTAGGGCAGGTGAACACCACCCTGCCTGCCTATCTGTTCTACTGCACATGCCACAGACATGGACTTACACTTGAAAATGCTTGAGATTAAGTTTCCCTCACCATATATATAACAGCTTCATTTCTTACCCTGTGTGCTGGTTCTGGCTAGGATATAGGGGTTTTTTCCATAGTATGAGACTATGTTTTGGATTTGTGCTGAGAACAGTACTGATAACACAGGGAGGCTTTTGTTACTTCTGAGCAGTGCCTACACAGAGTCAAGGCCCTTTCTGCTTCTCACCCCAGCTCACCAGTGAGTAGGCTGGGGATGCATAAGGGCATGGGAGGGAACACAGGCAGGAAGCCGACCCCAACTTATCCAAGAAATATTCCCTACCATATGGTGTCATTCTTGGCATTCAGAGCTGGGTGAAGAAGAAGGAAATGAAGGATGTTTGGAGTGATGACATTTATCTTCCCAAGTCACTGTTATACGTGACGGTGCCCTGCTTTCCTGGGGATGGCTGAACACCTGCCCACTCATGAGAAGTGGTGAATTAATTCATTGTTTTGCTCTGCTTGTGTGCACAGCTTTTGCTTTACCTGTTAAACTGTCTCTATCTCAACCCACGAGTCTTTTAACTTTTATTCTTCCAATTCCTTCCCCCATCCTGCTGCACGGCGGGGGAGTGAGCAAGTGGCTGTGTGGGGCTTAGCTGCAGGTGGAGTTAAACTGCAACAACCTACATTCTCCTGACAGGAACACCAATGAGACAAAAACAAGGCTACCACTATAACTGTGTCACTGTCACCCTGTTTTCATACGGTTTCTTATTATAGCTCTCATTTAATTGTGACTGTGGCATTTAGAATACATTGTATACCAACAGTATCTCAGTATCCAGACAGACGTCTTGTGCATTCACGATTATCACAGCTTTCTGACCTTTAGGCAACAAGAAATTCAGGAATGACTATTCAAGTGATTATTTACATTTTGGTAACATCTACAGGACTGTACCATCTTACTGTATACTTTGGACACACTATCTGTCCTGTCAACCCCTGAGACAAAAAAAAAAAAAAGATCAAAACAAAAACATAGAGAACTTACACATCATACAAAAGATCTACTGGCATATCAACAGCCTTTGGTATGCCAGTCAGGAGGGGAAAAAAAGGAGAAAGCTAATGAGAGGGAAGGAGGACAATGAGGGAAGGGAAAGAGCAAGAGGAAGGGACAGGCAGTGAGAATAACAGGACAAGACAGCCCATGGGAATAAATACACAGTCTGCCAAATGAAAACAGCAGTTTCCGCTGTTCAGTGCATCCAGAGCAGCCTGTTACCAGCAGTGAAATGAACGGTCAGTGGGCTGAGATAGTGGGTTTCTCTCTATCACCCAACAAGGACTTTTGCCTACAGGCAAGACAAGTTCTGGCATTTCCAGGTATCAGGTCTGCTCCAGGAAGACGTGCAGCAGACCTTTCTGTTAATATCCCAGTGATGTGAGTATAGAGAAAAGGGATATAAACACAGACAGGTCTTGGTCTACTGCTGTTCCTGCTACTCTCAAATACTCTCTAAACATCAGGATGACCATGGGCATGGCACGCCATTGGAACAGACAAAATATGTCCCTTGGGAAACAGACCCATTTACCATTCATATTATCTAAGGCATCTTTTCCTCTTATTGCAATGTAAAAAATTCTTTTAACTGATACAGGCATTCCCAATACCCACAGCAACACATTTCTCATTTCACTGCTGCAGTTTCTGTTCAGCTTTTTAGTACTATTAACACAGTGAAGCCAAAATAACAAAATTAACAAAATACCCAAATATTAAGGAAGACAGAAGCATTTTGTCCTTCTTTGTTTTCTAAGCTTTTAATAGATCAGTAACTCTGCTGCCAGTTCACTGCCATGTAAATTGTATTATTGCAGAAGTAATGTACCTAAAAGGTCAGAGTGCTCTTTTACCTTAGACCTATAAAAACCAAAGCTTCCTCTTACTCTTTCGTTTTTTTAAAAAAGCTCTCTCAGCCTCAGAAACAACACTGTCTATCCTCTTTCAACAGGTAGATTTCATTTTATACTTCTGATATATGCTTGAATATATGCTATTAGGTTACCTATTTAACAAGTAGTTTGGCCAAATTTTACAATAGCACCTCTCACATTGCTTCAGGAATTGTTTTCCCATCCAAAGAGTATGTTATCTTTTCCTCCTAAATCGTTGCTTTAGGTGTTGTGAATTATTAAAACATGGCAGGTTCCACTCCTGAAATATCTGCATTCTGGAAATGTAAAAATCAGCTCTCTCATAGGCAAATTTTTACCACTTTAAAAGACTTAAAACTTTCTAGAAGGGAGGAAGCCCTGCAAATGATCATGAAACATATAATAAATCACACCACTTCAGAAAATATTTAAAGGTCCCTTTTTGAAGAGAAGATAATCTTAAAACAGATTATCAATTGGTTTTGCTTCAGAGAACTTAAAAGCACCGTGTTTAATTTTCTTGTGTCGCTTTAAAGATTTACAGCCAGAAGTAACAGAAGGCACTCCAAATGGTGAAACTTCCACTTGAACTAGACAGGTAACCTTATGCTTAGAGAGCCTCAAAATTTTCACTTGTTGAAACCATTTGTAATTAACTTTTCATGTTCTTCAGTAATTCATACCTTTCTAGCTTCCTGTAACATACTACAACTAGTAAAACGGAAATAACAAATTCCTTAGGTTTCAGGCTATATTTTTCTGTCAGGATCTTTGTAGCCTTTGTTCATTGTTGATCTGCCTGCTTTAATAGCCCTCTTGTTTAAAACAGTCTGAGCAATAATAAAAAAAATAAAATTATAATATGAAAAAAAATATAACACGGAGCTTGTATTCTCAAATATATTTAAAGAAATGAAGCAAATCTTAAAAAAAAAGACTAATGAATTTAACAAATGCCAGAAGTAATTTTCGGCTTTCACAAAGACCACTGTATGAAGATTCTGTATTTAGTGAAGTCATCAGTACATACTTCACCTCTTCACCTGCAGACATTTTAATCTGCATCTTCTAGCAATTTGGTTTTGGAGAGACTATCTGCGAAACAACAGTTACCCTATCAACAGGTGACGTACTGTATGACCACATGTATGGTCTGTTCTTCAGAGAATTTAAGGTATTTTATTGCAATTATTAGGGCTTTCACCAGCATTTAAATGTTACCACTTTCAAGTTCCCATTTTCAGTAACTGTAAGAGTGCTTTGTTTTCATTTACAGACTCTTCTTACCTCAAAGAAAGATTATCTGTTCAGTATTATCAAAACTTCACCATATTTAAAGTACGGGTTGAAACCCCGGCTTTTGCTTTGCATCCTGGGAAAACACGAAGTAACTACAACAGACACAACTTCTCTGTGATTAGTTGCAGTTTCTAAAAGCCTTATACAACCACAAATATCAAAACCACCACTATTTCCTGCACACAGGGGGGTTGCCACTTTTTCCTCAGTGTGAACAATGAAAACATAAATATTCTCAGTAGACCAAAGAGCTGGCAGCTTCATTTTGTTATAAACAAAGAGAAGAGCTAGAGATGCAAAGGCAACGTGATCAAGTGTCTTCTCACAGTCCTACTCAAAGGGTCCAGATGGATTGCCTCCAGAGTCTAAATACCATCACACCAGCCAGGGGTTCTGTAATCCAGAAGTTAAGGAAAAACAAGAAAGAAAAAAGAAAAAAGAAGGGGGCTTTGTGGTAAGGTCCATATTTATTACCCTGATACAGCAATCATCAAAAGTTCTAAGCTTTTCTGAATTCAGAAAAAAATGTACGAAGTTACGTATTATTAGCCTTCTAACATTTCTGATTTGTGCAAACAATGGATGAATGGAACCTCCAACTTTTTCAAAAGAGGAGAAAACATGAATGTGTTCCACATGCTGATTCCTCTGTTAAAAAGATACTCTTCAAATTTAGAAGTGGAGAGTTTGGCTCAGCGACCAACAAACTGAGCTGCAGCTCAGATAAGCCTTTGGGTTATTACTGTGCTCTATGGTGATCCCAGTGGGCCTGACAGATGGGCACCTTGGCTAATTTCTGCAGTAGCGGATATGACCTCAGTTTTATACAGTCCAACAGTCTTTAACATCTCTTAAAATTCACTCCCATGAAGACTTGTAGTTCTTTAACCATGACATCTTCTTTCATAGTCTTTTTTATTGTTCAGTTCAGCTGTCTCAACACAGATTTAATACATTGTCTCCATTTGTTTTTTATATCTTAATTACATAATTAAACTAAAAGACTAGGATTTAAAATGTCGAAAATGTAACTTTTTTCACCATAGACCATAAACCCAACCAGTTCTACTTCTTTACTCAATTGTTCCAGGGACTGCCATAACAGATCATAAAGCTGTAAATCATCTGTATGTAGTATATCCAGAAAGCAATTTCAGTTTGAATTAAAAGATACCAACAGGTGCGCAATTCCTTTGACTGCCAGAGAGGACTGTCCAAATACATCCCAGTTTGTATTTTTCCAGTTACTCAGCTCCACATTTTCTTTAGCTGCAGTTCATGTTCTACAGTAAAAGGAAAATTTGTTCCCAATGATATTGTGTGACAGCTGCTACACATGGCATCACTGCATGCACTGTCTGTTGTAATCACTAACAACAAAATTTAATGCTACAGAGTGGTACACATTTGAAGTGCATGGAGTTGTTCATTTTTTTTCAAATGACACTACCATTAAAGCCAGTGAAATATTGCAGTTTGCGGCATTTCAGTTCTGTAACCTTGTACCCACTATCAGGGAATGGCCTTGAGACCACTTTAGATGAATGCAGATATTTCAAGAGCAAAAGCTTTATTAATGGCATGAATCTTTCAATTAATTACATAATGGTAAATAAATTAATCTCTACAAAGCCACAGATAATGTTCCAATACTGTTATTTTAAAAAGATAACTGTTTGAATTGTTTTGTAATGTTGAATGAATAATTATATAAATTAATAATTCTGCAAAACCCATTTCTTCTCCCACATCCACAAAAAAGATAGTACATTCAGCTAGATTGCCTTGGTTCTGAAGGCACGAACTCCTCACAGAATTGCAGAAATATGTCAAGACAGAATTTGAAAGAACAGGTGGGCACATTAGAGGAAACCAAATTAGATTGGGTAAGGCAAAAGAGATCATTGACTTCAGAGAGTAACAGTGAGACTTCGATTGAAAAAAGGCTGATAACAAACTCCTCATAAAAATAAATGTTACTACTGCATTGCTGATGAGGCCTGCACCTAATAGTCATGCAATCATCAGGAACACATTCTTTTTTATCAGATGATTTTTGGGCAAAGGTTTGTACATCCCTGTCATACTGAGTGCCCATGAAATGGCAGTAATTAATGATGAATCATTTATTCATTGAATTTTGTCTCTTCTTATGCTTGAATACTGACACAATTAGTGTGCAGTTCTTAGACTTGTTTCAAAACTGGTGTATCCAATTATTTTTCATGAATATTTCTTGATAGGCAGATTGAAAATGAGTTGTTCTCACTGAAAATATCAGAGCATCAGGGTTTCAACAGGCAGATGGAACAGATTATTTTCAACAAGCTTTGAGGGAAAATGTTTCCAGTATGGCCCATTTCATTCTGTCAGATATCCTAAACTCCAGTGTTGAGTTAGGTCATTTTTGCTGTCATCAAGAGGTCACAATCCCCAAGAAAGCAATAGGGGACTCTGCACATAATATCATGTGCCTGCACAGGAAGGAAAATGAATGTCACATGCCTGCTCTTCTTCAGCTATCAAGTCAGGGGATATCATTATTAACATTTGCCATGCTGCCTTTAAGAGGCAGTTACAGGATGTGCCTTTTAACTCAATGCCGTGCTTGGATCCCATCATGACAAGCTGAGAAAGGCTTTTAGACATCTCTTTTCTTCTCTCTTTTCAATAAGGCTTAGAAGGCCCTTTTGACCACACATTGCTTTCTAGAGAGTGACTATTAGAGGTGCTTGCATCTAGTTTGGAGCAGCACAAGACTGCATTGTGTCTCTTGCTCTTTACACTACCAGAGTAATTAATCTGGAAAAATCACCCAGACAGCTGAGCATCAAAAACTATTCTTAATTAAACTAAACAGTACGTACTTTTATACTGCAGCTCTGTTTTCTACTAGCTTCTGAAAAGCAGGATATACTTGCTGGTCTGCAAAGAACTGAGACAGACATATCCAAGTTATCTGGCCAATTTCCTCCGTGCTGTCAGGCCTTGGGATCCTAATGCGGTCAACAGCAAGAAGTACTTGCAAAGCCTATTCAAATATGTATACTAGACAGTCTGTCTATGACCCAGATTCCAACTGTAACCCACAGAATACCATAATGCTACTCCTGAATTGTTTATTCTGCCTCCATCTGTCACCTTACAGTGATCATCAGCCTGTTTCCTTCATAACTTCTATGTATTTTATTAAAAAGAGCTTCTTCTAAAGCATCATTTCCATAATTGAACATGAGTGCCTAACACAATGCAATATGCTGAAGTCACTGGGGCAGAATTATAATGGATGTAAATCCAAACCAGCTTTTCCTTTTCTCCTACAATGTAAAAAATTAAAGATGTTCTTTTCTTTCTAGAACAAAATATTGTGCTATGGGACTAATCCAAGCATTCATTTCATCCATTTCCAGATTTTCAGCATCTTTTTTTCTATGCAGTCAGATGATGTATAATGCAATTAAGAGCTCTGGAAAAGGAGTAATAATATCACGTAAATGTTATGAAAAATCTCATAAAATGCTAACTCGAGAATATGACTTACATAAGTATTTCTTTAGTCACCTATAACAGACTAATTCTCTGGAGAAATCCTAACAAAGCTGGGAAATCTCTGCTTGCCTAGAAAAGAACAGCTTTGCTATATCTCTCTGTCATTCAGAGGAGACTACGCTCAAGTGCACAGGAACATGATATTAGATGGAATTGGATGGGTCCTCAAGCCCATTCCTGGTGACAGCAAACTGTCTGGCAACAGATTCACTGAACATCACTTTGGGCCCTCATTTAATAACAATCGAAAGTTTAAGGCCTGTCTCCAAACACTTTCAAAAACCAGGAAGCTGAAGAAATAACAGCCAAGTATTACAGTAATTCACATAATGCAACAGAATATAAAATGATTACAGAGCAGTCTTGCCCCTGTGATTAATGCCTAAAACCCACTGGCAGGGCTTGAGATCTTACAGATAACATTTTTTCAACAGCACAGTAGTAAATTTGCTTCCTAGAGCATCTTTGTGCTGAGGTTCAGGTCTGGGGTATTTTTACATCCAGAGCTAACCTGCAGCTCTCTATTCACATAACTGGGAGATATATGGAGGAAGACCTTGAGGGAGAAGACCCAGCTCTTTCTCCCTATGTTGAGTCACAGCAAGGAGCAAACACAACACAACACACTGGTGTTCCACAGCTCAACACTCACTGTCTTGCTTTGGAGGAGCTTGATGTACGAACTGCTGCCACAGGAACACTGGACAGCACATCCTGGGCAAATGTGAAGTAGAAGAGGGTTAAGCACTTTAGTCCCTCTATAAATATTTGCATAAGACAAGACCAGTCCAGAAGAAAACCATTACACTCCCTAGTGCTGGAGAATTAAGGAAAAGTCAGAGGAGGGTGCTGTAAAAATTACGCAGATGAAAGAGTGTTTTCTCTTCTAATCTGTGGTGCCAGAGGAAGGAGCTAACATTGAAGCTGCTGCAACTCCACCTCAAGCACACCCCCACAATGGATGCATCTTAGGCATTGATAACTACAGTGCACGAACTCATGTGGAAGCTTGTGCTTAGCACAACATTGAGACTTTTTACCTGCCCTAGTCCAAATCAGCCAGTTCCTCAGGCAGGTCTTGGCTGTCTACATCTTTGTGAAAAATGCCCACCAATGTCATAACTGTGAGGGACTGAGTCACACTTGCATATTAAGAACTAATTTCTGTTCACAGTTGAAGAAAACACTCTTAAACCAGCTGAAAATAGTAGTGTTAAATTCTTTCACGATTTGTTTCCAGCTGCAGTCTTTGACAGTGGCCTCTTTATTTATATCCTGCAAAAGTTAGGCAGCACGTAGGCAAAAACCACATTATGGCACTGACAATTTATTTAACTATGGCGATACTAAATTGCTGTGTATGTAGGAAAGACACTATCACAGAAACACATTTCTTTTTTCCTTTTCTCAGGTTCTGTTTTTACAGCCTAAAGCTACACACTAACCACTCCACTCATAGAGCAGGATCAGGTAAACTATGTTGATGAATCCCTTCATCACGTAACATCCTGGGGAGATGCTCATTAGATGCTTCCTCCAAACAAGCAATAAGAAGCCTATGGCTTAGGTGTGATTAAAATCTTGACATTTACCACACACAGTACTTACAGTTACTGCGATGTTTACAGTATGCCACACTGAGTTCTGAATGCCACAAATACTATATGAAGGTAAATATTGCCATGCAGGGAAGTTGAAGGCACTGATGGCGTCCTATAAACAATGTATAAATCATCAATAAATAAAAGCCTTTACTTGATGCTTTTATTTTTCTCTTGGGCAGGAGGGGGCGGGCAAGGAGGCAGATAATTTTGGACAGAGACTTTTTTCCTCTTTTTATTTCCAATAATTACTAAGAAGGAAAAAAACAGTATTTACTGCAAGAACTGTAATTTTAGAGGTTAAGTAAGAGGCCATTCATTTAAAACCCCAAACTGAGTTTTGACCACATTAATGGCATGCTTTTCACATTCCAGATTTCTTCTTGTTTGTTTGTTTCCTAAAGAAACAAAATCTATACAATAAGGCTATGATGTTCTGTGTGGATCGATGTACCCTTTTTCTGGCATATTGCATAATCTACCAGATTTTTTCACAGTTTTACCAAATCTGACAGAGAGATAGATGTCCAAAAGCTTATTAAGTACATTCATCTTTTGTGAAAGCACAAGGCTGATTAGAGATGAGATTCGGTTAAATGTTCTCCCCTGGGGAAAGGCTAATTTCAGCTTTTGGTAGACACCATAGCATCCACACAAGACAGAGTCACTTCAAATGCTCCAACAACAGGTAAAACTTTAATCAAAAGTTCTCACCCAATTCAACCATAAAATATTAAGCCATAGTTAACAAGACTACATCATGCCTCTGCTCTTTGAAACTCTTTGTTCCTTAAATTTAGAACCAGAGATGTTTGCAGCTTAGAAAGTCCCAAAGCCTTTTATGTGTTCTCAGTCTCCTACAAAAAATTAATAAATTCAGGGAGCCTGGATTGATCAAATGGTATTAAATAAAATGGCCCAACTACACTTCATGGTCTAGGAAATACTGGTGAATCACTTTCTACATACATCCCGTTCCTAGGAAGTTTCTTTCCTGCAAAATGCCTTTGCCACAGACAGAGACCTGAGATTTCTGGGTCTTTTATTAGACTCCATTCAGGTTCATTAAGGCTCTTATGTTTTGTGAATTCTACGTAATTATTTTAGTCATAATTAAATTTCACTGACTACTTTTACAAGAAAAAGTCAGGCATTTGCTACCACAACCCTTAAATGAAATGGTGTCTGCATTTTATAATATTAAATAATGGATTGCTAAAAACACCCTGATTTCCTTCCTATAATAGTTCTTCTATTGTCACAGAATACACATGGGATGAAATACAATCCTGTTAATGGGATGATCAAGTTAGGCACTGTTTGAAATTTTAAGTGCCTGGACCCAAATGGGGACTTCTCCGTCCACTTAAATTGACTCTCTAAAGAGTTTAGGCAGTCAATAGAAAAATGCATAGGAAGGTCTCATTATCCTACTGCATCAGACCACTGATCCCTTTTTGTTAACATATATAAATCTAAAACCAATCCAATTTGAATCAAATGTCAGTTTTTCATATAAGTATGGGGTCTGTTCATAATAAAATTGAGAGCAAAATGGAAAAAAAAGAGGTAAAAGAAGAAAGAAAGGAAGGCAAGCAGGTGTCCCAACACTAGGGACCTCGATTACTTTAACTGAAAAATAAGCAACTGGTATGATTCCCCTTGTTTTAATCACAGACAAAAGAGAAGCTCTTGCTCTGACAAAACCCCTGTCCCACTTTTTCATTCTCTTTTCCTGATGCTCTCAGAGACTTCTATCTTTAGTTAATTGTCTTTGTTGTAAGTTTCTTTAAACTGTAATTGGATGGTCCTCCGGATTTTAGGTAACTCTTTTGCCACAGGTAATCCTGGAAATATAACTCCTGTTTAATGAAACTAAGAGCTGCTAAATTAACAAAGGACTAACTACCGATGTGATTCTTTGTTCATAGTGGAAATTCTTTTTAAACAGCAACTACTTTCAAGGCATGCTATGAGAAGATAAGTGAGTTTTTAGGTTCATAGTCCTGCATTTTATTTTCTGCCAAGCAAGGTTGTGAAATTACAGATACTGTTTTTCTGTTTGTATATCTGACATTGTGGGTCTAAGCCTGCTCATCTGCTACTCTCAGTCTTAGAGATTCCAAATTAAAAGACATCACTTGAACTAATTTCCCCAAATAATTTTTAGGTTTTGTACCCTCTGTGAGTGTGCATGTGTGCAACCCTACAGGTAAAGGCACCCTCCTAGACAGGTAGGCTCTGGTTGCAGTCAGCCTGGGGAGGTCATTCACACATCTCCGAATATCAGCATCCTCTGGTGCTAGAGTAACCCCACAGATGACCACAGCATCAAATGATGTAAATCAAACTCCTGATCACAGCCACTGTTTCAGACTTCTCTGAGGATTTTTGAAGCATTGAGGACATGGGATGCTTGCAACCAGCCTCAAGCAGGAACTTTCAAATGAATGAATTTGGATACCTAAGAGTTAAGTTGGAAAAAAAACGACAGCTGGAAGGCCATCTGGGGCTCCGACCTCATGTCATACTACAGAATTAATTATCTATTATTCATCCTTAATTCTTCTTTATTATCAACCAACTGCATATCTTGTTTTCCCTTTTCCCCCCTTTCTTAATCTGAAAGGCTGTCATGAGCAAGTTATGAGAAGTTAAAGCTTTTTTCCCCACCACAAAGATCCTGTGGTAGCATATAGGATCTGCAATGCTTTAATTTCACCTAGAACTCTGCCATCAGCTTTGGGACTTTGATCTCTGTCTCTACTTTTATACTCATTCAACTCCCCACGGCCACCACAAATATGTATATATACATACCCTAAGTTCTGCAACTCAACACAATCAATAACAAAACCTGAAAAAGCAGGAACCACTCAGTTATTGGAAAAAAGAGCACAGGATGTTGCATCTAAAACTAAATCAAAAGTAACTATTTTCTGGCAACTAGTTTAATGTATTAAAATAGTGCAAGTCCACAAGATACCTTTACTTCCTTTCTTTTCATAAGTCTGAAATGGACAAATACCAGGTTTGTTTCTGCCTTCCAAAACTTGTTTTACTTCAACAACTGTGTTCCTCTTTATGCATAACATCAATCAAAAATCAAGAGATTAAACCTAATATTAAATTTCATAATGAACTTATATTAAATGCAAAAGATAGATGAATATATGCCATTTTAGCATTTTTTGTCATATCCATTACCTTATTCCTACAGATTCAGCGGTATTAGGATTGCTTTAATACAAAAATTACAGGTTCTTGCCCTTCATCCCCTCACACTGCCTCTGTGATCGAATGATTATTTTTTTATCTGGTTAGCAGTGAACAATGATTTCAGTAAGAATAAAATGTTGATGGAGCAAATTAATTGGAGAAGGGCTGAGGCTAATCTTGGTATCTCATCATGCTATCTTTTAGTGGCATTAGGCTTATTTCAATTGCTTAAGTGTCTAAAATCTATTTATTCACATGTGCAGAAAGGAATGAATTAGAATGGTTGGAAATTCACTCACTGTAGAAGCAAAGAGTTAATACTGTCGGCTAAGCAAAAGCAACAGCACTGTGTAAACTCTCTCACCATGCTCTCAACTGCACATGGCATAGTCTGCTAAATGGTGAACCATGAAGATCTCGTAACACTGGGATACCTCTCATTTGGAGACAGCAAAGGAGCTGTTGCACAAATAACTAAGATTTGAGCTCAGTTGCACAGGTGAATGTTTGGTATTGCATTAACCTTTTTATTGTTTTATGGGGTTTTTTTAATTAATTAACCAGAATTCAAAAAAGCAGTCACATCTGATATGCCCTACAATCCATAAAGGTACAACTGCTTCAACAGCAAACTCTTCTAATTGAAATCGTGATTTAGTATAAAACACACTCTCCAAGCTAAAAGGTCCACATTTTTAACTGGACTGGAAAATCATATCTCAGAACTGGAGTGAAAAAAATATTTGTGGATGTATTTCATTTCTGTTATTTAAGACAGAGTGGGGTAGAGCATACTGATTTTGTGCAAAAGAAACATTTACTCAAGATTTGTGTTTCATTTGAATAAATCCATTTAAAATGAAATAAAATTACAGAGTCGTCAATCAGAATACCATCCTAAAGAAGCGATAAACTGCTTGAGCAAGAAAGGATGATTTGATGGGGCAGATGGAACCCAAACTGAACTTTCAAGCTTTGAGCCTGTACAACTGTTCTGCCCCTGAGCCTGAGCAAATCCTAAGACCAAGAGAGTGTGCAAAAGGATCATCTGGGTTTCTGAGTCAGATTCCACTCTGTCTCAAGCAAAGGCATTGAACAGTCCTTTTAATAAACTGCTCAGGTCCACTCTTGAAACTTGCTTTGTTTTCCTTCCCTTCTTGTGCATAAATTAAACCAAACTGGGCAGAATTCAGGGGCTTACTTCCCTGTTCAGCAATGCATTACACTGCCTAGAATATGACTTCCTAACAAAACATAACTGTATTTTGTTAAGCACTTTATTAGACTGAACATAATGTGAACTCAAAGCTGATAACAGATAACAGAAGATATCCACCAAGCATTCTTTCCATCTGTTTATGTTCTTTCTTTCCCTTCTTTCATTTTCCATTTGCCCTGTTTTCTTCTGTGTAAACTCTGTAATTGGACTAGGGGAAAAAAAGCATTTGAACACGATGTATTTTACCATTTAAGCCTGTACATAACATTTTTTTTTACACAAGGTTTCCTATGCCTCTAAAACAACTGAAATAACAAATGAGCAGAAAGAGTTATTTAGAAGGAAGTCACAGAAAGTGACTCTCTAGCCAGCACAGAAGTCCTTGAATGCCTTTCACAATTCCTCCTGAGAGGCACCTGAGGTGTAGGTAGCCCAGAAGGGCTTGTCACAAGCTTTCAGTGCCTGTGGCAAGTGTACATATGGGAACTAATGCTCTTCCATCAGTAACACATTTCCTGAACACATGCAAATGTCCTCTTCCAAAAACCTGTCTCCTTTGAAATTGTTTATCACAGAAAGACAAAGATACCTCCAGTTAAATTGATCTTACTTAATGAAACTTACACTTTCATGGACACTACTGTTAAAACTGGCCATTACCATTGCTCTCTTTGAAAAGTCATTCTACATCTCAATTGAACAATTGCCATCACCTGAAATCCGCCTCTCCCCAGCCAACCAAGTGTTTAGACTCTATCAAGGTCCACATAGGAAGAAAAGCATCATCAAAACTCCATGACTTTAAAAGCCTCTGTACGGTCATCACTGCCAACTCATGTACATCCGATTAACTAAAATATCAAAACAGTTAAGGGATTTAACAATGAAATGTGCATTAACTACAATTAAAAGTCCATAACTAAGTCTGTAAAAACTTATGCCACCATTTCATAGGTTACTTTTTAATTATTAAACCAAATTCTTTGCACATAACTGGAGGAAAAAGAAAAAAAACCACATATTTTGCATGCATTTTAGCAACAGAAAGAATATCTTCAGGTTGGCTCTAACATCTCACTTCTGTGAAAGGGGCATTATAGTTTACAAAACTAATGATTCTGTAAAAAGAAATTAAAAACATTAACTAATTAAAACATTTTAATAAAAGATTATTAATATTTCTACCTCCTGAAAAAGCTTTGAAAGGATTTAATCCATAAAACACCACAATATAATAGAATTAATTATGAGGTTTGACAGCTCTTATAAATTGAGCAGCATGATTATCTGCACTTTGTTAAGTGCATTAACATACTAGGTACAATACTTACAATCATATAACTCAATTTACTGGCCCTAGCAAATGCTGTAATGCATCTCCCAGCAAATCCAATATGCCAGCAGGATGTGTGACAATGGACGTGGCAGAGCACACACAGACCTTCTGCCTTCATCTGGCTCACGTCTGAACAGAGCAGCAAAAAGGGCTCAGTTTGTGCTTTATTCCCCTTTTCCATGGGACCTCTGCAAAGTCACCAAAGACCTGGGCAGGCTCTGATGAGTTATACAGCCTCCATTCCACCATGAAAGCAGGGTTTCATGGTACTCGTACCAAACTTCAGCTTAAACTTTTATAAAATGAAGGTTGCTTATTTCCTGGGACTACACAGTACCATTCCCTCTCATTCTTCTGGGGCCTAAGATGTTCTGACATTTGCATGCTGTATTAAAGGAAGGAGTCCATGCTGAAGATAAATAGACACCCACCCACCCTCAAAATAAAGCAAAATAGGTAAAAAGGAAAACAGGAATCCCTACCAAAAAATTAAAGAACTTCACCACAAGTTTGGTTCAGACTTTTTGTTCCCATTTTTAAAAGAAAACAGATCTTGACTTGGCACTCCTAAAAACAGGGGTGGTTGATCTTACTTTAGAGAGCATTAACATTCTCGGGATTAATTACATTATACAAATCTCATGGATCACTTAATGACAGTTAAACATTTCCAGCGTAAATATTTGTAGGAATCATCAAGGTGTTGAGATATTTTTGTTTTTCTTAACCCTCCCTACCTCTCTCCCAAAACATCTACAAATTTCACAGATGCATGCATTTCAATGGACTTGGTCCTCAGTTTTGAAATCTACAACCCCCTTGTTCTTGTGTTTGCAAGGGGGGTGAAATTTTGTTCCTCTCTATGACAACCCAATCACAGCACCTCGGCAAGCAGCCCAAGGAGAAGATGACTTATGAAGGCATATGAAGGGCAATCTGCATTCCTGCATGCTGCTGAAGAGTGTGCTCTGGATGAACGTGGCAGGGAAATTTTGGGATGCATACAGACACAACAACACAGGGATTTATCTGCATGACACCTCTGCTACTCAAGGGTATTGTTTTGTAACTCATTCTCTTGATTAATTGTCTAGTCAAAATATTCTGCTTTTATGAACAATATTAAAGACAGTCTGGCATTTCTGTTAGAATGTCAGCATTTTAAACAATTATTTCTCTTTCAGTTTCTTCTAAAAAGTGATGAAAATTCACTAATCATTATGTATTTAAGAAAGTAGAGAAATAAACAACACTATTTTCATCATACAAAGCTCTGTCCTCGAGAGGACCCTAGAAACAGTTTGTTTTCCAACAAGAGAAAAAAAAATCTTTTTTCATAAGCTGTGAGGTTTCAAAATATAAATATTTCTGCCATCCCAGTTTAAAGTGATGGTATCACAGCTTGCAATTTGCATAAAAACCATGCATTTCTAACAGAAAAAAATCAATGAAGGAGTGTTTCCAAATATTAGTGAGGCATATGCCTGTTTTTTCTGAAACAAATAAGAGCAATTCTTTGAAATACTACTCTTTGAACAGAATTCTCTGGAACTCTGTGGACAGTTCAGTAGGTAACAGAATTGAGGGAATGACTTGTATGTGATGGGCTACCCCAGTCTGGACATCCAAGTGACAGCTGTTACTGCAAAGCTACCCCACTGCAAGTTCAATAGCAAACAAGCACTTACTGTGACTCAGGGCACAATGTGGCCCCCTGCCCTTCAACAACAGAAAGGAAGTAAGTAAAATGAAGACAAGAATATCTCTTTGACACTTACAATCAGACATTCTTTGCATTTAATCTTGCAAGAATACTGTCAGCATTGTAACATTCAACTCAGTCAACCCTTCTACATCATGAAGATGAGCAAAGCTCAAGAATCTTGTATTAGCATGGCATATTAAAAATAGCAGCCAGTGACAATACAAACTGTTGTTTCTCAAGTGGGCTGTGGATACTTCTGTATTGAGGATACGGGGAAGAAAACAGTAGAACAAGGAGGGAAAGTCATAAAGAAGTAAAATGAGAAGTGAAAATCCCACTGGTAAGGCCCAGAACATATGGAAATTTACCATAATATAAAAGGAAGAAAGATAGTGGGCATCTCCTACTATCATTTACCTCCTGTTGAGGTAGATATATCACAGTACAGTAAATAACAATGTGCATAAAGTCACAGATATGTATGTTTATGTATATCATAAACATAGAATGATGAATAGCGGTTTTCTCGCTTTGCTCTCTCTTCAGAGAAAAAAAAAAAACCAGCACTGTCTGCTTTAACAGTTCCTCAGATCTCAGTAGGACTGCCCAGCAAAGTAGACCATATATCATGGACATACACCAATTATTAACAGAATTTAGCCTATGGCAGGAAGGAAAGATAATTATTGGGTAGCATTAATCTTGATGATTATTTTTTTTCTGATAGATATTACCATTCAGACAAAATTATTGAAAAATCTTGAAAACAAAGTCTCGGTTGCATTTGTTCATTTTTTATTTTTAATATCAGAAGGCATAATTGCAAATCCATCAGATGAAACATTCATTTTCTGCTTCATTTTATAGCTTTCAAAAATAAAATTATACTGAAATCTGAACAAAATATGCCTCAGCTGTAATACAGAAGTTTGTACAAAAATCATAATGCAATTTCCCTCTGTCTCAATTCATAAACTATCAGTTGTCGAGAGTTCTGAAGAGAAATTGCGAGTTTCATTTAGGGCTAATCTAATACTTGAAAGACCATGGGCTACACGACTGAGTCAGCAGCTTCATGTGCAGCTGGATGATAACAAGAATTCAACCTAGGTAAGTTACTAACCTTCACCCTCAAACTACCAGTACCACTGGCTCTTCAGTACCTTGAAGAATAAATGCATTCAGGAGGGGCATACAGGTGTACAAGATACATTTATAAGGTAAGTTCAAATCTCTGCATTCTGCTCTTAGTCCTTAGATAGCACGCAACAGTAGTTACTACCAAAACTGATATATCAGCGTTTCATATAGAATACTAACATTCATAATAGAGTTTTTAGAAGATTTTTGGATGAATAGTTAGAAATTGGGGCATGGGTAGACCGAAGGGACTCCCGAGGATCAAAAACAACGAGTAGAAGGAATGGAAAGAAACAGTCAAAATTCAGCACTGGAAAAGGCCAGTAAATGTGCTCTAAAAAAGTCTGATAGGGTTTAATTTGTATAACACAATTCTCTTCAAAAGGAGAGGGAGTGTACTGAATAGAAAGATTGGAAATTTGAAAATGGTATAAAATTATTTGAAATAAACAAGAGCAGAGAGAAGAGACAGTATTCACAAAGACAGATAAACAAGTATGTCACAGAAAAATATTGACTATTGACAAATACAGTGGAGAACAGGCTGGCAGAAATACCTGGAATTGTTCACACACATCATTGAGTTCTAAAGCAGCTATAGCCATTTGTTAATAAACTTTAAGTGTCAAAACAGATTGCTTTTGGAAATAATTTGCTTGATACCAGCAGCCAACAGAAAAAGTTTACAATTTGTCAGGTTGCAAAAAGATTGGGGCTGAGAATAAAAATGAGATTACAATGACACTACATACATCAACAGTAAAGCTCTACTTGAAGTGTTCAGTCATGGCTACACAGCTTAACAGAGATATAAATGAAATAAAGGATCCAGAAAGTGACAACAGAAACCATTAAACTGCAATTACTTCATATCTTCTAACCCAGAGTTAAGTAAAGAAGGCACATTATAAAGAAGGTTAACTGGATTCTCCTGCATACCATTCATAGCATCCAAACAAAAGAATATTTAATGAGTGAGGTTAAAATGGTAACAGAAAGAAATTACAAAATATATTTTATAAATATAAATTAAAATACAAATTTTCATGCTTCAGGAAGTCTAAGTATCAACCACTAAATACCTGGGGTTACAGAACACCCCTTGGATAAGTATTTCTGCCAGTGACTAAGTAAGATTTTGGTGTCTTTCTGTTCCATGTATTGAGGCCACCACTGGAGACAAGATATTGACTCGCAGTGTCTGACAGCTCCAGTGCTTCATTGTTTTAACTGCAGCCACAGATCACAAAAGAGCTGATACTAAGAGTATATTGCTAATATCAATCATGAGGCATTGCTCAGACAATTTTTAAAAGTCACAGTTCTCCAGGTAGAAAGCAAAGCCTTATTAAAAAAAAAAGCTAAATATTTAAAACTAATAGAAACCATTTCAAGACAAAAAGACATGCAGAGAGACAAATGAAATTTTCTCAGAAAACTCAAGAGCCTCAACAATTTGTCTTTATCAGGTGTACCCTCTTAACATGAATGAGACTACTGATTCTAGACCACTGGTGACCCTGAGATTGGCTCAGCTGGTGAGAGCATAATGCTAATAACACCCAGGGTGTGTGGGTTCAATCCCTGCATGGGCCATTCACTTAAGAAATGGATTTGATGATCCCTGTGAGTCCCTTCCAACTCAGAATATTCTGTGAATTCTTCCAGACAGGAGCATAACCAAGATTATAATTCAAATGCTGTGAACCCTTTGACATGTTAACAAAAGAATCATGTAAATACAGCCCAAGTCCATGTCACCATGGTCCTTCCTGTCACTTTTACTCAGATCGTGCTCTTAAATACAGGCTTTTCTTACAAAAGTCTGTGCATGCCAGGAAAGCGAAACCATTAAATGTTGTGTTGGCAAAGTTCACTCACACAGGCTCTGATCAAGGTTATGCTGTAGTCTGCCTGTTTGATCCCTGATTCATTCACACCACTGCATTACACAAGGTGCTTGGCTGAATCTTTGTGAAAAGAAGTTTTCTGCAAAGTGACAATAACAGAAGTTTATGTAAAAAAATAACGGACAGAGGAACTCAGTTCTTGATAAAGGAGGGGAAAAATCTCACTTATGGCAAAATCTGTAAAGCTTCTGGCACTTACTATTAAGAGTTTTTTGGTTTTTTTTTAAACAATTAAGCACAACCAGTGTGGAAAATAAGCTGTCAATTTTTTTCCGATAGATGTCCTCTGCCTTGCACAACAGAAAAATCATAATATGAAAACAAAGCATGGGTAGCTTTATTCAGACCACAAATCCTATTGGGCATCCTTGATGATTTTCCTTCTACTATCCACTTTACAAATACTTTTCCTTAACACAAGAAAATCCAGTGGCATTAATTGAGTTAAAATCCACTTCCTCTTAATAGGACTGTGTGAAATTTGGTCATAAATAACTAGAATGACTACATTTTGATTTAGACATTTCCTAACTTTGCTTTCACATAAGTTTTTTAATTATGTGTGAATTGTTTGCTTTGGGACTCCTTCCAGCAAAAGAGAGTCACAGAGTCTATGAGGAGCTACAGGCTCAATGGTAATACATACTAATACACAGAACAGCAACACTTGAGAAATTTTATTCCTGTGATCTCAATGATCGGATGACACATTAAACCCTACATATTTATTTTCCTTTTTATTTCAGAAATTTTAATACGAGTTTATATGGCCAGAAAAGATCTTTATAATCATAGATGTCTAAAGCATAGTATAGTCTACAGTTTAAGCAATGATTTCTAGATTTGGCCTTTCCTTTTAGAAAGATTTCACCTAACAATTTAAACCACAAATAAATATATCACTATCCCTTAGTACTTTTAAGATACCTTTTCACATCTAATATGAAAAAGCACACCTTGCATCTTATTTGAAATGGTCTCCTTAAAACTATTGACTTCAGTTTATAGACACTAAGACTTTCCAGTCTGCAAAGAGCAAAGTGCTCCGCATTTGAAAAAAGAGTTTTCTTCATGAAAAACCATGTTCGTTATGGCCATCACACATTATATTTCAACAAAAATATTTTTGTTGAATCTAATTTTTAATCTAATAAGACTGTTTTCTTAAAATTAGCATCATCACATTTATAATTTTGTTTGTATTTATACATTTTAAAAAATTGAAATAGAGATCATGACTAAGTAAAGAGGTTTGAAATGGCTACAAACAAGCCATTGTACTAAAAGCACTGCTGAAATAAACCTTCCTGGACATCCTTATTATTCTTTGAATTTGTGTTCACAACCAATACAAACATCTGGTGTTCACACAAAGCAAAAAGAAATAAGTCCTACTACAGACACTTCTGTAGTCCTTATAGTACTGTAGCTAGTGAGCTTTCTATAGGAGATTTTAAAAGTGCCTTACCTAATCGACTGAAGAAGAAACCCCTCAAGAGCTATTAAAATGTCTCTTTCTACAATTACTGGAGGGTCAGAGAGCATACCCAGAAAGTATGGTTACTGCTCCTAGGTATCTCCCTAAGACTACAGAGGAAAAAAATAATTGTAGCTAAAGATTATCACATTTATTAGCACCACTGAGAGAAATTAAAATAGTCTTTCATTTTAAATCCCTAGAAATTATACTGTTCTTTATCAGGTACTAATTGGTACAAATATTAAAAACTGCTGGAATAATTTTCAAGCTTTTGCAATATTAATACGCCTATCATCTGATTTTGTAATTTTTCAACATTACTTTGAAGCTCCTGTAGCCAATTATATAGTGTTATTATTAATTACAGCTTGCAGCTTGAAATACAGCGCTATCAATACAGTCTTATCTGCATAAATATGAAAATAAAACTTAAAATTGATTTAAACTGTTTACCCTTAGTGAGCGTATGTTAGAATAGTATTAGTTGTGAAAATTAATTTGTTATGCCTGAAAACAGACTATAAAGCAGAAATATCTCTGGGGAAAAGGTTACATTTCATGTATTGTATTTCTTTCATCTCCGTGTTGCAAGATTTTTTAATCTTCTATTAAACACTGTCTTGGGGCTGGGGGAGAAGTCCATTCATCTTACTTAACAAAATACAAAAAGCTTTAGCTTTATATCAAATGTATACAGAGATTACTGCAGGAAATGTGAATTAATCTTAACAGTAACCCATCTTATTTCTAAATTATCAATGTCTAAGTGGAAAGGAAATGTTACATCCCTTAAGTTTTATTTTCCTGCCCAAACCTCCCTCCCCACTTCCCAACAGCCTTACACTTTCTCCACTGAAATTTGAAGTCCAAAAGTTGTTAAAGGTAATTCTGCCTCTCTGGAGACATTCAAGACCCACCTGGACATACTCCCCTGTAACATGCTCTAGGCGACCCTGCCTTGGAAGGGGGCTGGACTAGATGATCCTCAGAATCACTTCTAACCCTAACTATTCTGTGATTCTTCTGTGAAGGAGAAATCCAATAATTTAGAGAAAAGCAGAGGTACAATGCACAACTGTAAACACACTGAAAGAACTGACAAGAGACAAACATGACCGAAGAACTATGTCAAAGAAATGTCACAGACCATTCCCTATGTAAACAAAATATAGCTACCTATGTTGAAGTCTAAAACAAATAAAGCTACTGTAGCATTCACTGAGCACATGCATTCATTGTCATTAATATATATTTTTCATTGTCACTGTAATGATAAAATATTATGAAATATTGTAAAGCAACTGTAGTCCCTCCTCAGAACAATACTGTTAACTGCAATATACCAGTATAAAAGGAGTAGGTAAAACTACAGAACCTTGTTCCTAAAAACATATATTCAAGGTCACACCCTGATATTAAGTGCATTATTCTCTTCTGGGATAAAGTGGCCATGAAGCTGTTATTTTGACCAAAGATAAAAAAATGCTCTTTGATTAAATGCTCTTTGCTGTCGTCTTTACACCTCTGGCAAGACATGCAAAATCAACTTACAAGCAAAAAGGGGAAAGCAGTGCTGAAGTTTCTCATCTGTTCCTAATGATCAGGTCTGTCACCTGCCTTTATCATTTTTACCTCCTTTTCCAAGAGTTTCTTAAGTGTTTCATTGCCAGTACCTATCAGCAGTTGACCAACAGTGGTGAATAAAATTTGTTGTGTAGCATTTCATATATTATTTGTAGATTTGTCACATTGTCCAGTACAAACATCACACTAACTGAGCAAGTATTCTGAACTCAAAGAGATTTGTCTGAATCAAATGCTTTTGTATTTTGGAAAAAAAAAAAAACAAGGGGCGGGGGGAAGTATCCAATGATTTTCTCTCTAATGGTAAATTCATTTGGTTTCTAATAACGGGGAATGAACCATTAAAAGAAAGTTGGATTAGAAACTTTCCAACATTTATTTGGTCATAGATAATGGACAATAAGTAAATAGAAGACTAATATTTACCATGACAGTTTAATGCAGACTTAGTAAAATGTGCTTCCTTTTTTTCCCCATTTTAGTTTGTATCAGTGAGTCAAGTTTCAGTTTAATGCTTAAACTCTTAAGCAATTAGTATGAATTCATTCCTTTGGTCAATGTACCAAAATGATTCGATAATGATGTCAAAACGATTACAACAGTATATTTAACTTTTTAACGAGAGTAGAAAATTATATAAATTTCATCATTGTCTTCAAACAATGCATGGAAGAACGAGTTGGAATAATCTTCCAATCCTTGTCATGTAGAATATTTAATTTCCAGTTCTGCTTTGTCCCAGACAGGATCTTTGTCATTAAAACGAGAGCAGATTTTGATATGTAATATATTTGGTGACATGTCAGGGTGGCACCACTTTGACCTTTTCAGTATTCCACATTTCATTTGGCAGCCTGTTTCTTCCTCTTGCTTCTGTTACTGATCAAGAAATAGAAGTTTAACAGAGAGCCAAGCAAACTGGAAATTAGAGGCAAAGAGTCAAAATTATACTAAATTACAAGTACATGAAATTAGTCTCCATTTTAAAATTATGTAAAACCCTAGCCCTTTTTCAACTCTCAACTTTAAAAAACAATACAAATAATAAACAAAAAAACGAGCTTTCCTATTTATATTTTCAAATCTGCTATCTCACATCCTCTCATGCACTAAATTTTTTTCAGAAATGAATATATCAATATTTTTCACATCCTTTCCTCAATTTTTTTGCTTTTCATTATGCTGGTCTTCACATTCATTTTGCTTCCAGTTATTGGTTACTTATCTTAAGCAGGACATAAAGTACTCAGCAAGGAGTTGAGCTGTCCTGTACATTGGTATGCCAGGCACAGTGCCCTGATTAGGTTCTCCTAACACACAGTTTATTAACACAGAGCTGGCAAGTTTTGCTGTTGTGTGCAGTCTTATACCATGTGATGATTTCTGTAGACTCAAACCTCATTCTATAGTCTCAAACCTCATAGTTAGATGCTATTCAGTTTCCGTTTTAAAAGCATTTCCAGCCCTATGGCTCAGATGAAAAGTCTGAAGACAGTGGATAATAGGAGCAGGCTGGAAGGGACATCAAGAAATCATCCAATCCACCTCCCAGCCCCCAGCAAGAGCTAAGTGCACTTACATAATCACTGGGCAGGTGTTTGTCTAATGCATTCTCCCAGATCCTTATCAATGGAGCTTCCAAAATGTCCCCAAGCAAGCTGGTATAATACTTAATGTCTTAAAAATTAAAAGGGGTCTTCTCCAAATCTAGACAGAATCATGCTAGAGATTAATTCCATTACTTCTGTTTACATACACTGTATGTGGATGAACAAGCAATCCTCTACCTTTCTGCAAAAGCCTATTTGAAAACATTATTTTCCATCACCTTCTCTTCTTAGTCAACTTTTCTTTAGGCTAACTAAGGCCCCCTGCTCAGTTGCTCCCCACAGCCCACGTTTTCAAGATTTGTCTTTGTTCTTGCTTGCTTGAGGAGTTTCACCTTTTCTGAAGTGAGGGGCAAAACCTGTACTGAGTCAAAATGATGTTCCACAACTGACAGACAAATTGGAGGATTACTCAAATTATTTTACAGATGGCATGCCCATCCGCACATTCCGTTAAAACATGAGGAATATAGGTTATAATTTACTATCATACTTGCATCATTTTTTTAAATAGTGTTTTCTGACCCGTCTGTCTGAATTCCTCATTGTACAGATCCTTCTTGCAGAAGCCAAATGTCTTCTGGTGTCTTAAATCTGTCCTTTTCCAGACAGTGTTTTCACATTTGGACTCTATGGATTTCTTCTGGATACTCTCCTAGTCCTAGTCTTAGTTCTTCTGACCTTAAAGTAACCTCCAGATTTTACAGTATTCTTCATTCCAAGTCCATCTGGGTTAAACATGAAAGCATTGGCTAGTACCTGATGCAGCTTAAACAACTGCCAGATACCACACAACACATTCTTTCATTTAAACAGAAATAATTGCTAATTGCTCTCTGAGCAAAATTTTCTAAATAAGGCTTCATCCAGCCTATTTACACCTAGATCACAATTGCCAAATTTGCTCAGGAGAATACTGTATGTGAAAATTGAGATAACACTACAAAGTTTGAGAGATGTGACACATCAAGTGCTTTTTCTCCAGCTATAAGCTGTTATCCTGTCAAAGAAAATTATTAGATGGATTTGATACTGTTTGTTCTTGACAATTCTGCACTGGTTATCAATCACGTCCCTGTGGTTACATATGATTTACCTGATTGTTTACTTGAACATTTTTTCTAGGAAATAAAAATTACTTGTCTGTCCTGCCTCCCTCTGCTTTCCTTCTTCAGAACCATTAGAGCCCCTGATACCCACAATAGTTGGCAAGTTGCTGGGAGCACAGAGGTTGCCAAAAATCAGGTGTTCTAGTAGAAAACGTAAATCATAAGTAGGAAAAAAAAAAATCAAACCACAAATCCTGACTTACTATGCTTCTTGGTGTTACACAGATTTTGCAATATTTAGGACACCTATTCATGATTTTAACTGCTTTGGATTCACAATTCTGTTAATAATGTTTATTTCTATTATTGATGTTAATTATTTATCAAATTACAATGGTCTTTTTTATTCCAGGATCAATGAAGATCCAACTGACACAAACTCAGTTGTGATTATAAGGTAATTACAGTTTTTGCTTGCACCCATCTGAAGTTCTCTCTTACTCCTGGAAATGGGAAACAGTTAAAAGTCCTGTATTTTATTTGTCTGCTTTCATAACTCAAAACTAGCTGTGTTGCAGATGGTTTCAAGAAAAAATGATTTTTCAGCCAATGAATTCAGTGATTGTCTGGGGAAGCCAATCTATTTGCGATAGATGAACCATCTCTTTTAGATATGAACTGTGAAAGAATTACCCATGCCTTTGCTAACTCCAGATCAAAGCAACATACAGTAGACAGCTTTGGCTCTCCCATGAAGACACCTAGGAGCTGACAGCAATGATCAGAAGCTAGAAAAAGAGTATTTATCAGTTAAATGATTGAGCATATTGCATACACTTGTTCCCTAAGGTCAAGAATGGCTGAAGTTTCGTTCTACATCCAGGTTCTTGCAAGTAATCACTTACCTTTATAGTTCAAGCATAAGTACCTGAAATACACATGTACCTTCCTGTATGATAGAGATGCTCTCTATATTCACAGGCAGTTAGTGAAAGGGGGAGACATTATCATATTTTCTCACCCAAGCTGATTCAAAAGAACTGGAGTTTGTATGTACACACCCTGAAAGTCAAGTAGATAAACCCAGACTTTCTGAGGAAGGACAGGAAGATTGTTTGTGGGGGCAGTTGTATGTCATTTAACACTGTACTTGGTCAAAGACCAATTCCACCCTCTTTTCCACCTGCTACTCATCATCTTATTCCTTGGTGTCCAAAACCAACAGTTCCTGAGAAACAGCCATTTTTGTCAGGCCAGAAAAAACTATGAAAGTGTGAAAAAAAATTTAAAAGATCAAAGGGACTTAAATATACTTCTCATAATGCCTGTATTTGTACAGCACATTTTATTACGGAGGAAAAATGACAAGGTTATGTCTTTTACTTCAGAGTGGAGGGGTTTTGTTGTTTTTAAATTTCATCAAAATTAAAACCTCTAGGTTTTTTCGTGCTGGAACATGGAAAAAGCTCTTGCTCGACTGTAATTTTCCTAAGCTAAATCAAAAATTGCATTTCCTCAAATCTCGCTGTAGTTCAGCAGATGGTTGCTTTTTGCCCCAACTCATCAAGGAGCTGCCCTTTCCAAAAAGGTCAAGAGATATACATTTTCTGCCTCTCTTCTTGAATTGCTGCCAGAATCATCACTTTGGCAGACATGCAAGAAGCAAAATCACCCACCTGAGTCCAGGTAGCACGCCCACGGTGTTCTGATCACACTGCATACACCTAAGCAGAACTCAGTGATGTTCTGCAACTCGGCAGCTATAAATACCAAACCTGATAAACACACACTCACCAATTTCTCTGGAGATCTGGGTGAACGCCTCCACACCACTCTCTCCATAGTTGCCTTCGGAAGCCAGCGTTGAGACATAGTTCCACCCAAGGGCTGTCACGATGTCAACCATGGCCTGTGCCTGGTAGGAGTCTGGTGGGACCACTCGAGAGAAGTAGTCGTACCTGGTGTTATCGCTCAGTTCGGGAGCTGTAGATGCATAGCTGATTTGAGGTATCTGCAAACAGAATGACAAGTCATGCAAGCCAGTCTAATAACGTTCTACAGTATTTACTTGCACATTTGAAAGGATTATAGTAGCTTATACAAAGGTATTGTGCAGAACCAAATACCTTGTTTTAATTAAATCAGCTGATCAGAAAGCGTCTCAGATTTTGTATAATGTCAGTCAAGCCTTATTGTGTAACACTCTCACCAAGAAATAATGCATTCAGCCTTGCTCCAGATGTCATGATTCCTGATATGTAAATGTAACAACTCCTTTTTTTATTCTGGTTCTAATAGAAACAAGTGAAATAAAAAAATAGGGGGAAAAAGAAAAAGGAAGAATTCTAACCATTGCTACAGAAAATGAAAAGGTCAGTTATGATGACTGTGATTTTTGCAATTTGACAAGTAAAATGTGGATTATTTCCATTTCTTTGTTTTATTTATGTACATGAACATGTGCGTTCCCATTTTATAACTATTTTTCACGCTTTCCCTGTCATAGGTTTTTCATTTTCCAGTTTTAATAGTGCATTGTGCATGATTTAAGAACATGAAGGCTATGTAGTAAATGGCAAAAGCTATCTGATGAAAAAAACACATCTGTATATGATATCCAAATAGAGAAGGAGAAAGGTTACAAGGATGGTAAACTTTGTAGAAAACACCGCAACATTCTTAGCAGAAACAAACCTAAATAACTGAAACACATTTTAAAATACATTATTATTCTCTTAGGAAAAAAACAACAAGGGTGGTTTTCTCTTAACTCTTGTCTTAACTGAAAAAGGGATTTGGGGCAAATGCAAGGAATTCGAAGAGTCTGGTCATTAACCATACCTGCATAGACAGTGTAGATTCTTACAGCCTGAAAAAACAGTTCATAGCTTAAGCGTTGGCACAATCATTTCTCAGTCAGAAACTAACAAAATAAACTCTTATATATCTTGGCTGTATTCTTCTTTAACAAGTTTTCTACACATGGAAATGCCTCAGAATAAAAATCTTAAATGTTGTTATAATAACAACCAAAGAGAACAAAAAAGAAAAGGAGAGGGAGGATCACAGAAAAAGTTAGAGTTTATATTTCAGGAAAGTCAATATTCCGAACATAGAAAAGATACACCAAGTAAAACTAAAGGATAAATTGTTCTTACAAAACTTGCCTTGTATAAATTCCCTTTCTTTCAAAAAGTGTTTGAAATATCTTCATCTCTTTAGAGACAAAATATTTTTGGCCTGTAATAATACAATTATGCATATTTAGAGCACGTATCATTGCCTTTCCAAATTTGCTCTATTACTCTTAAACAGTCTTTTTTTTTTTTTTTTNGACATAAAAACATAAAGACAACCTTTGTGATTTTACTCATTTTGCTCCTTGGTGTTCCATTTCACAAATATTATGCCATTGTTGCTTTGCTGAAAGTTATTTCATCAAATGTCAATAAAATCAACACCAGTAAGAAATCTTTTAGACTGATACTTTGGCATTGAAAATCTTGAAGCCTAGACCACAGACTTATATCCATTAACTCTCCCAGTTCCTGTTTTTCTTCAGGTATGAGATGAATAACAAATCCTAGATGTGTGTTTGTAGGAGAATTGTTGGTTCGACCACAGCAATGAGATGTTTCAGATCAATAGAGATATTTTCTGTACTATGAGTATCACTTTTTTGGAGCCCTGGAAAATGCAGAGAAGAGATGTTACTTTCCTACTTTCCAGCACTTTGCAGTTCAACTTCTTCCCTAGAGTTACTTCTAATAACAGTGGAAGAAAACAGAAAGTAAATACAATACAAACACAATACCCTGAAATCACTGGGAGCACTAGTAAGCTTAAATCACCACTGTTTTATAACACCTGCCAGCTTTTCACTAGCAGGAAAAAACAATACGCCATGTGAAAGCAGGGAAAAAGACACTCTCTAAACATCAGCCAACCATAAGTTTGGAGGAAAAAAGGGGTTCTTGCAATGAAATATATAATTGTTTTCCTCATTTCTTCTTGTATATATCCCTCATGGTTATGAAGAACACTACGTTCAAGAATTTTCTCCCCAAAATTGCAGATCTCCCACCCACAAATGCTTCATGGACTTCCTTTTTGAAAGCAGTTTATGCAAAAGTAAATAGTAACTTCCTTCCTTGCCTGCTTGTAAATGTACAATTGTATACAGGGGAGGTCTGAAAAATAGCTTTAAAATTTGGTAATTTGGGTTATGCTCCAGTTACATAGGAAGTGAAAAGACTCAGAATGAGACTCAAAGAAATTTTTTTGGCATGAGGTCAAATTCTTTGGATTTAGTGGTTCAATAATCCATGAATGAAAAATATATACATTAAAATGTAACAACTCTAGTTATGGACTGTAGGTTTAATAAAGCATTTTACATGTCCCCAAGTACATTTTACAAGATGGAGCATAATGCTGCCTAAGCAAGGGAACTGTTATGCTCTATCAATTCAGTAATGTGTGTTTTTAAAACTCCCTAAATACAGACTGTATTTCTACTTTAAGTTCCACTGGTCTCTCGAGACAAAAATTTGCATTTTGAAAGAAACCTGTAAAGAAGGAGTTTTATTTCTCATTCTAGATTTCTCAATCTAATTTTTCAAAATTAAATGCAATACCTGTAACATTTACATTGTATTTAAGTGGTATATATCAGTGTTAATAGTGTATTTCCTTCTCTTTTGGGAAAAAAAATTATTATATAACCACATTTGAATTGGTTCTTGCACAACAGCTGTCACATGCACTGACAATTGCTAAAAGCATTCATGTTAGACTGTTCATTGATATAATTTTTCTATTCTTTCCTGCCCTATGGTTTGGCCACTGTCTCCCATTAAGCTATAACCTGCTGATAAACTCAACTTCTAGTGGGTGACAGACTTGAAGTCTTTGAAATTATTATACAGAAGAATTCATAGAAGCCTTATTTTTAATATTTTTGAAACTTAAACTATTGATTACATGTTTAAAACCAAAAAATCCTAGTGTGATGTTTTAAAATAATATCCAGACTTAGTTAGGTACTGGTCTTATGTACTGGTCTTAACTCTGATACTGACTGAACTACTGCTGAAACTGCTAGTGCTCTCTCAGTCCTTTAATCTAAATCAGTGGTGGCTTCATTTTATTCTATTATTCAGCCACTGGCATCAGAAAACTATTCTGCATGCTTAAAAAATTAAAACAATTTGGAGAAAAACAAAAAAAACCAAAACCAAATAAAAAACCCAAACACACACACACACACACAAAAAATTGCTGATAACCAAGCAGAGCACGTAATCCTTGAAGATACATTCAAGCCAAAATCAGCAGACCAGAAGAGTCTTTTTCCTGGATCTTTCTGTATACATTTCCTAGCTGATTTAAAATCTGTCTCTAAAGATCTCCCCTTCCCAGAGGGTTAGAGAAGATGGAGCAGGTACTTTCAGAAGTGACTGTGCACAAGCATGACTGTGGCAGCTCTTCAAAGGGGGAATGACATCAGTACAAGACATGCACCAAGCGTTACTACAAAACAGGTTTGTACTCCCTCGTGGAGAAAGTGTGGACAACTTCAGGAGTGTCAAAGGCAGCTAATGTAACTTTCCATTTATTTCAGCCAAGTGGTAAACCACTTTCAGCTCCTCATACACTGAAAACAAAAGCCACCCACTACTCCCGAATCCAGGACTATTCATAGAGTAGCATTCCTATGGATCTGTTTGGTGGGTCCAGTGCTGGAATCTAAACCCTAAAACAGAAGAGTTGCACTGCAGATGACAGATGAAACAACATGAGCTAGTTGTGCCCTTCCAGGAGAGTGTCTTCACCAAAGCAGGCAGTTTTTAGCATGCTTTCTCTTGAATTACATGCTCTCCAAGTTTAAGGCAAAAGTTCACTAGAACCCTTTTACTGAGCTTTCAAATCCATTTGCATGCTACATTTGACAACGTAAAGCATCAGCTGGCCATTTCATATGCCATCTTCCTTTACACAGTCTTCCAGCTGAAAGCATGATTTGGGAACAAAATAGCAGACAGTGAAATGAGCAAAGCTCATAAGATAAACGACCTGAGAAAGGAATCACCATCAATTTTAAACATTAGACATCACGAGTTACACTCACAGCAGTAACTATGCTGTACAGTCACCCAGAGTAATGGGCTTAAGTAACTCACATCTTCAGTTTCACTACCCACTCAGTCCTATCACTACTAACTTCAACATATCAACTAGCATTTTATTTCTCTTTTCCATTCTCTCATCACTGAGCAGCCTTTTTTTTTTTTTTTTGAGGAATATTAGCAATAGCACATTAAAAATAGCAATAATTGCAACTAAAAAATTGAAGTCAATAAAATTTAAGTTAATGACTACCCAATATCAACTGGCAGTTTACCACCAACTAATACAGCTTGCAAAGGAGTTAAAGTACTTGGAATAAAATTTGACTGTGGAAACATGTTTTCAACTTGATGATTCTTTGAATTTTAAATGTCTATCATTAATCATTAATGGCCCTGTCTCTTCAAGATTTTTATTCCCTCTTCTGTACAGCAAGAAAGAGTTCTTTGTGAGTACAAAAACTTCACAGCAGTAAAATGAATCTTCAGGGCCTAGATATTGAACAGTTGCTGGAGGAGAGCTGAGGTCACCATACTTAGGCTATTTGAGACATTTTTAAATTGCCATCATCCAGAGCACCATCTTAGTTTGCTTTTGTTTCTGAAAAACCTCAGCCTGCTACACAGTAATGCCAAAGTCATTCAGGGAGGACATTCAAGATTCAAAAGAGTTCAATAAAGCTTAATAACATCCTACTCTATGCCAAAAATACTGAAAATGTCTTTTATTATTACTAACTATAGGAGAAGATGAAATGCACCCTGGAACATTTCACTGACTATAAAGGGAGCCTGGGAGATTAATTCGACTGTACTACACACTATGTAGGACAATGGTGTAAGCAGCTACATGTCTTCCATTGAATCTCACAATCCCACTCACTTTGGCTACACATGATTATTAAGATACCTTATGTTCAGCTTCATCCTATGATGTCTTCATCCTTCCCTCTATGGCAAACACTGGAGAGGTCACCCATGCCATCATTTGATACCTCATTTCGTTCATTTCAGAATAAACCAATATTAAATCACCCTGCAAAGACCTAACACGTTGAGACTCAGTAATGCCTTTGGAAATGGGAGATGCCCCATTCAGTGCTCAGAGCAGCTGAGCAGGGTGACACCTTGACAACTCCACCAGCTACAAACCAACTCTGCTAGAGCTGATGTCATGGAAAAGTTTCAACACTGAAGTTTTTTGAATCAGCCTCATTCCATGGATTTTACTGTGAGGAGGAATGATCTAAAACAATATATCTTCCCAGTAGATAAATTCATGTATTCACTTATATTTATAAACTCAGGCAATTCTAATCTGTATTTATTTAGATGAATGCATTCTCCCTGTATGTTAAGGACACTCAGTGACAATGTTTCTCATGTGTCAAGCAATGCATGTTGTTCAGGCATTACCACAGATTTCTATCTCGCCCCCCCCAAAAAATATGTTGATATTAACTTGAGCAAAAGCAAGACAAACACAAGTATGCTTTTCACCCAGGTGAAGAAAATTTAAAATGTATTTAGTTCAAAAAGTTTAATAGTACTTTAACAGCTTTGGAAACAGAAAGAAGAAAAGTATAACCAGGAAGCTGTCATTAGCTGATTTCACTTGGTAGGCAGGATTTTTTAAAACCCATTTGAATTATTCCAAGTCATTGTATTTGCAGTAAATATCATAGCAGTTCCTGTCAAGGGTGCTTGCAATTCATACACCTAAGGATGAGGAGGTAATGGATAGGTCACTTGAAATATTTTGGAAGTTCCACATATATTTGTACCAGTTTTGTGCAAAGATATGGGGTTTTGTGGTAAAATGCAACATACCTATTTTTTGCCCCAAATACAGGAAGAAAAGTGATCTATCATACCTAAATGCTTCTGAGAAGGAACAGGTAGATTATTATACTTTTTTTTTTTCTCTTTCTATTTGCCTTTCACTGGGTTTACTTCTGCTGCCAGTTACCTCCTGAAGACATATTCCTGAACAGAATATAACTTCAATGATCAGCACTGATCTTTTCATGAAAGCACACAGATGAGAATCAATGTAGCTCCATTTGTTGCCAACAAAATTATTTCTACAACCATCATAAGCTGGTCTGGTATGTGAAAAATTGCAGAGACAGATGCAATTGCTAGCCCAGTGGAAATATGGGGGTAAAATCAAACGTGCAAATCCTCTTTCATTACTGATTTTCTCCTTTTCTTTCCCCTCCACTACAAACACAGTAATTATCTATCACACTTATTTCTGAGGATATTGCTGGTGGTCAAATGGACTAGCAACTACAGCAGTCTGAATAAACTGAATTACCCTAGTAAAAGTAATTTTTTACAGTTAATACCTGTAATTATATAGTATCAGATAATGGGCTGAAAACCTATTAAAGCTCCATTGCATCAGCACCTGCCAGAAAGTATCTTTCACAAAGTCTAACAAGGCATGCTACGGCAAGCGTATGTCAGTTTACGACCTGCCGTTCTGCCCTGGTAGAATGGGACATGACAAAGCAAGAACATGTATAATATAAAGTATGTAACACTAAGTGTTTGAATTTGATTAGGTTCATTCCATTGGGTTGAAGTAGGTTGGGGACTCATTAGAAGTCATTACGTTCAATTATACACAAGGGATACTATGGAAAATCATAATATGATATCCCAATCTCAAATCCCACAATAGATGCAGCATCTACAAAATAAATTCACCACTACAGAAAGTATGGGATGCACTTTAGTGCCAAATATTAAAAGACTATTTATGCATTATGAACATTTTTACAGCTGAAGTACATCTTGTCACACTGTGCAACTCTGTGTAACTCCAGAAGGATGAGAATCCATCTAAGGACAGCTTGAATTGTCATCAATGTCCTATGCAAGAGAGTCTATTGATAAATGTTTAACAATGGCATTTTCTCAGTCTAGGAGCTCTATCCCAATATTTCCACATCATTTTAAATCCTGGGTTTTTCCTCTCTGAAAACCAACTGGGTTAAGCAGTTGCACATTAAATTATCCACCATCTTTAGGCAGCCTCTTTCTAAATATTTTAAGCCCAGCTGAGGTCCAGGCAATGAATGATAAACTGAAGAAGCAGCAGATCAAATGAGAAATATTCATACTGAGATCAAATCACAAGGAGGGGGGATAGAGGGGACCTTGAGCTTGGGAATTGCTGGTAGCTCCTCCTTTACAGAACCTTCTGTTCTCCAATCATCAGATCAAACAGAAAGCCAAGGATGGTCAGATAGCTTTAGGGACTTTTAAACTATTAAAATTCCCTTTCTACTTGTTGGGGAAACCCACACTTAATTATGTGTATCAATATATGTGTCAGACTCTGCTTAGCACAGTGCGAACTCCGGTATTTCAGTTTTTCTATCTCTACTTTCCTCATTAGAGCTTGTCATATCAGTGTCTGGAACTCTAATCTCTTTTGATGAGTTTGAGAAAAATATATAAAAATGTGCATTCCTTTTAGTCTGAACTAGGAAAGCCAACTTTTTACTATTATTCAGCAGTAACAAATTTGCCTAGTAGCTCAGAGTATCCCTCAGCCAAAATCAGGTTTCCTTCACATTCGTTTGACAATTCGTACCATGGAGAGCACAGCGAGCAGTTTCAGAGCCTCGCCCATGGGGACACGCACTCATCCATGGAAATTTTTCTGATTACAGAGACCCTCACTATGCAAGGAAGTATGAGATACAGGAAGAAAGGGAAAAGCATTGGAACAGACTGCCCAGGAGGTGGTGGAGTCACCACCCCTGGAGGCATTCAAGACACAACAACATGACACTTAGTGCTATGCTCTGGTTGATGTGGTGGTGATCAGTCACAGGTTGGACTCAACGACTTTGGAGGTCTTTTCCAACCTTAATGATTCTGTGAAGGGGAGAGTGCTCTCAGCAGGATGCAAGAAGGGATGCTCTGCTAAAGGGACAACTCTGATCTTTGCATCCACTTTTTACTGCTGCAAGGGCACTCCAGCTTACACCACTGGCTGAGCAGAAGTGCTGTCCTTTTGCTGCCCATGCTGCCACCTTAGCATCATGAGATACAAGTGGCTGAAAAATATCATGAGGAGGAAGAGTAAATTTTGTATTCTTGACAGCTCTCTACACAGTTGTCGACAATGTGAAGATGTGTAAACAGGGCTCAGCTGGCCAGACACATGTGCCCAGTGCTTTAGTGGGTGCTTTCACATGTTCTGCAGTACACTGCCTACACTTCAGCTACGGGTCAGAAAGCCCAGCTTTCCAGTAATCTCTGTCCCATGCTAAGGACTAGGATGCCACGTATCAGAATGCGTTAAGGAAATCCCTATGAGTCACCAAAGCTATGGATTCCTTTCACAGCACATACAATTCATATGGGATTATAAAGCATCATCTTAAACCCATAAACTACAGACTTAGAAGAAGAAAAATTAAAAGTATCCCTTTTTTGTTTGTGTCCAGATGAATTTTCTTTGATTCTTAAAACAAACAGACTTGGCTGTTAAACAATTTTACCTTGGGTTTTTAACATTAAAAGTTCTAAAACATTAGCCAGTGCCAAGCCATTTCCAAAAAGTTCAGTATTTCCTGTATTACCACAGTGAAATGCTAAGTCCAGTTGCTACCAGTAGAAAAGTTGAAGAAAAAAGTAAAACATTTACAGAGAAGAATGAGGTGGAAGGGGAGGGAAACAAAACAAGAATACTGATTATGTTAATTATGTGATAAAAATTATTTCAAATAAAAGGAGTAACCTATTGCCTAATGGTGTCAGTGTCTGAAAGCTTCCGAAGTACAACCTGGCTGCCAAGGGGCTAATCTTACTTGACCCTTTTGAAAATCCCAGGCTTGCAACACAGAAAAGTAAATGTAACTGCACTGTCCACCATCTGGGGATTGTTCACAAGAATAACTATCCAATTTTAGGCTAGAAAAAAGAAGCCTTGTAATTCAGGCTCAGAAGTACATTGTACAAAGTACAAAAACACACCTTGCCCTCTACCTCCACCAAAAAGCCATACTGAAACCTGCATGTCCAAGCACATACAGCAACTTAGTGCCCACCATTTCCACCAAGAAACCTTGCAGACAACTTTGGGGTCTTCACAATGGACATGGTTCTCTGGAGACTGCTCCACAGCCAAAGAGGCATAACAGCACAGTGCTAAGATTAGCAAAACAATCAGCTTTCACAAATACCTGTATTTCATAAATTTTGCCATTCTGATAGGATAGGTCCAGCCTTACAAATCATACTCAACACACACAAACAGACCACAACACAAGGAGCCTGTGCCCATGGTCAGAGACACCTTTGAAGTCTGAACTTATCCACCAAATGTTTTGACCCTGTCAGCAGCCATGAGTAAAGTTTCCAAAAAGTAATGATTGTCATGAAAGTCAGGAATTCAGAAGAAATTATTATATTTTTATGTAAAAGTACTTTATGTATGTATAATATACATACACATATGCACACACATATTCCATATGTTGGGCCCTTTTTCTTTCCTTTCTGATAAGAGTAGTTAGTGGTTTATACTTCCCCACTGGGGAGGCCACCCAAATTTTATCTCTAAGCTGATATTGTTACTGACTCAAATTGAACAAGATGAGCTTTAAGAAAAGCACAGCCTAAAGGGAATAAGATCACTTGAAGAAACAGAGAAACCTTGCAGACGTTTCTTACCCATACAGCAATATATTCTCCATTTAAAGGAGATCATTAGTATATGGAGGAAGTATTCTTTTAAAATTGTGATATTTCTTATTGAACCTATTTCTAGATATAGTTACACGTTAAAAAAAAAAAAGGAGAAAACGTCAGGTATGTCTCATTCTTACTTTCTTTCCTCAGACATTCTAACAACGTCTAGTTCCCTCCTGCTCTCTCTCTCTTTTCTCTACATGCTCACCTTCTTCCCAGATACCCCTTTTCCTTCACACCTGTTTTCCCTATCTCTTCTCACTCTCTCTTCCTCGACCACAACTTGACTGAACTCAGAAGGAAAAGTGGTTGGTTCCTAAAGAGTGATTTAGGATACTCAGTTTGAGCTCTGCTCTCCTTTGGCAGCTCATGTTCAGAGATATTCAGTGGAAAGGGCAAAGGGGAACTCCTCTTCTGTGAAATACGGCTGGACAGGGTCACTCCTCACCCTGATCTACTAAGGCTTCCTTTCCCACAACAGATATCTCTGCTCTCCGACTGCATTGGGAATACATCCACAAATTCAGCAAAAGCAGTATCTGATATAGGAAAAAAGCCTATATTGGATGAGCATTTCACATAATTTCTGCAAATTTGCCTTTTCCCTATTTTTATTCATTGCAATTTAACTACAAATCAGTTTACTGTTATCACCACCATACAGCCTTGTTTGAGTGTGTTAGCCTTAGCCTTCCTAGCTAGTGCAATGGAGATTTCCTCCCTAGCTATGACTCTCCAATATCTCTAAGTCCAAATACAGAATGATATATAAGTCCTTTTGAAGGTTCTTAAAAGTCCTTCTCAGTTAGCTTGATCCTGTAAGTCTGGCCACACCATCAACATCCTACTTCAGCAGCTCAGCAGGATGATAAAAGAAGAGGGCCTGAGGAGCTTTCAATAAGTTCAAAAAGCTCCCGCACTCAAATTTTTTCCCATTTCAGCAATCCCAGTAACAACTCACATTTCTGACAAGACGTCAGAGGCAGAGCTTGCTGACAACCACTTTCCAGTGCCCTGAGAAGCGGCTCTCCTGCCTCTTCCCAGCTGCAGGGATCAGCTCACCTTTGCCATGCAGCACAGCAAGGGATTGCTTCCGCTGGCAGCCAAGGAAACCTTGGCCCTGGGGCTCCACACAAATCTTTTTTTTTTTCACCTAAAAGGGTTGAAATGCTCATGTCAGCCCATGATGCATTCCACAGTACTGTGTCTTTCTTTAGTAGAATAAGAAACCCAATTGGTTCTGTTCTACCCAAATGTTGGGAACCTTAATACTCACCAGCTGTTGAAGATTTTTCCTATGACTGATGCAAAATACTTCTTTTTAAACTCAGCTTTAGCACAGATCTTTAGAAGAAAACCCCTTGCTTACCTGACAGTGCTTCAGTCTGCAGCTACCGTACACAGTGCATTAGTGCACTGACCAGCAGTCTTTGGAAATCTCTTGTATACTGTGCACAAATGATTTGTATTAGGGACTAGAGTGCCACTTCTGAATACTACTGCAGCTTTTGATGAGTGAACATCTTTTATTTTGAAATTGTCCTCCCTCAGTCTGTTGCTGCATATGTTAAAAGACCCCATCAAAAGCAAAATTACACCAAACTAGATTTAAAAGTGTCAAGTGCATTGAATAAACATGGGAGGCATCAAAAGCCTGAGTGGATGCTCCTGACAACAAGTGGTGTGGGAATGCCAGCCTGTGCCAAGCCTGATACAACCCCATTTCTATCTACTTACTGAAATTGCTTCACAAATACATTTCTGCATATCAATGTCACCTATCCAGTTCCAGGCACTGGAAGAATTGGTTTAAAATTGCCAGCTGAAAGATATCAACACATTTTTTCCTTGGAATATCAATGTCATCTACATCGCTTTCAAAGAAAAAAAAAAAGAAAAAACAACCCACACAACTTTGAAGCATTTGTTTTTGATGTCTTTAGTCTGTCTTCTCTTTCACAGTTTTTAGATCTTACTTTTTAATCACAAAGGCTACAAAGCACTCAGGTTTACTGAAACAGAATTTGTGGGTTCTGTCAACATGTGAGCTGCCTACATAACAGAAGTTCATCACCTCGGAATGGGATTCATACGATACTTACTTAGCTAGCCAATCGAAACACCAAGCTAGAGATGTATCCAAGATCATATTTCTTTTGTAGCCCAAAGACATCTTCCACACATCAGAGTGGTTCAGATATCTTTTCTAAAAAGAAGTCTGAAGATGAGGATAATGTTGACAACTCTATTTAGTTGTTTTAAGAAAAGTTAGTTGCCACTAAGCTCACATTTATACACTTCCATCTTCACTCTTAGTTGAGAGCATTTCGTCTGTGTAGGGCTGATGAGAGATCATCAAGTCCCTTTCCTCTAAGTTAGAAACCAGTACAGACAGAGTTATAGCAAAAGCCAAAGTGTGAAACATGCCTCTTATGTCACCTTTAGCATGCATACAGCCAGAACCAGATCTCCCAAAGCATTGCTCTAACCCTGAAACACTGGCCAGACTGAGATAGGAAGGACTCTCTCACCCTCCCATGGCAGCAGGGCCCTGCCCGGATTGGTTACAGAAAGCTGGGAAACAAGTGCAGGAGACAGAATTGCAGAGCTCCATTCTATATCCGACCTGGTGCAGGTGCCAGGGTCTGGCCTTGACTTCTTGAGTTATGTTGAACATTGAAAAAAATATTTGCGAAACATGTAGGAAATAAGGTAACTGACAAGGTGACAGCCTCCATGGGGAAATACAGTCATGGAATTGCAAATTCTAAGAGAACTTCACTGGCCAAAATTAGACAGCAGAAGTTTCACAGATCCAAGAACATCTTTACAGATCACAGACTGAGATGCCCAAGTGCCCCTTTAGGCACATAAGAGGGTTCTGTGAGGTCTTATTTTTTCTCTCTGGGCTAGATAGTCCAAATACAACTCTTCAGATCTATGTAAACAATTAAGGGGTGCAGTTTTATTATGCAGTTTCAAAATGAACCTGCAAATATTCTGTTTCAGATTTCTAAAGAATTGCAATTTCACTCCCTATTAGAATAAGAGTATTTCTGCCTGATAGAATTCCCCGTACAAGTGAATAAATTTATTTTCTATATGTTTGTACATCAATCAGTTTCTTATCTCTGAGCATTTTTCCCTTTCCATGTTTTACATTTCATAGCATATATCCTTCCCACTCACTCAAGTCAGCTGAGCCAATAATTAACAATATTTCACTTGTGCGAGAAAAATTTTAGCTTTATATACACAGGCATCACAACCATCAGACTCTAACAAAGAGTGAATTGTTTCAAATGAACTTCTGCATGCACAGAAGAGAGTTTTGTACAGACTACGCAAGAGCAAAAGCAGAGATACTTCCAGTGCCTGGGCCGGAAGCAAATAGCCCCGGATCCCCTCTACCACCCTGGTGGCAAAGCAAAGGGCACCTTCAGACCTGATCTTCTGCACAGCCTGGTGCACACAAGCCCCAGTGCTGGAGTCCCCAGAGCCTGCTCTGTTCTGCAGCCAACTGCAGAGCAAAACCTGGTTTTCAGGTTTTCAGGTTTGCAGAAACCCAGGCCCTGGTGCCCTGTGCTCTGCCCACTAGCCAACAACTGGATAACCAAGGTGGGAACAGCACATGGTCCCCACCCCAGCGCAGCCTGGCTGGAGGCAGAGCACAGCCGCAGTGCCACAGCAGGCTGGAGCTGCACGGCTCGCCCCACTAGAGTGCAGGCACAGGCTTTGCTTTCTTCTTAGTGCTCTGAGAATGAAACCTCCCTCTGAGCTTCTGCGAGTCGGGGAGGGTGCTAGCGCTGTTGCCCCTCCATCCAGCCCTGTGGGATCGCAGCCAGGAGCTGCACACAGGGAGAGATACGCTGTGGGGGACACATGGAGCATCGCACAACTGCAGCAACAGAAAGAAGACAGCATTTCTGGGACATGTCCTTCTAGTCAGGGATATATCAGTGAGAATTAGACACTAAGTGCACAGGTAGTATCAGCACTTTAAGGCTTAGAGGCTAAGTTATAGGAGCACAGAAAAGCTCAGCAACTACTGGCAGCTGACTAGACAGATTATTTAAATCTTTACACAAGGGCTAGACCAACCATATTATACCACCACCGCTCCACACAGTGATTTTAATTTCCCCCCTCCCACAACAGGACTTCTCACTTCAAACCACAAATCATTGTTATTACTAGTGTCATTTTCACATCTTTTCCTGAAAGAAGAGAAACAAACAGAAAAGCCCTCTTCAGACCTTTGCTTCAGTTTGGATGCATCCAGGTCACACAACACAGAAAGCAGAAGAAGCCTTTCCGCATGGCAATTACTGGGTTGTCCTCATGCTACCATTTCATCATAAACTATGGAAGTCTCAGCTCTACAGAATAAACTTCCAGAATGATAATTAAGAATCAGGCTCTCATGCAATGTAAGCATCAACCTCTCCTTACTATAGTTTTTGAAGATATAAAACAAAACTAATGCAATTTTCCCATATTCTACAGAGAACAAGATGCTCAAGTCTCAAACTATTTAATTTCAATATTTAAGTGTTTATTAAGGTCAAGGAAGCTTTTCAAAGATGTGGAACTTCACCTGAAAGCAGCAGTTAAACAATCAAAATAAAACAGATGATCAGAAATGTGATCTTGGCACACTTTTTTTAAAAAAACTTCAATATCCACACCTACATATTCTCAAGAAATAGGAAGCACTTGAGATTTTTCTCATACTACATCAATTTCCACCTATCTTAGGTCTGTAGAACTGAAATCTAAGAAAAAAATTAGAAATTAAATACCTCCTGTAGAAGTGAAATCTAAGAAAAAAATTAACATGTTCAAACCTACCAGTTAATAATAAATTCTTGATGTATAGTCAGAACAGATTAATTTGTTTTATCTGTTTAGAATGCAAAAAGCATCCTGTTAAATACTGAACTCTCTCTCAGAATGTGAAAAAATATACGCTCCTTTTTATCAACTGCAAATATTAAATCTAAAGAACAGGTGGAAGGTAGGGCCTGGAATACCTGCTTTGATTAGCCAACAGATGTTCCACGAAGTCAAAACTTACCAACTCCCTGAGTTTTGATTTTTACTGTTAACTCAAACAATAACAAAATAGAAACCTAAGCTTCCCCCACAACTGACTACAGCCACAACAGCTCTCTAAAAATCAACCCTCCTCTAATTCTTCATTATATCTGCTTGAGGGAAAGATTCCTATATCTCAGATAATTTGTACCTGCTTGTATGAGTCACCTGTTAGTACAGCTGCTTCTTAATGATAGAGCCTTGCAGCTGAGATAAGAGTGAATTCAACAACTAAAGATCAAGAGGTGATTTGAGAGTCTAATACATCAGTTTCTTCCACTGAACAGAAAACTTATTTCCTTATGAAAATAAAATCATTACATGATCCAATAGCTAAAATGGGGAAAGAAAAACAATTAGGACTAGAAATAAGATAAATAAGATATTTAATGTTGAATGTAACAAGTAAGTCCAAAACTTTGCTGGACTCTACTTCTTGATATTTCATGTAAAACAGCAGAATACAAAGTCCAGACTTCAGGTCAGCAGACTTTAACTTTTCAGAAAATCTGCATGACTGAAGGGGCAACTTATGGCATTAAAAGGCAATACGCAGAAGGAGGATGGAGGGGCCAGGAACAGGAGTTTAAAAACAAATCATGCCAGACCACCCTGGTATCTCTCTAGAGTATAGTGATGGGGTCAGCAGTCAAGGATAGAGCAGGAGATGGCATTTACATTTATTTTAGCTTTTGACTCTGTCTCACACAGTATTCTTGTATCCAAGTTACAATTTTACAATCTGCTGGTGAACAACTGGACAGGTAAAAATCCAGTCAGGCTGTCTGGAAAGGGTCACGATTAAGAGGCCATACCCCTATCTGGAGGCTGGTCAAAAAGTTGACTACCACAGGGGTCTATTCTGGAACTCATTGTGGTTAACATTTTCACCAGTGACCTGCAGGTTTCTGAGACAACGGAGTGCACTTTCATCAGGTTTGCACATCACACCAAACTGGGGGAAAATGGGGGAAACAGTGGATACACTGCAGGATAGGGCTGTCACATGAAAGGACTAACAGGTCTGAGGAACAGGCCAAGAGGATCCTTATGAAACTCAATAAGGACAAATGCAAATCCCCGCATTTAGGAAGGAAATGATCCTTGCAACAATACAGGCTGGAAACTGGTGCATGGGGAGTGGCTCTGCCCAAAAGAACCTTGAAGACAGCAGCATGAGACAGCAGCACCCTGGCAGCAAAGAGGACCAGAAATATCCTGGGCTGTAGTAAGAGGAGCAGGACACATAAGGGATTATCACTCTCCATTCATCACGGTGGATGATGATGCACACTGGAATATTCTGCAAAGTGTTGGGTCCCCCAGTACAAGACAGAAATGGATAAACCACACCAAGTTCAGCAAAGGGCCACCAAAATGCTTGGGAGCTGAAGTCCTTGTCCTGTGAGGAGAGGTTGAGGGAGCTGGGATTATTCAGCTTGGAGCAGAGTTGGCTCAAGAGGAACTAAACACCAGTCCTTCAGCATCAGAAGATACAGCCAGACTTCACAGCCATGCGGTGGCAGCGTGAAAGACACCAGACAAAAAGATGGAACAATAAAGGTTCAGACTAGCATGAGGAGAAACTTTTACATTGTAAGAAGACAGTCAGACAGTGCAACACACTGCCCAGGGAGTATCTCTCCATTCTTGGGAGTTTTCAAGACCCAACCAGATAGAGACCTGAGCAACTGCTCTGATCTTATAGCTGACCTTGCTTTGAGCAGGAGCCTGGTTTATCCTACCTTAGTGGTGACTGGATTGAGCTCTGAGTTAAGTTGTCCTCAGTGCTCTCTGTAGTTCATGAAGAGAGATAGGAACCTCCACTGTGCAATTCACATCTAAATGGACTAATCAACCTCTACCAGAGACCTATTTGTCTCCAGTAACTGCAGAGAGATTAGATTAAAGTCACAGCCTCAATAATATTCAGATATCTTTCTGTGTACCAAAGAAGCAGCAAATATTTGCCTTGATTCTCATTTAAATATAGAAGTTAAATGGAAATAGGCATCATCTGACCTAATTTTAGTCCTTTGATATGTCCTGACAGAGGTAAGTAAATATAACACAGTCACTGAAAACATGCAAGAACAAAAACCTGTGCAGATTTTGTTGCTACCTTAAGAATTGCAGCTTCAGAGTCAGGTTTCAGGGTTACTTTCCCAAAGACTTTCTGTGCAGAAAAGAAGGTATATAAAATTTCACATAGTAAATCATGAAAATTGTAAAGGAGATTTACAAAATACTGCTGAACCTTAAAAATCAAACACAGATGAAAGATTTCATAGTAAATAAAGAGACTTCCAATTGTATGGGCAAGAATAGCATGCTGTGATGGCATAAAAAGGGGAATTTGCATTGAACAAAGAAATAAACATCCATGATTACTTAGAATGCACATGCACATAGTGTAGGAAGAAACCACAGCAAAAAGTGAGGTCCAGTTCCTGTTGGTAAGAATGGTAACTCTCTCTGCAGCAGCCCTAGTGGCCCTCCTCGCTAGCAAAATGCCAAGGAACTTCTTGGCTTCTCATGCATCCTGATTTTGATAGTATAACATGGGCAGTAAAATAAGGTTAGGCACATGTGCACCTCTCTCTGCTAAGGCCCAGTTCCCACAAGTACATGGTGTTCTCCCATGAGTGAGGGGCACCACTAGCCCTAAAGATCACTAGGAATGTGAAAGATGACTTTCACATCTTCGTTCTCTTTTTCACATACAGAAGCAGTGTCTTACTGAGAATGACAGTCTCCACCATACAAAGAACTCAAGACATTTTAGCAACATGCTCTTTATGTATTTGAAAAAAAAAATAAAAAAATTCACCAACTAGCTAAAAAGGTCAATTTCACTGTAGCAAAGGGATGAAAAAACCTTATCTGTATTTCTGCCCTTTCCTCATCATTTTGAAGATGTTCTTTGTAAAAAATGTCCATCTCATATAATCAATTTTTTTTCCTAATACTACTACATTAAAAAGCTCTTGAAAAAATTTATTAATTTTCACAAGCATTTACCTCTTCCTCCAGAATACATAGTGTCAGATTTATTTTGCTTTCCAACCTCATCATATACAGCTACCATTCCAGCACAAGTGCCACTTTAGCTCTAGCCTCCTCAGCATAATGAACCTTCCCTTGTGCTGTGTGTCCTAGACCACGGCAAGAGCTCTGTGGCTAAGCCATTGTGAAAATAAGTCAGGGGTCTGGTTGCTGAATACTTCTGCAGGTGAGGAAGAGCATTTACTTGTTATCATGCTTACCATTTATAAAGCAAGAAAAATCTCATTAAGATATAATGTTCCCTTTGCCCATTACCCATCTTTCAAGAATGATGGAATTCCATATTAACAAAATGGTCTCAATTTTGTCCAATGTAAAATATTTCAAAATACATACTTTAATAAATCCTCAGTCTTTGTAATTAGAAATCAAACTTCTGTAATTTCTTTAATAAAGCAACATACTAACTACGCTACAAATAAATCAAATAAATTACCATTTTTAATTAGGCATAACAAACAATTAAACAGATGACATTTAAAACTAATTTTCTCTACTGGAGAGAACATGGTTTAAATCGGTGCTGAGCCTAGCACTCTCCTTGTGGATATTCCTTCAAATGCAGTGACATTCAAAATCATCATAACATTTTCAGAGACAAGTCTATTTCCATTTTCCAGTATTTGAGGTTTCACTTTTAAGCCAGGTTTTTTCAATTACCAAACTTCCGTAGAAATGCTTCATGTCTTAAAGTTTCTGCTCAGCTCCATAGTATGTAATTGCAGAACAGCTGCACAGTCATACCAACCACTGATAAAAAGGCATTACAAACTTCTAAGCAAATCATATTTATAATGCATAATATTAAAGGCCAAAGAAAATCAGTAGTACTTCAAGGGAAACTTTGGAAAATAGGGCAAGAGCATCTTGGGAAAGTGGTAAATACTGTGCAGCAATGAAAAGATGCAGCTGTCTAAAACATAACTCCCGTACAGCACACTGAAAAGAGAATTACCTTACTTTTGGCTGTACTTTGTCTCCCAAATTAAAGCACTATCTACAGTTAACTGCTTCAAGGACTGGAGTCAAAAACTCTTAGGAGTCCAGTCCAGGAAAGAGTAGGTACTTGTAGGAGTTACCTGATTCTAAGCACATGGGTCCTCTCCCTGACTTCACCTATTTCAATACAGGAAAGATTTGCCCCTCTGAGCAATGTCAGGTGATCCAGAAGCCACAAATGAAATGGCCTATTTCCTACTCTGAAAGCATTCTGTAATTCTTCCTTTGTAATGCTGTAAGTAAAGAGTGAGTCTGTAGGAATCAGTGGATTAAGGCTCTGTAAAGGCAGACAGAAAGGAAATTTAGCAGGTGCACATTTCACTTGCAAGCTTTCCTTAACAATTGTCATCACACATATACACACTTTCAGCAAAGCATCAAATGGTAAAAACACAGCAAAGATGTTTCATATTCACTAAAAGGTGACAGACAAGTTTCTAGAAACTGCAAAATGCAACACAACATTTCACCCAGATCATTTTCAAGAAAAATAAGAAGCCCAAAATTATGCCATGAATTTAATTCTTTTTCTGCTGCCTGAAAGAACTAAATGTAGTATGGTATCTTCCTGCTTGAACTGTGTGTGTGACTCCCATCAGCAGAAATGAGTGCTATGTATGTGAATTGAGGACAGAACAAGTCTGGCCCTGTATATGCCGTCTGGAGTGTGAGAAGGTAGCAGTAAATTTGCTCTAAATGAAAGAAGTGGGAAGCTGAAGTGGCCATTTTTGTGGCTAGCATATTGCTATTGAAGAGGTAGTTGGAGAAACCTGTTTGTGACACATATTACATCCATCAGTTTAAGACTATAGCTATTGACATATATATAAAAACATATATTCAAAATAAAAAAATTGTATTTGTTAATTAACAACTACAAAAACTGTAGTTGTTAAAACATTTGAATTATGACATAAGTAACTCTTTTTGCTTGGGAAAAAGCCTCAGGGGAACAGTTCTACAGACAAGTCCCTGCACGGGAAATGCTTCCAGGGAATGCCTCCCTCGACAAATCTCCTGCTAAGCAGAATGCCTCTGGCAAAATGCTTTTGGTAAAATGCTTCTGAAAGATGATGACTCCCTCGACAAAACCTGTGCTCTCTCTCTCAGAGTGCCCAAAGCCAGGCTTTCATCACGGCAAGGAGCAGCCCAGCAGTGGGATGAGCTCACTGTCTCTAACCAATAAAAATAAAAACTGCAACCAGTTATTGCCTGTATCCCAATGATTATAAAGTCAGAGATTTCCATAATCACAGCTATTACAAATATTTATACTCTGATTAGGTAATAGTGACAAATAACTGCCAGAACTAAGGGATTTATGTGTGATAGAGTTACTGAGAAATAATCATACTGCAGTTATGCAAATTACTCCTCATCAACCAATCTTACTGTAAGGATTTGCATACGTGATTACAAATGTGCAGTAATACACATGTAACTCTGAATTCTGCCTGCCTGAGACACAGCTTCTTCTGTGGAGTATTTAGTTATTGGAAAAATCCTGACATTACACTAGTACTGAAATTTGGTCTTGTTTTTCACATTCATTGTGTTATCTGGTACACTTATATCTGTTGAGAAATTTTTGTGTCACAGAAATCTTGAATCATACACTCACAACAAACAAGACTACTGTAGCTCCCCTCTTCCTCACTAATCTATTTAATCTCTCACTATCCTCTTGCTGCAGCTACATCCCTTGAGGAAGGCCTTTTCAGTCCCTATGAATGCTACCCAAGAGTGAAAAAGCAAAAAGTAGGAAGTGACCGTATTTACTACAGCATAGATTAAGGAGATCAGAGCACATAGACAGATAAATATGCTGTACAGATACTCAGAAAATGTAAATTTTTTTTTTTAATAGATCAGTCATGTTCCAAGCATACTGCCATAGCTAAAAATCAGTAGCCCTGCTTTTTGTATTAAACCCTTTATGGCAAGAAAACTGACAATTTTCTAGCTATAGGATCAATTTCCTCTATTTCAGATTCCTTATCTCTTCACTATGGTACAATAGGTCACTATGGTATAAAGAGCCTTGCAACACCAGCTTTTTGGCACTGCAGAAAAATGCAGGATGGGGAAAGGAGTACAAGGTTACAAAATATTATGCATTGTCATGACTTTTCCACCTAAAGTGCTTGTATATCTGTTTAGTGATTAATCTGAATATATTTGATACATGGAATTTTCTACACACAATATTGAAAATGTTAATATACGCTGACAGCCTGGAATATCTGGTCACATCATCATTTAGACCAGAGGCCAGATTCTGTTTCCCAAATCTTGCCAGAATGCAAGTGTACAAATTCCCATTATACTTCCAACAGCAATCCAGCCCTTCAACCTGCATGCATAATCCTTTAAGTATTTTTCTGCTTGTCGAAAAGTTCCTTTGGCATTTGAAGTATGTCTTCCATAACAACATATCTACAATGAAATAGATTGTTATTATCTCTAATGACCTCGTTTGGGAAAACAGCATTTATTCTCATAATGCAAAGAAGTTTGATTAGTAACATCATCTTTTACAATGCTCGTATTTCCTAATGCCATTCCAAAGTATGTTATTCTTACATGGTCATTGTCTATTTGTTTTTCTGTATATATTGTGCTGTTCTTTTCTGTTGTCAGTGCATAAATACAAAGAAGAAATTATATGCACAGAGATCTCTGCAAATAGAAGTATCACTGATGACACTTGAAGGTAATTACAAAAAAAAAAACCCTAAGGAAGGCTCTTTGTAATAGTAAAGAAAATTAATACAGCATTTTCAGATATATGCTTATTCAAATAGTTTATAAGGTGCTATCAGAGCTGGGTGGGAAAAGATTTCTCTACCCCAACAATAATTTCAAGATTTCAAAATATTTTCTGTTCTGAATGAGGATGGAAACACAACATGCCCAGTTTTTCCACCAAAAAATAAAACAAACCCATGGTTTAACATAGGAGATGTTTCTACAAGGTGGAAAATCAAAATTTAAATGTCTAACTGGGAACCAAAAAGTGTTCAGTTGGGATTGGGGAATATCTGGGAGTTATATGCATTTATAAGCACAGAAACTGCTTAATAGAGCTGGAAAACTTTCCAGATTAGAGTTTTAGTGAAACTATACATTTGCATTAAAAAGTTTGATTCAACTAGTTATAATTTTCAAAGAAAAAAAGAAATGTTCAGCACAAAATTGCAGACAAACAGTAGTTGCTAGTATCCAAATGTTGATGTAGTACTCATTTTATCCCATTTTATCTTTGTGGAGCTTTTATTATTATTTTGTAACAAGTGAATCATTTGTCAATCAAAATAAAATTACAGTCAATTTCAGACTGTGGTGCTCAGTCAAACCAGATATCTAATTAGATGTAGTCAACGTTATGACTCATAAACCAATGAGATCTCCCCTTTCGAGTCTTTCAAAGAGGAATAGGGATTACCTCACTTGAGAAACCATTTTCCCACTTTGAACATTAGACCATAGTAATCATGAGATCAAAAACCATTTATTAAAAGGGTCTATTCCATATGTACTGTGTTTACTTACCACATAATATCCTATTAGGAAATTGTGAGTTCTTATATAATACTGGAAAAACATTCCAAAAATCCCTTACAGAATTGCTCTTTCATTCCTTACATTCAAAAGAAATAAAAACTGCCATTTTATCCTTGACAAAGGCTAACTTGTAGACACAGAAAAGCTCTTTCTCACAAGACTGAAAAAGTTATAATTCTCATGCCTGTACACCAAAAAAATAGTGGGGATAACATCATTATACCATGTTTTCTTGTCATCACCAAGTCCCGAAAACAGATTTTAATTCATTTTTCCTATCATTAAAAATAACAGGGAAAATTTCAAGAATGCATGAGGGTTTCTGTGTTTTGCTTTTTAGAGAAAAGCTTTAAGCTTTTAAAATTAAGTATCTAGAATACTAATGCATAGTTAATATTCTGAATCTACTTCTTTACACTGATTTATTTTAATCTGCTCCTTTTTTGTTACAGAATGTAAGCCCACCCCCAGAATGACTAATTTAGGCACTGGTGTACATACATTTCTAGTACCTGCTGAACTCAAGTGTAATCAGCGTGACTGGGTTTAAACACGCCTCGTACATTAAGGTGAGTGCCCTTGCCACCCAGCACCAGGGCACTGGCAAAGAGGAGAGGTGGAGTCAGGAGGCTGTCTAGTAGGGTGCAGCTCAGGAAGGTAGCTCTTGCTCCTGGAAACCCATATTCATTTTGCTTGACATTACCACTGGTGAAAAAACATATAAAAGCAAATGCAGCATTGTCTAACTCCTCTCAGTTAGACTCCACCTTGGCAGGGGCTCCTTTTGCCTCATGAAACTGGCATTCCCCACTGCACAAAGGACCACACTCTAATGTGTTGTAATGGCTTTGCCACACAGAATCATAGAATTATTTAGGTTGGAGAAGACCTATGAGATCACCAATTCCAATTGTTAACCAATTCCAGCAGTAAAACCATATCCCTAAGCATCACATCTACACATCTTGTACATAACTCCCAGGGAACTCAACCAGTTCCCTGGGCAGCCTGTTCCAATGCTTGACAACCATGCCAGAGGTTTGACAGCCACTGAAGATGAAGGAAATGTGTGGACAGTTTTGACTAGGTTAAGACAGAAGTGTGGTGTCCCACTTTTCTTGCTTGTAATCCCACCAGGTCTCATCCCCAGGAAAGAGAGAAACAAACTGCGATATTTCAGAAGTTAATTTGTCATAATCTCCACAGAACACACGGTGAGTTCAATCAAGTAGCTGCCTTCAGCCCTCTCTGTTCTCTGCCTGCCTCCTTTGCAGCAGACTCTTACCAGGGCACTGGTGTTTAGTGCTCCCAGCATCATGGGACAAACATGAAAGCAGGAAAACAGCTATGTTCCTGGAAGAGATTTCCCAGCATTTGGGCATTCTCCTTCAAAATACTTGCAAAGTGTTCATTACTCTTTTGTTAGCTTTCTGCTGCAGGAGCAGAGCTAATGCTAGGGGGGAAATTTATGAATCCCACTGCAAAAAATTAAATCAATGTGCACTGAGACTGGGCACACAGCCTGCCTGGGGATGACCCAATCAGTCTTACACAGACTTGAGTCTCAGGGTAACAAAAGAGCTAACAAAGAAGGCTAAGGACTCCAAACCTGACATGTCAGCTACAAACTACTCTGTTTGGTAAGTCTCAAAATCAGTAATGCTTACTCTCTTCTCTTTTTTTAGCAATCTGTTATGCTTCTATACAGTAAATACTCTTCCAAACCTCTCTCAGTATCACTGATGGTTTTTAGGAATAATATCTATGAAGGATCTCACAAAGTATGTTAGCTGCAATCAGTACTTCCTAAGTGAAAACTTTTACTGCTTTGAACTCAGGAACAGAAGGTTCATGTGACAGCTCGGCTTGATTTGTAATTAATAAATCCACAGGTCACTCAGCAAGAGTTCTTACTGCAAAGGATTGTTCTTTCATATATTAGGACAGGACCTGACTCCAGCAAGGTTGAGGCTGGTGGCCAGCTAATTTGGGTAGCACATGATGCTGAGCATCTGCTCTGAAACAGATGCTAAAGATGCTTCTTTCTCTTGCAGACACACCCCTCTCTCTGTCTAGAGGTCCTAGTAGATGGTGCAAATAGAAACAGCAGGGGCGTGCTGATCCTATTTATATCTATTCCACATAACCCAAGTCCATAATTCCATCAAAATACTAAGGATGTATATGAAAGGACATCCACAGATGTGCTCCACTTCAGACAAGTGGTCTGATTTTTGGGAGCCAGGTCACCACAATGGGAGAGCTGACCACTCAGAAACTCTGCAAAACAGGCCAAGAAGAATAAACATTGGTCAAGATTAATCTATCAGTCATGCATGCTTTAAGAGTGTCTTCACCCAAAATAATTTAAAAACCTGAAAAGGTTGCAAATCTGCTGACCCCAGTTATTCAGTGATATCTCTATGAGCTTTGTGGCAAAAAAACCCAGAAGCCTTCTGGCAGCTTGTCTACTAAATCTTCATTTTGGCATGAAATTTGTTTACAAGACAGAGATAACAACCTTCAATAGTTTTTTCCGAATGTCTTCTAACTTACTCTACTGAAATTTTAATCATAAGGTATGAAAATGTTTTAAAATCCAGTTAGAAAAAATAACTCAATGGGCAGCATAATAGGGATAAATCCTATTTGAACTAATTCACATTAAGATATCACAAATGAAAAGAATTTTACTATGGTTTTTAGTAAAAATTATATCCATTCAGTCCAAAGACAGAGAGCATAGATGTTTGTGTATAGATAGATAGATAGATAGATAGATAGATAGATAGATAGATAGATAGATAGAAAAATAAATTTAAGTCCTAGAGATAAAGAAGACCCAAGGAACCCACACTTTCAATCCTTGAGTGTTGAGAGACTATTTTTAATGTTCTATTTTGCCTACTTTTCCCATAAATGTTTTCATTTGATCTTAAATGACCTGCCAGAATAGGGGCCAACTATCAATTCTGTGTTGTAGACATCTGTACCTAAAAAAATGAACTGAAAAGACCATAGCTGCTTCACATATACTAATTAACTATCACAAGTGAAGAATTTTGAGTCACTACAAACAGCAGCCAGTTTTGAACTTAGAGGTGAAAGTGCACATACTACAAAGCTCAAAAATGTCGGGGAGTTATATTAACATCTGACTCTTACTGAAAATAGATCGCTTCTGGTGTTGAGGAATAGAAGAAATCATTGCCCTCTGGTGGCCAAAATGGCATTTTTAAAGCATCAAAATTTAAGCAGGGTATATAGGGACAATAATCCACCATCCTGTATGTACAATGAAAAATCTTAAAGGACACTAATTTTTATTGATATTGATATATATGGAGAATAGTATGGTCCTCTCTTTCATAGTTTCAGGATAGAGGCTCTTATTAAATCCTTAATCTAGATGCAATTTTTCTCCCCTTACCAGAGTTTTCTCCAGTTCAACTTGTGTGAACGTACACCCATGAAATGTACTACCTACCTTAATTCAGTGTCAGGAGCAAAGCACATTTTCAGCACCTAATCACCTCTATCAACAATAGTTTGCATTTAAACATAGTAATGCATGATTACTATGTGGCTAAGAATGCTCTTTTTTCTAGACAGCCCTACAGATGGATGTGAAGTACAAACTTGAGCAACACAGCCAGCCTAACAGTGGTTCTTGTACAGGCAACAACCACACAGGCTTCTCCCAGTCCACCCATAGGCAAGGGCCAATTACTTTACTGGTGCCTGGGATGCTGCTGTGAGAAAAGGGATTGGTTGTGCTACAGGAAGAGGGAAATATAACTCCTTCACTCTGCTGAGGGCATATGCACACACTGTCCCTGTGCCACATGAGTGGATTCAGAAAGGACACTGCCTTCTGTCGCACAGACTGCCCATGTGCGTGTTCTGCCTTTGTGTTAGCAAAGACCAGTGCAAACACACAGCACAGCACACTACTGACCACCATCTCTTACACCAGAAGGCTTAAACCAATCTTTAATAAGAACTCCGTGATCTTCACCAAGCATCTCTTGACATCCTGGTTGCTCATCATTTGACAGACACTTTAGCAGGAGAGACCCTTTAGGTCAGCTCCTTGCTTAAAAGTCACAACTGTTCTATGGACACAGCAAAGGAGAGGAATGATCTGAACCTCTCACTTCTCTCACAGCCCACCTGAACAGGTCCCACTGCAACTGAGTGTATCTCTGGAGGTCAGTGCAGAAAGTGCATCTCTCAACCACCCTTTTATGTCCCCAACTGTTCTAAACACCACTCCTGCACCTAGAGAAGTCCCAGAGAATCTGTATCCAAGAGCAAGTTTAGCAACATAAATTTACATTCGTTTTATCCATGGGAAATTTAAAAGACTCCTGCTTAGAGGCTGGTTTAGCCCACCAATTGTCTTGGGAATTAAAACTTCCGTTTCATTACTTTTTCTTGTAACTTCATTCCATCACTGTAATTACGGATTTTTGTCACTATTTTAAGCAAAGAATAGAAATGACAGCTGAACAAAAACATTTAAAGTGAAGGGCGTATACAAGAAAAAAAAAAAAAAAAGAATCATAGCCAAAACAGAGCAAATACAGAAAATGGGTCATCTGGGAAGCTGCCTATGTTAGAAAGGGGTCAAATTAAGCAAGACAGAGTGAAGGTTAGAGTCTTTCCAAAATCTATCGGGTGGCTTTATCAAGTTCTTAAAGGAGATAGAAACAGGAAGGAGAACTCCTTCCTTAAAGGAAGGGTAAGATCTTTATCCTCCAGTCTTAATGCTTATTCACATAAGCAGTTACTTATTTATGCCAGAAGATGCTTTTTGTGTTGCACAACTGACTGCTGTGCTCACACCATCTGTAAGCTTAAGCTGTTCTTACAACCTATTTAAATGTGGTTTTATTAACTAAACCATTCTTGTACCAAAACCTGTCCATTTTATCTAAGCCCAAGTATCAAAGCATTAATCTTCATATACTGCACCAATTAAAGATGTGAGGTAGCAGCCTGTGGGGTTTTTTGGTCCAAGTGTTCTAAAATGTGAATTACTTAAATTGAATCTCAATTTCTGTGAATGTAATTACCTTTTGAAAGAAGAATTACAAAGGCTAACAACAAACACAGAATGACAGAATCAGATAAATTTTATGAATATTATATTGTCTACAACAAATGAATAATCTCTTTTCCAAGTATATCCTGAAATATAACAATTGTCATCTCACAGTGCTATTCATTTCATTAGAGAATGATAATCTTACTGCACTATGGAAAGCACTTTTTAATTTTACAGCTAAACAACTTAGATTGTTTTCTTCTGTCATTATTGGCAATCAAATATGCTTTATTCTGGCTATGCCAAGAAAGTACTAAGTGCAAGCAACATTCCTCTTGATTGCAGTGCATAAAAATAGTAATCAAGCACCTTAGGATTTGATCAGATATCTGGGGTTTCTGGAATATTGACATTCAAGTAGATGTTATGGAATGGTTGTGAAACCACTAGCATTTTCATAAAGATCAATGCAGTTTTTAAAATTGCTATTATTTCCCCTAATTGTCATGAAATTAAGAAGTGATTGAACAATGATTTCAAATTTAAGGGGGCCATGCTAAAACATAAGCACGTATCTTCCAAAAATGGGACCAATGTCTATTAAATGTTACCCACAGCAGATATACACAGAGACCATTTTTGGAAACACTAGCTTTTATCTTTGTTCCCAAATGCAGTTAATTTTTAAATATAAATACAGCTATTTTTAAAATATTTTCTGCAAGCATGATAAGTAATTGAAAAAAATTTTTTTTTTTTTTTTTTGTGATCTGATCCTGTATGGGAATGTTTCTTATAGTAAATAGTAACAGGAGCTTAAAATATCCATCAAATTATGACTGTGATCCCATCCACATCATGTAAGTTTTGCTCTGGGAATTTCTTTGCAAAGTAGTGTTAAATCTTTGCCTTACGGCAAAAAACAGTGCCTTCTGCTTTAAAACTGTGTGAGATGCTTGTGCTAGGGAAGACTCAGCAGAACAGAACTGCACACATCAGCAGGACCCTGAGCATTTCATCAGGAAAATCTCCCAGGGAAACAAGAATTTCATCTGGAGCAGCAAAGGGAGGATGGGGCTTTAAGAAGGGGATGTGTGCTGGTGTGGCTGAGATGAGCCACGGCTGAAGGGTGTGCAGGTGGCACAGCCCAAGCCCTCGCAGCTGCTCCAGTCCCGGCTGGCTGAGTTTATCTCAGGTAACACTCTCTTTCTGGACATACTGCAGCAAAGGCGGGGTTTAGCAGGTTCATCAGGCCAGACGGTTTGCCCCTCGGTTTAAATGGATTTTCTTAAATACTGTACATCACAAACAGATGCTGTTACACCCCAAGATATTTTGTTTTGTTCTAAATATAACTCATAAGCACTCCAAAGGAGTTCCCATAAGATTGTCTTAAAACTTCAAAAGATGAGCCAATTTTCAGAGCAGTCTGGCACCTTTTAACTGGCAATACTCCTCTTGCAGCAGTGCTGAGTCCATTCCACATCATGTGGATGTAGATACTCTGGTTACATCACATGTGCACTCTCACATGTAGCTGTTACATTACTTAGTGCAGAAGAGGTTAGCTGAGGTCCTTGGTTTAGGTTATCTACTTATAGATGGCATCACTTCCCTCTAAATTTCCGGGTTCCCTCAGGCATCTCATAATGAGCCACCTTATCTAGCTGCAGAGATGAAGCCTCAGATGAAGATAATCCAGCTGCTTGCAGATGGTTTGTCTATGATGGCAACACCACAGAAACACAAGACACAACATTCGATTTGGAAAAGTTTATGAAGAGAACACTCTGAGGGGGTGATAGAGTGAGATTTTAGAATCCAAGGCTCAAATGTCAACTGAATATTTCTTTTAAAAGTACTTCTGCTTATGAGCCAAAAGCTATGTAAACTGCTGGGTAAGACTCCTGAAATAACTGAAAGTTAGGATTTCTTCCCTCCCTTACTGGAATTTGTTGTGATCAATAGAAAGTTTTCTATTCACATTTTCCTCCAGCTTTTTTTCATTATATACAGAGTCTACAGCCACTCTGATTAGGAAACTTAAAAAGCTTAGACATTAGCTGCTTAAGAATTAACTTCTTAAGATTTAACTTCTTAAGACCATATAAATTTAGATCCTCTCTGCTGTGACATTTGTCCAACAATTCAAGCAAATGCATTTTGATTTAAAAAAAAAAAAAGAAGAAATTCATGCAATTCATAAGGTAATTATGCATCTGCAAATACTCAGAACTGTACTTTCTAGTTTCTGTCTTTAATCCCAAGTATATAATATACATTTATTTCCAATAAAAGCTTTACTAGCAAGGTGAACAACCTCAGAGCAAAGCTGATCAACTCTAAGAGTCTTCCAGACTTCATGTTTCAAGCACATCTCTGTTCTCTGGATCATTAAACCAAAAGAAGTGCAGAGTCAACAGTTTCTTTCCCCCGTATCATGACTCACAATTGTTTTCTCTGATCTACTACTGACATGTATATACCTTCCGTGAGAAATGGATATAACTCTTCTGGGACACTGACAATAAGCAATATCTGGTGCAGCTTTAAAGGCTTAAAAATGACAAATAAAATAGCCCATGTCATGCTGTTTTCAGATACTGAAACATTTTAAAATAAATTTGTTTCATTGAAACACTGATATTTTAGCCCACTGCCAAATTTTTGAATGCATTTTTATTTCTTAAAATTGATTCAAAATTGATCACTTCTGAATCTAGTGCTTTCAGTCTTGAAATTCTTATGTCCAGGCTGAGAAGTACATGCCTGAATATGATTGAATTTAAGCACTGTAAACAATGAGACGGGTGCCTAAACTGAACAAAAGAAGCAGGATAGAATAAGAGAGCCTAATTCTGTCCTCAGGATTGCCTGTGCAATCCTCTGCTACTTCAACAGATGTATTATATTGAACTGTAAGACTTGGATAAATTAAAAACAAAAAGAGCTATTATCTGTTATAAGCAGATAATATATCAATAAAAATATTACTATTACCATCTATCTACTCCATCCATCTGTCAGGACAGGATTATCTTTTAAAAGGGCATTTTCTGCCACTTTGCTCAGTCCAGGTTATATGTCACATGAGATATGACATATTCCTTCCTCAGGAGGCCAGTTGGTCTCAGAAAATACTGCAGACATAAAAAAAGATAGTCAAGACCAATGATTATTTACTTTATTTCATTTAATTACTTGTTATAAACTCTAAGACCACCCTAAATCATTCAGAATCATTTTTCTACAAATATATAGTGCATGGAAGCTTATCTTCCCTGCTGATAAATAAAAGAGGCCAAAATCTCACCTCATCACATGGATTCACTAACAGGCCTTTTTGGAATTACTGCTGCATCCAACAAATTTCAATATAGCCTGAAATGACTGACTTCTTTGAAACCCACTATTCAGGCCTATTAACTCTTGTAAAATTTAATTTCAAGTTGATCAGCCTTTTGTTTCTATGATTTCTCCTGTTTCCTAAGTGGAGCGTCCGTGTGTGCGAGGCTCTTGTGAAGACGACGTGCCTGGAAAGGCTGCCAGCCACACTGCTGAAACAGGACCAGAAAAGGAGTCATCATGCTCCCCTGAGTTATTTGATGCTGTTCAGTCTCATGCTGTACAGGCTGCTTTTGCTCTTTTCCAAAACTGCAGTCACTCATCAGATTTGCTTTCTGTTCCATCCTCATGTCTTCCAAGGTATTTAATCTTTTAACTCTTTTGTTTTGCTTCACAAAGAATACCACTATATTTCCCCGAACCGGAATCCATTAAATTGAAAACTAGGGAAAGAAGCCTAATTTTCCTCACTTTCATGCTCATTTTTATGCTATCTCTGGCCTTCTGCTAGACAACTACCCATAAGTTATTATGTATAAATACAATAAACGTATTAATTATATTAATTTATATATTTGTATTCATTTAAAATATATTTTATTATTTATTTATAATTATTTAACATATTTATTAACACTTATATTTTTGTTATTGTTATTGTTGTTATTATTATTATTTACTTATATTTATTACTCATGTCAAAAGGCTATTCAAATTAGCATGAAAATCAGGATTTCATGAGACACTGTAAAAAAGCTTACTAATACCTAGCTTCATTGTATCAGGCTGTAGTTGTGCCAAGATCAACAATTGCCTTTGTGAAGCTGTCATTACAAGACCTCTTAAACTTTACAGACCATTAAATAGTTTTTTAGGCATTTAAGCTGGAAATTGCAGATCTGCTGCACAGTAGAGATACAATGGTCTTCACTGAGAGACTCAGTAGGAATGATAGAAAGATTCTCCCTTTCAGAAGTGCATATGGATTTCCCAGAAGCTTTCTAAAATCTGGGAACATGAACTCTACCTGTATGTGGATCTGTCTGACCTAATCACACATATAATTTCTTTTCTTTCATTCAGAGACACCAACAAATTTCTTCCTTTTGTTCCCCAAGAGTCATGAATTTTCATGACACAAAGGGTGCTCAAGCACAGTCCAGACTCTGGATGATATTATGCCAGTTCCTCTTATTTAAAAGTCTTTTTTCAGCTTTTGGAATAAATATAAGAAGGCTAAGGACAGATTCATCCTGACATACAATCATCTACGTGGTAGAACCACGGCATAATTTTGGCTTCATTCAACAGCTGTGTTCAGTCTTAACTTGGGAATAACCTGGGCCAGGCACTGGCCATGCAGGGCACCATACTTCCTGTATAGGTGTGAGCGACCGGCACAGAAGACAAAGATAAAAATACAAAGGCTGAAAAACAGAGACAAAATAGTCCAAGCCAATTTTGTACATATTTTACAAGGAACAAGATCATCCAGTTTCATTCACCATCAGGATTTATGCTCAATCCTGATTTCCAGACATCTATGACATTATTTGCTGGTTAGACTGAACTAAATGTTGACAGATCTGACCTACTGAAGGTAGGGATGGATGAGAATTATGGAACTTCCTTATCTGTTTCTCAGCCAGGACAAAGACTCATGGTAATGTCCTATGACTTTATAAGCTCCTGCAAGGTGACATACCTCTGTTCTTCTTCCATCTCAGTGTTCAAGTCTTCCAAGCAGTCATTTTCTGCTGCATTTTCTTCTCTCAGTCAAACTGCCATACTACTTTAGCTCTTTAAATCTTTCCTGAGTGTGATTTCTCCAGACCACAATAATTTCTGTTGTTCCCCTTAGAAATGTTGCTCTAATTTGTCCATATAGTAAGAAAAATATAGGTCAAAGATCATACAAAATTTTGACACAAACTGCCGTCTCTGTCCTCCGTGTTGTGGTCTTTTCACGAGAGCACAATGAAATCACACCGTTCTTTTCTATAGCTTTATCACATAGCACACTTTATCTATTTGCTGTCCTTACTGGATAGTAGTTACTATTATCACTCATCCCTTTTTTTTTTCTGTTCTGGTACTGGGCAATGCCTTCTCTTTTCCTGAGTCTCTGGTGCCATCCCCGTTGCTAGTGGTCTTTGTAAGTGGTCAGATATTTCGAGAGTCTCAATGAGCAAGCATCATCTTTAATGATCAATTTGTCTCTGTCTGCGTTTTCTGAGTACCCCCAAATCTGTTTTTTTATCAGTAGCTGTTATTACATGATCTCAATTGTCTTCTAATTGCCAAGCCCTCCTTTTCTTTCCATTTCTTACTAAAGGCAATATTAGGAAAGGACTTCAGTCCCCTGACTCTTTCTAGGTCACATTTAAATTTATATGTGTCTTATTTATTTTTTAGCTCCCTTTGTCTCTAATCTATTTTTCAAGTTACCTTAGTTTCTTCTGGAAAGCCTTGTATAATTCTGAGTCATTTCTGAGAGTCAAACTGTATAGCTACCCCTTCCAATTCTCTACTTTTTCCTCTTCAAATCTTTTTTTAGGATCTCACAGATTTGAAAATTGGAAGCAATTATGCTATTTGGAAGGAACACATTTCTTGCTCTACTTTTCATGTGTGAAGGTTCACCTGCTTATCTTTCAATATCATCCTCAGTTCAAAAGCATTCCATTCTCCAGCTTGGCAACCACTACTCCAGACAATACTCTCTTTTTATTTCACCTTTTACTTATTGTTTCTTAGTACTGTCTGTCTCCAGTCTGAGCTTTCATGCTGCGGCAATCACAGACGTGTTGGCACGGGTAAAGGTAATAATGATGCTAATGCAATTTAACATAGCTCCAAAATAGATGTCAGGGATTTACAGGAATTTGGTAACACATATTATTATCCCTATCTTATTTGTACAATATCTTAAGTCAAAGAACACTTGCCTAAAATTTACCTTTCCCTACATTTTGTGTTTGGATTGGTATCTCCCAGAAAACAGGATTGTTAAAAAAAGTAAAAAAGGTTTAAGAACAACTTCACTTGTGAGACTGGTAGACTCTAGGCACATCAACAGTGGGAAATGTAGTAACCTTTCAAGTTGCATGCAGTAATGCAGTTGCAAACCAGCCATTTGACTAATATGGAAGGCTTAAGGTTATCAAGTGATCTTTTATGGGAAAGGATCTCCTAGAGTAGGAAGACCTTTCTCATTTGATTCGGGGGAAAAGAAAGAAAACCAGAGGAGGACCAGACATTGCATAAAGCAGAGCTTGGGAGTCCCATTGTGCTTCTATTTCAGAGACAAATTCCTTTGACAAGAAGAGGCCCAGACAGTTCAGTGAATAACATTTCTCGATGAAATGATAAACAAGTTACTGTAATAACCTCACAGTATCTCTGAATGCTGTAGGATATTAAATCAGCTTTTCTGCTTTTGCAGAGATAAATCTATTTTCAAAAAGGTACCCTTTAAGGAAAAACCTTTACTCATGTCAAAGACATCAGTAACTTTAATTTCTAAGCTATGTTATTTGACGCAGTGACACTTCTCCCATTGAAATTGGGGCCATAATATTATCATTTTTCTTATTATTATCAGACAAGAGTAAACCAAAAATTATCCTCTAAGATGTGTGGATTTAAATTCGTTCCCTCATCTTTACTGCTATACCAATGTCACCATTTTCATCTCTCACTCCTCTGCTTGTTTGAAGCTACCTTGTCCAGAAAATACAGACCACATCCTTCAGCATGGTCCTGTGATATTCACTCATCTGCCAGATGCCACCCAGCAAGTGAGTGGTAACAGCTAGAATTTCAGTCCTGGACACATCTGATAGCCAAAATCCCTATTAATACCCATTCCTCTAAAAGAGGGCAGCATCTTTGGTTTGTACGCTTTCCAAAGCCATCATGTGAACTATAAGGCTGAGAGGAGATGAAAGTAGAAACTTTCAAACTCCTTTCACATTTTTGAATACCTGAGGCTCCCACACTGCTTCCAGAGCTGCCAACCCCTTTAGCATAACCCTTGGTGATGACAGAGCATTCCCAGCCACACCAAATGCCCATACTGCATTAAGCCAGACATTCATCTTAATAGGGCTGTTACAGAGCAGTGAAACCAGAAAGGTACCTGAGGATATTGGCAAGGGAAAAATGGGTTTGCCTATTAAAAGGGTGCGACTCCAAACCTTTGCCATTGATAGTAACCCATGAATTGCAGTATTCCTCAAATGCCACACTTAAAAATTCGTCTCAAGAGCACAGAAACAAGCTATTCAGACGTACTCACAAGCAAATGACCACCACTATTTTTAAGTCTAGGCAGAGGGTCTTCAAGCAGTCTGTCTCACTCCCTGCCTGTGGCAAATCTGACTTCATTGCTTCATTTTGCTGGCCAAATTTGAATCGTAGGTCAAATGCCTGCTATTGATGATTTCTGAGTTTTTCTAATGTTTTCTGTTAAAGTCTTTTGACAGCTCAGCCCAAGCAGTTATCATCAGATAATGAAGCACTCACCACCAGATAATAAAGCACTCTGGACAAAAAATACCTGAATGAATTTTTTTGCAGGTACTTAGCAGGTCAGGTAGTCTATCAAATTGGGTAATTCATAAGCTAATTTTACCTTAATGGATCTGCTTTAAGTGTGCACAGCCAAGGTCACCACATTAAGATAAATTTCTAATGTTCATGGAAGAAGAAAATGTTTTTGGAACTTAACTTTTCCCCTAAGACAACTGAAGCAAAAGTTCCTCTCTATTAACTAATACAAGAATATTTGAAAGGCTACAAGGATACCCATTTCCCATCTTGCCATGATGCCCAAGGAAATATTTCACTATAGCATAAGAAAAGAACACATGTAATAACCGACAAAGTGCAACGTTAATTTTACTTGGAGTGTGATTCCAGCAATTACTTGGTCTAACACTTCGGATGCCCACTCTCGTAAATTCCAGCTTCATACCAAACACAAATCACCCACAAATCATCTGCAGTTCCTCTTACAGTAGCATATTGGGACAAACCAATGGTCTAGCTTTGGCAGAGGTCAGTAATAAATATCTCATGAAAGAGCAAGATAATCAGCACATCTTCTGCCTTTGCATCTCAACAGATCATCTCAGACTAAGCTATTGTGGGGAATAATGGGGCTTTGGTAAGACCAAAGGGACAAAAACCGCATTTTGCTTCACCTCCATTAATGACTTTAAACACCACTTTGGAGGACAGGATGCAGCCAAAAAAGAAATCAACAATTAACACTTTGCCTTCTTGAGAAAAAATCCTTATGGAGAACAAAATTCACACATACGCAAGAAAAATCACTACCAAAGCTCTACCTAATTGTGCGATTAATGTTTCCTTTAAAAACCCCTGATCTGTTCTTCTTATATATAGCTCAAGCAATTATTTATTTGGAATACCATAATTGTGCTACCTTCATCACAGAGTGGACATTTACTTGTTTCAATAGAATTACTGTAACCAGTAAGTTAATGTAAGCTCATAACAGAGATGCCATCATTACACAGATTTATGAGAAGAGCACTAAACATAAAATTGAGGTAATTGCCTGTGTGCTGCCAGGCTATTTTGCCAGTTAATATAAATAATATCATTCTCAGCATGAGCCACCAGAAGGACATCATCCTCAAAACTAATTCCTCACCTGCCACTGTCAGAAATTTCCACTATAAACTTGATGAAGAATGTGCTGCTCAGCGCTACTGAAAATCATATATTATCAGGGAAAGGTGGTTACCTCAAGTACCCCAAACAATCTGTTGTTTTGTTATGTTACCATATAAAATTGATTTAATGCTGCAATTTTCCATTTCTCTCTGGACCATGGACTGCTAATTTATTAGTCACGTATATTGAAATTTCTCTTTTTTCCATTCATGTATAAATTTCCATAAGCAGACTAAACAGATAGTATTTGTTTGGTTTATTTTCAAAACTTGAAAAAAATAAATCACACGTGAGGTTCTGCTACTCAAGCTATTCAAATGGGCCCAATGAAGCAAGCAAACATTAAAACTCATACAGACGATCAGAAATAGGAAATGTTGGTATGGAGATAATAAAGACTTCTGTGTTTCCTTGATTTATGCAAAAAGTTAAACAGAACAGCTCTTTGTGCTTTCTTGGTAAACAGTGCAAGAACAAGTTGGAATGGATACTACAGTATGGATTCAATTTTTTTATTCAAATTTAATTCCTAGCTTCCTTTATTTTTTTGGACTGAAAAGGAAAAAACTGAACTGCATGTCTGAAACAGTGAGTCTGGAAATTTTTGACTGCCAAGATTTGCACAAGAGCAAAAGCAGGTCCTCCAGCACACAAGAACACTTGTCTGTGACCAATCTCCTCTTTACCTAACAGCCTCAATGTTTATCACCATGAAGTCTAAACACTGTTTCAGCTGAACAACAGAGATTTAAAAACCTATCATACACCAGTGCCTCTGAGTCTTCTGAAATACAGGATGATGTTCTGAGCACAATCACTGGATCACTGTCATGCTCTTGGTCACAGTGAGACCCAAATTGTGGCACATACAGATGAACACAGGACTTGAATCATGTACTTCTTAAAAGTAATACTGAGGCATACCACAGGTGTAGCTGAGAAAGATCTCGAAGAGCTGAAAAAGTAATAAGGCTGATGGCAAATCACACCATGCTTGATGGCTCTGCAACCAATTCCAGAGTGGTGCAAAGTGCTTTAAAGCCCAACAGCTTTTAAGAGAACAGCTAAAGAATAATGAATAGGCCCTGCTAAAGCTAGGGATTCCCAAAGCAAATTTTGTTTGTTCCAATAAGGTTCATGGTACTGGAAAAGGTCTGATATTATTATCTTACAGGGAATGGACTAAGACAGCAACATTAATAGTACTCGTTCCCTTGCAAAAGGAAAGTTGCGGAGAGACTGTGATTTTTGCAAACAATCTCCTATCTTCCCATCACCCTGCATATACCATAAAACTCCCAAGTGAAATGAATAATCAAAGGAGATGTTAATAGCCTTTTCAGGAATAACCGTATTCTTGAAAACATCCAATAAATGTAGAAAATTTCTGGGCAAATAACTTTCTGAAACCTAGTGTATCTGTTCAAGACTGTAGGTGTGGTGAAGAAAACATTAAGCATGGGAGTTTGTATCTTGCTATTCCATTACATTCTTTATACTATTATGTTTCATTATAAACAAGCACACTTTCTGTGTGTTTGGGGAAATTGAGTGTTTCCAGCCCAAAAAGACATTTCAAGTGCAAAGAAGCTTGAGACTTTATCTGAAAGTCAAGCAGCAGAGATAGATTTCAGGTGCCGAATGCTTTCCAGCCAATTAATCTTTTAAATAGTCCTCTGGCTCAGGACCCTGCAGGCCACAATATTGCAGTAGTAAGTTAGTATTGCTCACATGGTGGTTGCAGGCTGAAACAGATGTGTCTTCTGTCCTCAGCCTCCTGCTGCAATAGCAGTGCCCTGACAGTACCATGCCCTGACAATTTTGCCTTCTATCCATTGAACTTTCAAGAACACATTACATGATTCTATGCTAATATTCAAATATTCTTCCAGATTACTCTTTTACAACTTTTAAAGCACAAACTAAGCAGTAGCTGTTTTCCTAATCTCATGATAAATCATCATGATTTGGCAAGGCTTGCTACAGGACAATTTTAGCAACAACTTCTGAATCAAGTCTGTATTTGCTAAATTACTTTTGGTTTAGTTATAGAGACAGAGTTTTATATTGCAGGATACATAACATGAATAATCTTGACCCACAAATTCTATTTCTTTTGTCTCAGTGTGTATATCTTGAAATAGCTCGAGGTGACTGAACTAACAGGAAACCAATACATTCAAATGATACAACTGGTATCATCTTGCTAAGCTGATGGCAGGAATGTAAGATAGCACAACCAACAGAGACCAGGAATATTTGCTGTAATTTTTCTGTAGGTTTCCTCCCTGACACAGTCTCATTTTCTTGCCTTTCACAGGCAGTTCTCTCCCCTTTCCTCCCCATCGCTCACCTCACTTGAAGGCCATCAGAGACCTTCTGGCTAATACAGAGATTGCAGCTCCCACCAGCATGCTCTGTTTATGTCTCTCAGATATTCCTTGAAAACCTTAGAAACAAGCTGGATAAATAAAAAGGTTCAAGGAAAACTGGCTGCAACAACCCCCCAGTTTCTGGCTCATAATCAGGAAAGGAGTGCCCAGCGTGGCTGTAGAGGAGCACTGGCAATCTGGCAAGAAAACATTTCCTTAACAGAATCAGGCATTGGCATAAGAGCAGTATCAGCAGTAGCTAGCAAAGAAGGACTTTTCCTATGGAGCTTCCTTTCCATCCCTGAGCATAAGCTTATCTAATAAACCCCAGGCTACCTAATTTACTATCAATGTAAAGAACTAAAATTTTAAAAAATATATCTAATTATGATGGTCTTATGAAATAAAGTATGGTTAAAGTACCTCACAGAAATGCATGTGGTTCTGAGATTTACAGAAGTCAATGCTGTTACCTTCACAACTCAAAGTCTTGCTAAAAAGACATTCAAGTTTATTTGCTAAGACATATTTTCCACCCCTCCATGTGGGCTGGCACTCACGATACTTCATTGTACATTAATACTGGTTTATATCAGTTATGTTATTTTGCCCCTGGCAGGGGCTTGTTGCCAGATTTGCCCTTTTTTTCCCACCTTTTCAAAATATTGGCTTATTCTAGTTCCCTGGCAGTACCCATGGAATAAAGCACCACTTAGAAGGAGGGATAAGGCAGACAAAGACATTTCATGACAACAGGAAATAAAAATCAATTTTACAACCTGCACAATACTAGCAACCCCACTGCCTTCTAAGCACTGCAGTAAGCCAGAGGGCGTGGAAGATCCCAGCTGGGAGTCTGAGTACCCAGCCTGCTCCCCTGCTCACACCTGCAGGTATGCCTAACATGTACAGCACCAATCTTTTGGGGACACCTCACCCAGCACGTCTCACTCCTCTTTTTCTGCTTCTCTTCCTAGCAGGATCTCAAGTGAACAAACCACCAGCTCTCTAGGGCTTGAGCCTTTTATACCCAGTTTTCTAATTTAAATTTCAATGAATGTTAACACACAGTGTAAACAGTGAAAAAGGCTGTTCCTGTTTAAGTCCTGTATATTAATCACCTGTGGGAGATTAATAATAATAGTAATAATAGTGATGATGATGATAATAATAAGGGATAATAATAAGCAGGCTAAACATCTACATAACTCCGTGTGCAAAATGTAACTGAAAATTAAATGTTAGCTGCATGCATGCATCTGATCCTTTGCTTTGCAAACATGCAATAATTGGCAAGTATCTGCAGATGTGCTGTGAGTGCAACTCAGGTACGTTCTGTCTGTCGTACTGAAAGAAAGGTTTTAATGAAATAAATGTCAAGATGATTTCTTGGATGACTGCTTACACTAGGATTTGATCTCTTGTTTATACTTGCTTAATATCCATAAATTATGGCATATGTTTCACAAGCATGTAATTACACTTGTCATTCTGTGTGTTAAATTCCTAAGCACTGCAGACAAACTGTGCAGTGATAGATGGCCAGTTCAGACATCATTTGCGGCAAGTTAAATCATTTTCAAAAAAACCCCACATGTAGCACTGTAAAATGATCAAGGATACACAGGAGTAATGTTACTTTTGGTTTTATCAGCAGCAGAATTTTACTAACTTTGCTCTTCTGCTGGTGCTTACTTGATAATCCTTTGCTTAAGAATATATTAAATGCTCTTAAGATTTTCTAGGACAGGTCTGTAGCTGCATTTTGCATTTTGCAGTATTACTATCAAGGTTTGTTAGAGAGAATTTTAAGTCATTCCTATGATCATCATCCACACCAAAGTGCTACACTGGCGTTTGTGAAGACCTAAGTATCCCTTTCACTTTTTTTCTAAGGCAGCAATAAATGCTTCCTAGTTTACACCGTTCTGTAATGCTTTCCAGCAGAACCAAAGGAAGAGGAAATGTCACATACCATTTTGTACTTAATTTTAACGAGTCACTCAATGCCTTTACACCAGCTTCAGACATTCCCATTGCAGTGCATGGAAACTGAGCCCATATCCACAAGAGAACCCTTGGCCCAGGATACTGAGGTGTCCGTCCTGCAAAGCCAGCGTTCAGCTGCTGCAGGCTTTCCTGGCACAAAGGACAACCTGCCACTGTAGGCAGGGTGGATGATTTTTAACTTGTTGGCTAAGGGCAGGGCTGCTCCAGCACATCAAAGATCACACATGGCTGGCTTTTGTAAACCAAAGCAAGGACCCTATTTGATACATTGCCAAATAAAATTTGATGCTAATATTAGCATATGCACAAGGGGGTTCGAGGCATAAGGCAGCTCTGCTTGTCCAATGCAACTTCGATCTAGTGATACTGCATTTCTCATGTCCTCAGGTGCCCTGATGCAGTGCCCAGGGGTGGCAGCTGGGGCTGCAGAGCATTGCCTGTGCTCAGTTTTCAGGCTCCTGCCATCCTTTTCTGCCCTCCTTGGCATGTGACACGGTGCAGGTAGAGCAGAATTCAGCTCTTACAAAGCAGGAATAAGTACATGTATAACGTTTCTTCACTTTTTTCCCCCTTAATGTTTAGCAGAGAAGCTTTTAATAAAATCAGGAAGATTCATATAGACATCCAACTTCATAACTTCATTATTTTTCAGTCAGTGGATCTGAGAAGTGTCCCAAATAAATTCATGACTACTGTATTATTTCATTAGAACTTGCAGAAATATTGGCTGTATGCTGCCCTTGCCTCCTCCTGCCCTCTCCACATCCTGAGCCTTCAGTTAAGGAATGCCACATCACTGTTTAGAAAGACTAGTATGTTAGATTTGAAAAAAAAAAAAAGCTTCCATTGTAGTCCAGTTATTTGTTTTATTTTTCCATTTTGTATTATTTTTATGATTCATTTTCTGTATGTTTTAATATTTTAATGGTCTGTAGTGTATTATAGGGAGGAATCTGGAGCACTGCTGCAAATAGGAACTGTGAAGTTAAATACATTATTTATTATTATGAATCAGTCTGCCTAAATAACTGTAGTAACTACAATATTCACAACAGTCTGAAGAACGAAAGAATGACAAATATCACTGTCAATAGCTGCTGTGGGAGTGTCCTCCAAAGTTTCCTAACCAAAACAAAAATGTCTACACTCCTTCTATAAAGTCCTACATGTAAAACAAATCAAAAGTAATTACAAAAACAATCTATATTTTATGAGAGTAAGTAAATAAGACAGTTCATGGCAAGGGTTTTGCACTGCAGAGATATCAGCCCTAAATACTGAAGGAGCTGCTTGGCATTTAGACAGTTCAAAACTGAGATGGTCAGTGCTGTACAGCAGAAGGTGGTTAGAAACTCCCAGTCTTTGAAAATCACTGTGTCTTCATCTATGACTAGCAAACATACATAGGCACTTCCAGAAGTCCACTTCACTTCAGACTCGGGGGGGATGATTCAGCCATTCATACGAATACAAGGATCTGTCCTTGAGATCTGTGTTAAACTAGACAGCTGAAGATGGGAGTGAGATGAATTTTGTGTTACTGCTCTGGCCAAGACTTTCAAGCTTAGTCTTTAAGAGAAATCTTGGAAATTCATGGCTAAAGCATATAAAGGAATGTTTCAGTATTCAAATGTGCTTTACTCTTAGGACTCCCCATGGCATTTAGCTGGACTTCTTTAAAGGTTTTTCTTTGGTTTTGGTCTCTGTCATCATGTATCTGTCATTTTTTTTGCACTTTATCCTCTCAATGCACAAGTATGTTCCAAAAGGAAAAATGAGGCTGCAGTAGCTGCCTGAATTATACTTAATAGCCTGGTGGTTAAAGTACTCAGCTGGGAACAACTAACCATTGAGTTATAGGGGTTTTGGACATGAAAGTCTCTCCTGCTGAAGCTGTTCATGTTTTCACAAACAATTAAACTTCCATTGGACCCGCCTGAGACTAATTCACTGTATAGTCCAGTATTCAGTGAGGAATGTGAATAGCTAAGTTCACATCATTACTCTAACGAACATTTAATGAATTTTAGCATGGATGAAATAAAGTTTTCCCATTGTGAAAGCTTATCATCGGTGAATAGACAGCATCTGGCAACAGCAGCATTCACATGCATCCAGCTGTTTAGAGGTAGAAGAGCAGGCAAGAGTTTTCAAGAAGATGCACCATTACAGACCCATTTTAACAAAGAGTTCTGAGATGAGAGCTCTCCAGGGAAAGTCCTGCACACAGCAGACTGGTGACATAAGACCTGTTCTGGCAGAAAGAAAAGTCACAGGGTGGAAGTTCATGGCATACAACATGCCCAGGCAGCCCTGTTTCTGCAGAGCTCTCACCCTCTGTGTCCAGAACTCGTAATTTTACCATAAAGCAGCCTTGTCTGTGTCTGTGGGGACTGGAGCTGAGCTGTCCCATCTCCTAAGTTATATTTGATTTCCTTTTCCGAATCCAAAAGAATTTGCCCAAGAGCCCTGTTTAAATCATGAGTAAACAGTGTGGCAAGAGGGGCACCAGCACTTAACGAACAGTACCCAAGACTGACATTTCAAACCTATCACTTTTATTTTACGCTATAAAATCTCCAAAATAGAAATAAGTATTTTGTTTCACACAGAATATATGTTATCATTTAACACAAAAGAAAACATTTTGGAAAGCTTTTCTCAACAAAGTAAAACAAAAACCAAAACAAACCAAAACTAACCAACCAACCAAACAAACAAAACAGACCAAAACCAACCAACCAACCAAACAAAAAAATACAACAACAACATAAAAATAAAAACTCAACCCAGTAAAGAAGCCCCTAAGTTTCACTAAAACATGATCATTTTGGTTCAGAATAAAATGAATGTTTATTTGCAGTTCAGCTGTCAAACTGACTAATTATTTGCAGAGCCTTGCTCACAATATTGCATTCATGCTTTGGGTAGATTAAAAATAACGGAAAAGGATGAAATTTAAAATTAGGAATCACCTTTTCTAAATGGTGTGGAATCTCCTCTTAGCTCCTGATCCACTCCTGGTAAATAGATAAGACAGTTATTCACCATATAACTGCCAGAAGTTGCCTATTCTTAAGGATTTTTACTCAATTTAGAGATAAGCAAACAAGCTTTTAATGAAATCATCATGAAAAATGAAACAAACAAAAAAAAATGGTTCCTGAGACACCAAGAAAATACAGGCATAATGGTCAGCTAGCAAATCTTTTACAAAACTGTTTTGATTGTCTCTCTTCTCAAACATTTAAGAACACAAGAAATCCTCTCAGCTCAGTAGAACACACATTTGCACACACACCTATCTTAATTTTCTTTAATCCCACACTACTTAATTTCATGCTCTGTCATAAGAATGATAGACATTCATTTTTTCCCAATCACTCTAATACAGATAGCAGATATTAATTTTAACAATTTTAATATTATTGGGCAATAATCCAAATACTTTTTCCTGACTCTGGAGCTCTCTTTCTTTGACTGTCATGGTTTCCTAAGGGGGATGTACAGCCTCTGATTACAGGTCAGGCAGGCTTCACCACTTGCTCCTGAGACTGATGACTTGCATATTTCAACCATACTGTGAGTTGGATAATCTCCTTTCTTAGCAAAACCCAGGGGAGAGAACTATGTAAGAGGATACAAGGAATCCCTCGTTAAGGACTAGCTATCTGAAGTACTTATATGCCCCCACCCCTTACTCTTATATCTGATTATCAAGGAGCCTTTATATTCACAAATCCCTTCAGCCACAGAAGTGCTCTAACCAGGGAGGCAGGGGTGGGGGCCCTGGACATCAGTCCTCCAGAGCCACTGGGTGCCCAGTTCCACAGGCACCATCCGTCAGGCTGGGGATTCGCTGCTGTGTGACTCGCCCAAGGTCACAGAGAAAATCTGTACTGAAGCAAGACAAAGGATGTAAGGCTTCAACGAGCAGTACCACACAGCAAGGGGAGTCTGTCACACTCAGACAAAGCTTTGCAGCTCTGCATTGAGCCAAGTGATTATGTGCTCCATACCAAAAATACCCTGCGTTTTCATCAGCTCCTTACATCTTTACTCTCATTCTTTCCTGCAGGCCAGAATAATTATTTGATGAGTATGCAAAGACACAACAAAATAAGTACAACCAGAATGGTGAATCTTCATTCCTGAAGCACAAGTTCTTTGCTATTCAGCCCAAAAATAGAAATAAGGAGAGAAAAAAAACCCCACAAATTCTGAAACTTGGCAGGAATGGCAGGAAATCATACCTTGAGTCACAGGGCACTCTAAGCATCTGTTCCAACTGCAAGCTTTTCACGCTCCCATAGACAGCACAGCTACCTTCCCATCTTATTCCAGTCGCCAAAACTAGCACTAGAAATATTATTTTTTTCTTTGCAGTCTCAAGTACCCTACATATTCAGCTTCCAAAATGCCATTTAGTTAGTACTGGAGATGTGAGCTAGCTCACAGATGACAAGTTTCTGTTGTTCAGATGATATTTGGCAAAACAGTTCCCGGTGGGTTGAAACAACAGCTCTGACTGCTCTTAGGATTTGCAAGTGGAAGTGTTTGCAACATGCACAAAAGAAATGTTAGTTAATAAGACAAATGTTTACACTTAAAACTTTCTAAGGGCATCATCAAATCCTATTCAACAAAGAAGACATAAACACGTTATTTTTCACTCATGTTTCATGCTTTTTAATAGCTTTTACTTTCATTACAAACACTTCAGTTCTGCCTGAACTGAGCACAAAGAGAATCAGCCCTTTAATCCTCAGGACAATACATGTTTTCTTCACACTTTGGAAAGCAAATATAGCAGCTGGTAACTTTCAAATCCTGTGCTTTGTTGTGCAAAAGAGGGCAAGCAGAAACATCAAATTTAGGAGAGGAAAACACTGGTTACTCAACCTAGATCAATTTCCTACTGGCAGAAAAAATGTATATACTTCTATCCAACCTAATTTTCAGAAAGCTGGGAAGTAGAAAATTTGGCATTTTTCTCATAATACACAACTGGATTAATCTTTAGACAACATATAACAGGGTACTTCTTGGCAATACTTTTGTCTAATAATCAGCCCGTATTTTCATTCCTGAAACAATATCCTAGGTCTAGCTATATATGTCTGTGCTCTACTAACTCCTCTTTATGAGTGGAATTTGTAGTGTTAGGTTTGTATTTAATCCATATTATAAAATGATTATTTGGAAAGGCATGTCTGTGGAGATCAAATTGCCAGCTCCCCCAAGATCACTATTGTCTCATACTAAAAAAAGAAAAAGAATCTCAGAAAAAAGTATCTCAGACTGCTACCAATAGTGCATCACCATGATCATATCTGAAAATTGCATAAAGCAATAGAGGACCCATGTTTGCTTTTGCTATGTGCCTGCTGGACAAACCCTACTCAAATACAAAGCCTACTAACAGTGATGACACAATATTTCAATGACATAGGACATTATTTGCCTCTGGATAAATCCAGTTTTAGAGTGGAAAAATTCACTGGCTTCCCTGGAATTCATTGTTCTCTCAGGGATTCTTCCTCATGTAAGCAGGACTAAAAGTCACACAAAAATCAGACTCTTTCCCTTTTGAGTAAGCAGAATTCAACAGGTAGGTCTTATCCAGCTGGCTATAGAAAAACGTAGCTACTTACGCTACTTGTCTGCATCTCATGAACACAGAAGAAGCCAGAAATTTGAATCCTAAAACAAGTCGTGCCCCTGCAGCAAGACATTCACAGTCTTGGGATTCCAAGGCCATTGAACTTTCCATTCAGTGTATGATACCAGCCCTGACAGCCTATTTGTCTCTTTCTGTGGTTTTGGTTTGGTCCTGGACACCATAGCAGTGAGCACAGTCTGAATGCCCCAGGTTTTTTTTATGCTGCTCCTAGTGATAAATGTGTTCCTGTCTCATATTGCCAAGATATAGTCTCTTCTCCCACAGCAGTCTTGAAAGGTTGTTTGGACTATGTTGTCCACAGCCACTGAATTTACAGTAATACAATAACATAGCAAACATCCTTTACAAAAGCACACATATATATGCTATATATTCTCTCCTTTCTATTATTAGCCAGTAGGTGTTGTCCTATATAGCACTGGATTTCAACATGCTCCACTTTATTTAACAGTCCATTCACATACCATCCAAATAGGCAGTTGCAGCCTGGAGACATCCTGCAACCTCACCTACATTCATACAGCACACCTTCTAGACTGGCAAGTTCTTGTCTAGATGACAGCCCTCAAGGAAGTCAGCTCTTCTAGGACACTTTTTGTGTTTCAGCATTATTAATAAAACCAAAGCATATTTATGGCACCCAGAGAAGAAATCAGAATGGCAAGAAAACTAGTATTTCTTTCAGTTTGTTCTCGGGCTTTGTTTCCAAAGTGTCAGGCCTAGAGAACCATTGCAGGATCCATAGTTTCTCTAATGAATCGCCTGAGCAGAACTGTGGTTATAAGTTTTCACTAAGACCTTAATATTTCACTGCACTTTGCAAGGAAAAAACAAAGAAAATTTATCTGAATAAGAGTAACCATCACTTTAGGGGATCAGTGTTCCTGTAATGCGATGGAGTTGCTTAACAAAATTGTGCCCTGCCTGGAAGAAGATTGTGATGGCATTTTAAACGTAACACAGCCACTCTCAAAGTAAAAATCTTATGGAGATTGTTAGGCACTTTTCACAGAATGATACCCAAAATGGGCTATCATACTTTTGCTACTTTTCAATTTATAGAAGAGCTATGTTCAAAATGCACCAATGAAGAAGGAATAGATATACAAATACTGCTGCTAAATGCTGGAGGCACCTTTAGTGAAAAAACATAAGCCAAAACTCAAAAGATTAATTATTCCAGCTCAGAGAAATCCCTTTTGCTCCCGTTCCACAGTCTCAAGCTGTAAAAGAAATACAACAGGAAGAGATACCTCACAATACCATGGAATATCTCAGCATTGCTATCAGAAATAGTTTATTTCAGAGAAGAGTTAGAGCCCAGTATCTATCTGAAGTGGCAGACAAGAAATCCTACATGGAGGTAAAAAAATATAGAGACGCTTGACCCTTTAGAGTTCAGTCTTTCAACAAGCATTTCCTCTTTTTCATGTTGTCCCCATAGATATGTCCCTCTCACAAGTTTCCTAATTTCCAGTTCTTCCTCCTGCTGATCCACTCATCCTCACAACCTGCAGAAACCAAGACTCAGTCAGAGCCTTGCTTATTCAGCATGTCTGAAAAAAAAAAAATTTTATTTGAAGACTATGGAATGAAATAGCCGCTTGAAAAACACTGGCAACAGTGGTCAATAAGTAGCTTTTCTGAAGACAACTACAGAAAGAAATAAAGCATGTGGGAAAAGAAAGAGAAAAGGAGATGAGTAAACTTCCTTCCAAAGGAAAGTGAGGAAGAATTTAAGAAACTGGCACCACCCTTGCAGGTGTTTGAAATCTTCTTATAAAACCTTCTATCACTTCCATCAAAGGTTCCCAAAGCCTTCCAAAGAGAAGATTTTCTATCTGATGCAAGTGCAAGCATGTATCAACCCATAATCTTTCTGTAAACAAGAAAGATGCATCCACACTCATAGATCTGATCCAGCCCCCTTCTGAAAGCATTTTATTCTTTCTATTGAGGACACAGACAGCCAAAGGCCAACAGCCTCCTAATGTAAGGCCTCACTTAAATGCTTAATTGTCCTGTCAGAGAGATAGGGGACATAATATCTTGCTGGGAGTACATATAGATTCCAGCCCAGAGGAGTGTTTTGCTCTTGGCTATTTAATTCGTTCCTGTGGAATTAGTGTCCTCCAGTATGACTTTTGTTCTGATTACTACTTTTCTCTGATAAATGCTAGGAAGCACAAGGATATACATTTAAGCACTCTAAACCAGTTTAATCCTAAAAGCACAATATGCTTTAGGGAAAATAATGAGAATGGAAATAAGCAAACACACAAAATCTACCACTTGGCTGTAACACAATAGCGCCTGGTTTCTGATGACAGTCAGAATGCAGGACTATTCATACTGCCCAACTGCTACTGTACTGAAACAATTAAACACCAGGGGGAAAATGTCGTCTTAATTTAGTTCTCATTGCAGCTAATAAAACTAACATTGCGGTAGTAAAGCACTGAAATAGCGTCAATGATCCTTGCAGTGTCTTGGCTTCCCTTCAGTGTGACGTAGGAGCAGAGGAGCTCTGTCCTGAGAAATCATCAGCAATGTCTCTGCTGGTAAATCACATTATTTCAGAGCACATCTCTCAGCAACAGCTCAACTGCCTCCACTGTCAGACTGTCAGGACAGTCCATAACTCGGCCACGACCTGTGCCAGCCAAGTCTCCCAATTTTCTGACAGGCTTCAGAAGTCATCATGGGTCAGGAATCATTCCCTCCTGGTAATTTGCATGCAGCCCCATGATTTGGGGGAATAAAGGAGTATATGGTATGGGTGTGGATTGTCTGTGTCAGCTGGCCTCAGCCATGAAAGGGTGAAGTCATTTTCTCTGCATATGCAGTTTCCTTCATGGGAGGGAAACATGTAGATATATATATAGATATATATTCCCTGCCCCCAGGGAAGTAGAAAGAAAATCAGATTGTTGGTCTTTAATAGCTACACTCTCTTTGTAAGGTGCTCATATATTGTACTTATGAAATGACATAAAACCCTCAACATTTTAGACAGCTTCAACATGCCTACAAAAGCATCTCAGACATTTAACTAATGTTAATCAAGCTTCCGATTGTTCCTGTGAAATGCTTAAACACAAGCAAATCAAAATGACAAAAGAGAAGCACAAAAAGGTCAGAAGATGCTTCTCAAGCCTTGTAGCAAACCAATGACAAACAAATGAAAATAACACAGAAGAGCAGATTACCCTTTTGCTCTAACCACAGGTTATAGTTCCATCTAGGAATGTGAGGAACCAAAATTCTTAAACTTTCAGAGGAATATTTAAGGAACTAATATACTATAAAATAATAAATGAATGCATCAAGTTGGTTTTGTACTCTCTTGCCTCAAGCAGCTTAGCACAAATAAAATTTGATGCTAATCAGTGCTAGCAGTTTTCACAGAATCTGAAAACCTATTATTTCCTCTGTCTGCAACTAAAAAATTTGGCAACTGTTTCATTATTGATGTTAGCAAAGTACCTCTTGTACCTATAATTTTATCTTGGTGTTGACCTGGTATTTGCCTCTCTTGACCACACACATTTAACCTGATACTGACAGAAGAATCATGGTTGAGTTAAAAGGCGGTTTCTGCATAATCAAGTGTCTATTGCCATGGAAATATAAAGAGATAGGAATGTTTCTTCTATGTAAAACAAGTTCAATTATGAAAAAAAATAATTATAATAAAGGTATTTTCCAGCCAATAACAAGGCAAGATGCTCAGGTACTAAATGGATATATACATGTACTAAGCTACAAAAAAGCACTGTAAAATTAAATGGGATGTATTGGTTCCTTTTATAATTAAAAGTATTCAGATAGTGCAAATATTATATGGAACAAAAGTAAAATAAAATAAATATGTTCATCTTAAGAACTATTTCAAAATGTTTCAGTCATCTTCTCCCTACTTACAACAATTTTTCTTCGCACTTCACACGAAATTTTCCACATATGTTTTAATCACCAGGAAAAAAAAATCATCCTATTAAAAATTTCAAATGGTATGCAGTGGGAAATATTGACACATGTAGCAGGACACAGTGAACAGAAAATGAATATACTTCAATCAGTGCAGCACATTTTTTTATTAATGAGTATCAATATGATGGGTGAAATTCTTGAGCCTCATCTTTACTTCTCTAAAGTATATAATACAGCTTTTCCCGTATGGAAAGGACCCGCAGTCACACATGGAACAGACTGACTCCTGCGTCTTCCTAGAGCCTTTGAAGTCTGTAATGCTCATGAGGTGCAAATATCTCTGTAGATATAGAGTCTAGATCAGGATCTGTGTATGCCTCAGGTTGCCTCACAAAAGTATGTTTGTGCTCTCTGAAATTGGGCGGTAAAATGTTATTACATTTTATTTACATCATATTCCTTTCATGAGATGCACTCCACTGCTACAATTTAAATTCAAAGCCCAGCATTTACAAAGTTGAGTGAGATTAGCCTCTGTGCTACGGTAATGCCCTCATTTCTGGGAGGCCTGTCTGCTGCTCTGTGCAGGTCTAGAACACAAGGCAGCAAAAGTGCCACATGGCAGCCAAACATAAAAAGATCTGCAACTAAGCATAAAAATAGCATCATCCAGGTATAGCCCTAGTAGCTGTGCAAAGCTACCAGGCAAAGATATACACTAAAATCCAAGATGAGGCAAAGAAACAATCAAAGCAAATAAGCAAAATGCTGGTGGAAGCAATATATTCACTTCTAGATATACTGAAAGAAACTATGCCTTGCACTTTGGATAGTTGCCATAAAGTTGAAAGAGTGACTCGGTAATGTCATTTGTACTTGTACTTCTGAAGAGGTAAACGTGTATGAAATGTATAAGGCAAATGTGCATGAAGTGAATATTAGTCCCTTCAGACAGCAGCTATTAAAGTGGATTACAGCTCTGCAGCAAAAAGGAAATTTGACCAAAAAGAAGAAATAAGTAATTTGGTTTTAGGAAACTGGTGAAAACAGAAGGCAAGGCAAGGAAAGGCCAGGGAAGGCAAAGCAAGGCAAGGACAGGATCAAAGCTGTTGATGAATATTTGGTCTTATACACACGTACATAAACATATACATAAAAGCTTGAGATCACAATTCACCAAGCATACTGTCCACCCATCTCAATTTGCATGCAAACCATCATCCCTAGGCTGCTCCTAGTGTGACACTGGCTAGAAGATGTGTGAAGGTGACAGATGGAGTGTACCAAGGAGTTCAGAAATAGTATGTGGGGTTTAGATGTGAGGACACTAGCATAAACAAATTCCTCTCTTTTTCCAGCAGATTTTAACCACTGACATAAGTTATTCAGACATCAAAGTAGAAGCTTTGAATACAGGGAACAGAGTACATGAAGTGAGCCAGGTTACATAGTCTCTTGTTTCCTCCAGGCCAGGCTGGGGGGCCTGGGAAACAACCCAGATGCTTATAAGTGTCACACAAAACAGATACAAGTTCCCATCTAGTCATGCCTAAGCACCCTACAGAAAAACAGAACTTCTGAAAAACAAACACAAGGAAGGATCTTAGAGTAATATTTTGACAGATTGACTCAATACAAAGGTTGCCTTTGTGATAGTGAGAGCTGCTTAACTGAGATAGCTAGCTCCTCAACAGATCCTACCAGTCTGTGGTCCCTTGTCTCTGTTTCCTTTGTGAAGCAGCCTACTCCTGATGTTCCCTGATAAAAAAACCTTAAAATTATGACAAAAAACAACAACTTTATGATAATCAAGGAATAACACATCCACTTTCCCACAACTAATTCCATGCTCCGGTGTTTCCTGTGAGTAAAGCACCTCTGAAAAATCTAAAATCATCAACAGGTGAAATTTAGTCTGTCCAAATTTGTAACAATGTTTTGGACCTACAAAGGGTAAGGCCTATGGAAAATCACCTGCTAAGCAGAAATACACCTCAAAATTTACAGAAGGAGAAAGGAGAGAGAAGAATTCAAGGCAAGCCATTTGGAGATTAGGAGAAAGTCTATAGATAGAGGTCATTTTCTGTGGTGGCCTCCCTACCCTCTTCTCATGAAAACACTTAGATAAAAGAATACCTTGACTATCAATCCGTTCATGCTATCCACCAGATCATCAGATAGGACTATTGACCTGTATGTTTTCTGTTGTAAAATCAATAAAAGAAAGAAAAAAAATGGCAAGAAAAAGAAAAATAGCAGCATAAAAATCTAAGCTGCTGAGAGTAGTATTTCTTAGGCTATCTTTGTGTATTCACTGAGAGATATAATATACTTCTCACAATTTCATTACAAATTAAAATTTCGCTGGATAATAATAATCTCAAAAATATGTAGTCCTGACATTTAAGAACTTCAGAGTAAGTATTAAAGCAATACTGAACTTCAAATTACAGGTTCAACTTTCTAAATAGTACTGTTAAACAGAAATATGGATGAATCACACTCATCCTGGATAAAATGGAAACAGGCATTTGCATGACGACGATTGATGACTTCGATGAAAGTACAAGCATTTACCCCAGCTGAGTGTCCCACCTTGACATGTATCAACATACAATAAACACAATTTCATGCCTGGAGCCTCTGTGAGCACGGGCTAAGGCCCAGGTCCTCCGCTACAGAGCTGTGGGGATGCATCAGCTGAGAATTTCAGCTTATGTCTTTGGTCTGAGTACAATCCAAACTGGGTTATACATCTAACTTTCTGGAAAATGACCTTTAATTTCCTAATCCTCTTGACTATAACCACTGTGTGTGGTTTCTATGGTGCTTCTTATCCAGAAGCCTTTACTCATGAAGAGATTCACTTCTGAGAGGAAGGTGTAAAAACAGATTTCACATGTTGGTCCACCATCAGGCGTTAAAGGGTATAATTTATCAATTTTTTACATTATTAAGAATATTTGTAGAGGATCTATATTTAAAACTAAAAGAGATGTCTCCTCCTTTTGCCAGCAGCTGTGCTACATCAATTAAATGGGTAAATAAGATCTTTCCCCAGAGGGGATATCACATGACCCTCTATTGATTAAGACTGCAGTAGAATGTTATTTGCAATCTTATTGCATAATGTAAATCAGGAGGTAGCTGTCAAGGTTTCAGAAGACAAATTGCTGCTATCTTAGACAATTCATAGGCCTCTTTCCTTCTTGCTGCTCTTAATTCACAGTTAATGCATGTCTTACCAGGCTTAGTTTCTTAAATCAGTCTATAGAACCGTATTCAATTCAAAACTGGGTGTAAGTCGTAGTCTACGTGGCCCTGCATTATAATGGGTATTAAAGTGACCATTCCATCTATCATTATTTCAGAAATATGCATTATTTAATAGAATAGCACAACTTCAAAAAAGGATGTGAACTAAAAAATAGACACCTCCCACAACATGCATGATGGCTCCCAGGACAGATAAGCCTCCCCACCAGGCACAACTCCAGAGGTGCTCTCCATACAGAACATTTTTTAAGTCTTAGCTCAGTTTCGTGTACATGATTTTCACAAGTAAAACATATGGCTAGAACTAGTCCATAACTCTCAAACCTGTGCAATAACTGCAGCTGAGCATCAGTTTCGAGACTGAAAGGAACACCTGACCACAATCCAGCAGTCACTTTGCTCCTCCACTGAACTGTAAAGCCATCATTATTTCCTTCAAGAGAGACCCAAAGGGAAGGACTAAAATCTCCATTCAAATGACTGAAATACACTTTGCTGAGAAACTGTAAGAAAAAAGCCAATCTTTCTTTGCTAATCAATCTCAGTTACAACTATTAGAAAACAAGTGCAACACTTTTCAAAATACATAACAGCAATATTAAACATTACCAGAATCCTCTGCACCAAAATCAAAGAAATGGTCTTTAAGTGGGTTTTGGTGATTGTAAAGTTGTATGAAATAAGGCGACATTTCTGAATGGATGAGAAGAACAGTGGGTGGTAGGACAGTAATAGATTCAGACATAAGTTATAGTTGTTCTGTGCATAGAAAAAAGTACTCAACTTACCATCATCTGTTTGCCATTGCATAGGATTAAACGTTAAATATCTGCTGCCTGATCTTTTCCACCCAAGTTGATTGATTAGAATGTGTTCATCTTCCCATCTAACTTAGCAAATTTAAAAGTGGCAGGTTTACTTTTCCATTATCTAGAATGTCTAAGCTTCATAAAGTATTTGGAAGCAAATGCCAGTAGAATCGTTGCCTAAAAATAATCTCTCACAAAGTGATAACAAAGTCTGGAAAAAATATCACCTTGTAGAAAATATGGAGGAGGTTAAAATTTCAAGGAAATCAAAGATATTACAGCATACTTCATTTGGCTAGACATGCACATCAATAGCTCTAGATTATTACTGGCGTATCTTTCTATGTAAGGAAATTATCTGGTCCTCCAACAAATGTATTTGTGCTAAAATCTTATATTTCATTCTCCTGGAAATTTGGGAAATCAATCCCAACCCAGTCTTGATGAGCATAAATGCTCAACATGGACCAAATGTGAGCAGTATAACAGTAAGGATAGAAATCCCTAAGGAGTTAAAATGTGCACAGATTGCTCAGAACTTTAAGAGAAGCACTTGGCACCTTAAAATTGGGTCTGCAAGCACTGCTTTGAGGTGTTTTTTGCCCCTTTGCTTTGAAAGGGCAAACCAGCCACTTCAGATTTTTGAATGTGAAAAGTGTCCTTTCTTTTTTGAAGGTACCACAACACAACCACTTCACTTATTTCATTCTTCTTTAAATTTAAAACAAAGACCGAAAATGTTACTTACCTTAAAGAGTCTTAAAATATTTGCGACCATAATGGACACAGAACTTGCTGCAGCACCTATCACGCCTGATATCTTGTCTGGCTTAGTGAAAATAGGTGGGTCGCCGTTTGCACACTTCACGTCTGAACCATCTTTTTCTATCAATGCTTGCACAAATGTTAAGGACTGCTCCAATGCATAAGTGTCCCTGGAACACGTATCAAGGATGCGGACACCTAAGGTGATATTGGCGAGAAGATCAGGGTCTTTATTGATCTGATCAACTGCATACAGCATTGCCTCTAGTCTGTGGATCCCCTTCTCCTTCTTGAGCTCCCCACAAGGCACCCCTCTATCCCCTTTTGCATGAACGGGGAACAGTCCTCCCAAGATGATGTCCCCATCCAGTCGAATGGAGTGGGCATATTCCTGGCCGTGAGTTCTTTGCATCAGAGTGAGTATCCAGTAGAATTTGGCTGTTAACAGGAAGAAACAATGGCAGGAAACCAATCGTTTCCCTTCGTATACCATTTTCTCTGAAGACGTTGTTGCTATCCAGTATCCAGGTTTTCTTCTTGCTAAAGGATGAGGCTGACCATTTGAAGCTGCACTTTCTGGAGGCTACCATCAGTGCCCAATAAGTAATATAGAACCATGCGGTAGGTAGGTAGAAAAAAGGATCTCAGCAGAAGTACATAAAATGTGTTTTACAAAAGATGTCCACTGATGGAACGGGTTGACCAGCTTTTCTGAGGCAGTTTTTCAATTGCTCTTAATTGATGGTGAGGAGTAAGGTAATATGTCTAGTCCTGATGATAAAAGGAGGTCAGTAGCTTATGTCCTTGTATTTTGCCCTACAGCTGAGATACTTCTGGAAAAAAAATAAAAAATAATTTTAAAAAAACAGTGAGAAATACCATTTACTTCAGCAGTTTTATACCTGTCACACAGTGTATTTACTTTTGAATAGCAGTTACATCACCTAGGTTTTACTTTCAACGTTCTTTAAGTGAGCAAATCTTGGCCTTCAGTGAATTTGAACACCTGGCTGCACTGTACTATGAGCCAGGAAATTGATGATGCCAGCAGAGCAACAGCCAAATCAGGGGAACTAAACTTAGCTTGGTGTTCAGATTCTGAACAGTAATTCATATTTACCTTTGCGTTGCATGACACCCAGAAACAGACCTGATCCATAACACATTGTATTTTCTGTTTTGCTGCATTATTCTGTTCAACTGTATGATTCTGCTCCATCCTACAGAAGTGCAATAACCACTTACACTCTCACTCCTGGAGAGGTCTCATTTATGACAATGGAGTAATCAGGGCACCTGAATTTAAGTACACCCTTCAGCCAATGCAGTACAAGTACAATTCAATTCATTCAGATGTTAAACTGATTATTTGTCCAATGGAATTCACTTTGGGAGGGCCTAACTATTTATCTAAATTTCCTTCAAGATAATGTCTAACACTAAATTATTTTTATGAAAAGGTAGCTGATTTCTCAAGCAAAAAGAGCACAAAATATTATGTTAGGAAACCAGCTGAACATCCAACATTCCCTTTCCAACATTTGCCTTGAGCTGAGGTTTAACATTAACAAGGTCTCTATTTTCTGCTTGCATTTGGACCACATTAAATAGGAACAATGTTGTGCCTGCACTGACATTTGGAGAGAACCCACTGATTTTAACGAGATGAGGATTTCAGCCTACATATCTAAACACCTGACTGACGGTTATAAATATCTCCAAATTGCCCACACTTTAATTCTCAAGTGAAGGCATTTATTTATTTCAATTCTTAACAAAATTATACACTCCTGAACAAATTTTTAAACCTCTGAGGACAAGAAAGGCAGAAGTAATTTTACCTGATACTAGATAGGCACACTCTGGGCAATTGCATCTGAACCAGTCTCTCTGTTACAGGCTATGGAGAGCAGTGGACATCCTAGGGTACAATTCACCTGATCCTTTTCTTTACAAAAGTTTTATTTGCTATGAAATTGATCACACTGAAAAAGTGTCTATGTCACTGCTTATACATAAAATCCAGGCATCAGGCTCATCTGTAAATATCTACTTTGTCCTTAGTGATCTGACTGGTTCCTACCAAAAATATGGTCACACTGGAAGACAACCACAGACAACACAAAACTTTTATGTATCATGTGGTAACAAAACTCAAAAGGCACTTCGATAGTGTTTTAAATTGATAATCCTCTCCTTACATTAATTTTGTTACATGTTTTCCCTAAATGATAACACTAAGCTCACAAAAGTTGAAGTAGAGTCTTCAAAAGATGGCTATTTGAAGACCCGAGAAAAGGATTCACATTGGAAAATCTTTTATTGAATGTGAAAGTATCTCACTGCGATTTGGTAATAGAACCAGTTGAAAATGAAACGTTTAATGAGTATGAATAAAATCGCTGCAATTGAGAACAGCACACAGGACTTTCCATGCCTCTTGACATTTAGTTTTGCTTGAATTTGGCTCAGGGTTCAATCCAAATGAAACAAAGTCTGTGCTGTTTTATGTGATAATCCCATCGTTCTCCCTTGGCTCTTTTTGGGCACACAGGTTACAAAGCTGCCTCGGCTTCAGCTCTGTGAGCCAAACGCAGAGTCATTCACAAACTGAGCAACTTGACTCACACTACAGTGCGATTTGATCCAGGCCCATGGGATGTTTCTCATATGGTCCACACTATACAGAAAAGATTGAACTACTAACTAGCCACTGTTATCTGTTGTTTTGATTGCCTTAGTAGAAAAACCCAGTTATGGGTTCAAAATAGTAAAGAGTATACCCAAAATAGGTATGGAGGCAATTTGCTTTATGTTTCCACAATGAACTCATTAGTCCATGCATGTATGCACAAACCAGACAGGGAACAATTCACTCAGGGAATAAAAGATAAGACTACTCTTATTTAACGCTGTATGGAGAACAAGAAAGCACCACTGAAAAAGGGAAAATATTCCTGAAGGAAAGAAATGCTGCTTTTTCTCTTTTTTAGCTGCAGGTTAATTCCTTACAGCCAAAGAATGCCCAGAAATTAAAGCAAGTGTCAGTCTTTGTGCAAACAAATAGTGATGAATTCAGCTATTGCAACCCATATTCTAACAATAGAGAAGTTACAGTGAGCCCAAGCATCAGTCTAATACTTTATCTGGAACTGACCGAAAATCAAATGAATTCGCAATTAGCATTTTTCAACATTATAGTCTTCATAAGCATTAATTGCTTTGCCTCAGCTTGTATGGTTTCCTGAAGAAGCATGTTTCTTAGCTTCAAGTGTCCAGTGCTTGTCTATAAAACAGAAATAAAATTTTAAAGTGTTCTTTTTAAAAATTTAAGACCTTTTAGTCTTTTTTTAATGTTACCTAAGAAATAAAAGCTTCTATTATACTACCTAATTTATTCATGGCACACTGCTTTTTATATATTGATTAATATTACCTTTTACAGAACATTGCAAGTCTGTGTAGCTAAGCAGAAAGTGTATGATCTAAATTAATTCCATTTTTATCAATGAATTTTAGTGAAAAAGGCATAGGCCTCTGGGCTATAAAGCTTGAATGAACTTTTCTCATGTGCAGAGATTTCATTTGAAGTAAAATGCTGTCCTTTTCCAATTGACCATAAAAGTTTGAGTTAATGCAAATATCTTCTTGATTTACCATGTTCCCCACTGTAGTAGTTGGTGTTCACTAGAAACTTGAGTTCAGAGAAGATATTCATATATTTTTCCCAGCACAGCCTGGGAGTAAGTGCACCACAAAGCCTCTCTTCCAGTCACCTTGTAATACATGCTTCTCTTGGGTTTATTTCATTAAAAATATCTGGCATTATCAGAACATATTGCTATTTTTAAAGTCAGTATTTCAGCACAAACCTCCACTTGTTCTGCTAGAATATATATTTATTTTTAAACCTAAGGAGGCGGGGTACTGCAAGACAGGGGAGATGGAAACTTCTGCATGTAGTGTCTGGTTCTGAAATTACTTCCTTCATAAAATCATTCAGCTTTATCAGATATTTGGTACTCAATGTTGCATATTTTGGTACCACGCTGCCAGAACCAGTGCATCAGAATGAACCCAGACCAGCCATTACTCCAACCACAGACTCATTGCACTAAGAGACAAGGTCATTATGGAACCTCTTTATGTAAATGAAAAGGACTAAATAATGAGTTGAGTGACAGATAAATACTTAAATAAATATAGGAAATGTTTCTATTTTGTTAACGAGGTTCCTGAAAGAGCCATCTTCAGCTGGCACTGAAGTGTTCACTGAAAACATGTAGAAAGATTCAATATGTTCATCAGGAAATACAGTTTTAAGAAATCTCACAATTACAGACAGCCGCAGGAGTGAGGAGTACTCTCTGCAGCACAAGCAGGGTGGACATTTTACAGCTGACATTGCTAGACAGACATACATGAACCCTTTACTGAGGGAGTAAGGGTAAAGTAAGTAAAATAAGCTATCAAGTGAGGGGAAAAATACCTCAGAAAAAAATTTTCTAAATTTTGTTTGAGCCAAAAAACTAATTTGTCATTGCATTTAAAGCATGGTTGGAACTGCACTAAGATAAAATAAAGCAAATATTCTGTGAATTAGGATAGGAGAAGTTCTAGAGTGAAAACCCATTCACAAAAAATCGGATTGTCCAGTCAATACAAAACTGATCTGGTTTTACTGAATGAAAACAAAATAATGGCAATTTCCATTATTAAGTTCTGAGGAGGGAAAAATAGAACAAATGTGATTATTTTGATGTTTTACTACTGACACCTCTGAACTATGAAAGAATTATTTTGCTAACATTCATTTCAATGTTCACAAAAGTTGCTTCTTTCTCCTGTACAGCGTTCCGCAATGAGCAAATAGCTGAATTTCCACACAGAACAGGTAAAGAGTTGCCACCTGCATACACTAGCCCGACATATATAGAAGATTAATGGGTTTTGCTGACTACAAAGGGGAATTTGGAAAACCTTTGGCCTTGACATCGCAACTCCTGACTTGCAAGAGAATTCTTCAGTGATGTAAGTAGCCTTATCTACCTCAGCTCTTCTGTAATGGTTTGCTGTGCCCCTGCCACAGAGGTAACCTTTACACAATAATCAGGACTTCAAGGCAAATCACTCTCAGCATCTCGTTTACAGGAACTATTTCTTACCTGTGCAGTCTGATGTCTCCCCTCAGTCTGATCAGCCCCTTTTCAAATACTCCAGAGCACCTGCCTTCATTCCTACCCTGCAAATATCCATTTACCAACAAGCTACCCTGTGAAAATCCAGCACAGGTCCTTCTGCGGGAGACTAAGAGGAGCCTACAATTTTTAAAAAGGAAACAACATTGACTATTTTCCTCTGCCCTTGTTTGGACTTAAAGCTGAATGAACCCTATCAGTATTAACACCTTTAGAACAGGTTTCACCTCTGGTCTAGCAGGTGATGATCAAGATTTTCCCAGGCACCCTGGGACAGCTTTCTCTGTTGTTTCTGCTTTCATTTGACCGTCTTCCCACTAGACTCCCGCTCCCCACTCTGCACAGCTGGGTTCAGAGCAGGCGCTGCTGGTGCAGCCCGGTGCCCTGCAAGAACGGCTCTGCCCCCAGAAACGCAGCCGCCCGCCGAAACCGTCCCAGGGCACCCTGCAGAAAAGTCCCCCACTGTGTCCACGCCCGATCCCGGCGACGGCCCCGGCGAGCGGCGAGTCCCCCGGGCAAGTCCCCCGGGCGAGCACCGCTCCGCATCCCGCTCTCCGTACCGCGCTGTCTGTATCCGGCGCACGGCGCGCCCGTGCACAGCGCTCCGAACAGCACTCCGCGCCCCGCACCCGCGCCCCCCGCACAGCGCAGCGCAGCCAACTCCGCGGACCCTGCACAGCACCCCGCGCACTCGGCACCGCACCGCGCACAGCACCGCGCCCGGCAGCCCGTGCACCCCGCGCAGCGCTCCGCGCCGCACGCCGCTCTCTGCCCCTCCGCCCCTCTCCGCCTGCCGCCGGCGCACACCGCCGGGAGCGAGCAGCCGGCCACGCACCGGCTTTCCGCGCGGCTCCTCCGTGCTTTCCCGGCTCATCGCGTGCCCGCCACCTTTCCCGGCCCGAGGAAGGGCTACCGCAGCCAGGCCGGCCCCGCCCAGCGGAGGGGCCCGGGGAGCGCCCCCGGGCTGGGCGAGCCGGCTCTCCCCACGCAACTCCGAGACCATCGCCCATCACCGCTGCGCTTCTCCCTTGAAGGGAGCCCCCTATTGTTCTCCACTTTACTTAGGCGAGCGATTTATTATTTTTTGTCTCTTTCCAGGCTCATCCGTACCCTAGCTGGCGTGTGCTGTGGAGGGATTCCGGCACAGCCTCGTCGCGGCTCTCCTCGCAGCCTCGCTCCTTCCAGCGAGCGGCCGTAGGACGGGTTTGAGCTGCCTCCAGCCGCGGCCTTGCAGCCGAGGCGCGCCGTGGGCGGGGGACGGCGGGCACATGCGGATCTCCCGGCTGGAGCCAGGGCTCCGCCGGTCCCCTCCGAGCCCTGGTCCCCGGCCGGGAGCACTGCACCTCCGTCAGCGGCGATGCAAAAACAAGCGACGCCTTCTATTTCCAGCCGCCGGTGATTCCTTCCCGTCCTTGCATCAACTGGTCAGCTTTAATGCGCTTCTGCTCTCCCCTCGATGCAAACCTAAGTCTCTTTTAATGAATCCCTGGTCCCAGAGGTCAGAAGCTTGCAAACTCAAAAATGCCAACGCCGGATTTCCATGCTCTTTGGGTCACTGACTGATTTTTTTATTACTTGAGTTGTGTTGTACGGATTTTTTGGTTTTTTTTTTTTCCCTCTGTTTTTTGTTGCTGTTAGTTGGTTTGTTTGGTTTGGGTTTTGAACCGTGTCACACATTCACCTGCCAACACTTCGCATTCCTGCAACCAGCACATGCCAGCGCTGGGGATTCTGCTCCACGCCGAGGACAGTTAAGCCCTTGCCTCTTGCCGGTACAGCCTCTCGCCTTCTTCCTCGGGGCAAGAAGCCCCCGGAGCCCGGCAGGGATCCTCCCGCCCCTTCCCTCCCCAGGGACGCGGGGGTCTCCCCTGCGGAGCCAAGGAAGCTGAGCCCACCCGGCAAGGTACGGGCGGGCGGCCGGCACCTCGCCCGACCCCGACCCCGGAGAACTTGGCGGCGGTAGGCAGGGCTGGCCCGTGCCCCCGGAGCGGCGGCAGCCCCCTCTTCCCCCTGGCCAGCGAAACACGGACAAGGCGGCGGGGAGCGTGGGGGAACCCCTGTGCCCCCCTCCCCCTGGGGGTGGGAGAAGACCCGGCTAAGGCGGCCAGGGGGAGACCTCACTGCTCGGGAGCTCCGAGATTCTCCCTTTTTTGCTCGCTGCTGTGACGGCACCGTGTCCGAGATCTCTTCCGTTAGATCTGATTGGGGGAGGATATCGACAATAAAAATGATAAATAATTAACGTAGAAAAATAAAAGTCCCCGGCGCCACGAAGCAGGCGGACAGAATTGCCCAGGATTCCCCAGCCCAAAAATCTTAACTGAGGCAAAACTCGCATTATTTGCCTTCTCCACTTTGTTTAAAATAAAAACGACACACACAGATACACAAATACCTTGATCGAAAAGAGTTGCATATCCATGTTACTGTGGAGGTCCCTGGAATTATATTCGGTGTCGATCGGGAATAGCATGAGGTAATTTCTGTACCAGCCTCGTCTCAGACAGCTTCCCCCAGCAGCGTCAGCTTAATATGCGAGAGCTCAGTCTGGGACAGGTATCCAGGAGAGCGGTTTCAGCCGTGCTGTTTAACACTCGCGAACAGCCAAGTCGAACCTGCTCCACTGACTCCTTCCTCACTTCTCCTTTCGCCCAAATAAAAAAAAAAAAAA
>VWZT01002023.1:156485-201677 GCA_013397055.1 Pachycephala philippinensis
GCTCCCGGCCCCGGGAGCAGGACAGGGCTCCAAACCCCACGGTCAGGATGGCCTGCCCGTCAGGCTCCTGACATCAACCAGACCTTTTCCATATTCCCATTTCACGCTAGTCTGAACTACTTTCCTTAACAGGAATAACATTTCTCTTTGCTTTGCCCAGGGCTGTCTCACTTACTCAGAACATCACTGCTGGAAGGAGGAATTCCAAGAGTGCTCAACTATGTCCAACCCGTGCTTCCATGATCATCTTTGTTGTGTGGTACTGCTTGTGTTTATGTTAAAGGTCTGCGCCAGGCAAACCACGGGACTCAGACAATGTTCGATGAGTCTTTCAAGCCTGTAACTTCTCTTATGGAAAAGATCTTTTACAATTGCAAAATGGCACTGGGACACCAGCCAGGGCTTAGGCAGGATACATTATCTCATGTTTGCATTTGGTTTTTCTCAAAACCTTCCATGACACAAGATGGAGGAGATGTTATTTCAGTGAACTATCTCAGAAATCTGGAATATAGTCATATAGGTGTCTGTGTGTCCTGATGTTCAACCACAAGCAAAACTCCGTTTAAAAGTAGATATCCTCCTTTACTCCCATCAGGAAAATAAGCCATGCATGAGTTATCATCAGTGTTGGATAGACCAATTTCCAACTCTATTTATACTCTGCCTCTCCAGCAGCTTAACAGAAGGTTCAGCAAAGCAAAACCAAGTGATGTCCGGAGGGCACAGCTGATGCCTGAACTCTTGTGTGTATCTTGCAGCTGGAGAAGCAGGCTGAGGTCGAAAGGATACAGAAAACCTCCAGTGTGCTTCCAGCTTGGCCACCAACCTGAATGTAACCTGATGCCTCCCCCTATTTCTTCTAGCCACGTCTTTTGTACAGCAAAGTTTTGGGGGCATTGAGGGTATTTCTTTTACATGTATTTACAGTGAGTACTACAATGAGTTTTTGGTGGGAATATGATAAATAAATGCATAACTGAAGTTTGCTGTGTTTTAACTAAATTCAAGCAGAGAAAATTAATTAGGGGGGAGGGAAGATAATTAGAAGCTTTACATGAAAATGGCCATTCAGTGAGGATAGATGACACAGCAGAGAGGCAAAACACATCCATGATTCTCTGAGCAGGATTCGTTCTGATTCAGACCCAACAGTAGCTAATGTCAGTTTGTACAGAAGTCAGGGCTGGTGACAACTATTACCTGCACAAGTAACTTGGAAGGCAAGAAATCCAGTTCTGGAGACCAAGCTGTCATAATGCACCTGTTAAAACATCCTTTTTTAAGGATCCTGACTGTCTGTGAGGAGCCAATTCAGTTTTGTTATGCCTCCACAATGGTTGTCAGGGGCATGTGGAGGAAGGATGCACATGTGCCACATGCAGGAGGCAACTAGAAGAAGCCTTGTCTCTGGAAGGACTTCGCCTGCCAACACCCCACACCAGGCAGGCAGCAGGGGACACTGTGGAGAGGCTTCTCCCATGAGGTCGTGAGAAGGTCTCCACCAATGGACGGCACAGGAAGGTTGGACTGGACCAATGGTTCCCTGTTAGCGGGCGGGCTTTGGGAGGGGACGGGGGGTATAAAAACCAACTGCGTCAGGTCTCGCCGGGGTTTGGTAGTGTTCATTTGTTGTCCTGCTCATTCCGTCCTGTGCCCTGGCCCCAGCCTGCCTGCCTTCTGGCTCTCCTGCCCTCGTTAGCTTGCCCTCACATATGTCCTGCCTTCCTGTGCTCCTGGCCGCCACCTTGCCACGGCTCCCCACGTCCTTGCCTGGGCTGCCTGCTTCCAACCCTGCCACGCCAATCACTGCCCACCCTGCCGCCCCGATCCAGCCGACACTGCCCACCCTGCCGCCCCGATCCAGCCGGTCACTGCGACCCTGACCAGGGTCCTGGTCCTCCCGTCTGAGCGCCCACTCACCGCATGTCCGGTGCCGGCGCCGCAGGAGCCACGCCTGTGGATCGGTGCCTCTCCGAGAGCCGCGCAGGCGCGCTAAGGCCCAGCCTGGCCTCAGGCCGGCAGCGTGCACAGCCCCCGCCGCCTGGACACTGACAGCACTGCCCTCACTCGCTGGTGGTAATGCCCTTTTTCTCTCTGTTCCCCCCCTCTCCTCTCCCCCAGTCCTTTTCCATTTTCCTTTCTTCTTTTCTCTTTCTTCTAGCCCTCTTTCTCTCGGGCAACTCCTTTTCCTTCTCCTTTTCGTTATCAATGAACGGTTCTCAGATACAACGTTTGCCTTGTTTGGCTTCATTTCGTTCCCGACCATCCATTTTTAAAAGAACTCCTCACAGTCCCCCATAGTGGAATGCGACACTGTCACGGGCAGCATCTGATACATTACATGACTGGCATGGCCATGCTAAAATGGATCATAGAGTCACGGCCTGAGAGGCTGCAGGTTTAACTACTGCCTGGAATAAATGCTGACTGCAGACACCTCTTTAAAGCCAAGGAAAACCAAATGCATCAGTCAATCTCTGTGTCTCTGTCTTACACAGAAGATGTTGAACCTCAGTGTATCCAAGCAGTGATTTTGGCAAAGTAACTCGTGTTCCAATAGCCCTCTTCCATATCCGCAATCACCAGTACAGTTTTTAATGACATTCAAATGGAGTTGATTTTTTTTAACTTTGAAATGGTGTGAAGTAAGACACTCTGAATTCTGGATGAGGTTTTTGTTGCTACTCAGGTGAGAAATGTGACTTTCTGAGTTATTCAAACATGGGAATTAAACCCACAAAGGCAATAAAACCTCTTGAATAATCACTGTTCAGCAAAAGCCTGCTGATTAATAGCCATTAAAGAATACAAAACCATAAAGTCATTGACTTCCATTAAAGTGATAGTGCATACTACAGTTAGAAGATGTTTCAGAATAAGAGTGTTCGAATTTTTCAAGAAACACAATCATTGAAGAAAAAGAACTTGAAACTTGGGTGCTTTGTGTGCACTTCTTCAAGCCTAATATTTTACTACTAATTTTATTGTGTGGAGAAAAAAGAAAAGGTGGAGAAAAGGCATTTCACAGCAGTAACTATGACAGAAAGCATTATCTGGAGGCCAAAGAAAGTGTGCAACCATCTGTAAAATAGAATATGCCTTTAGAAGGCCCCAACTGTGGCTTATTTCAAATAAATGTTTCAGCAGTGAACAGGAGATGTAAAAGCTTAAACTATAAAAAGAAAGATAGCCATCATGTAGGAAAGGTAGCATGGTTTCCAGGGAAGATATTTTCAGAATCAGAATATTTTCAGTTTCTAATTTCCACCTCTGTCTAACAGACTCCAGTATACTAGAAGATTTTAGTAGCTGGAAACCATTGCTCTGCTGGAAGGAAGAGCACAAGAATACTGTTTGGTAAATGGGTTTTTGAAACTTTTGAAACAGCAGGAGACTCAGTGCCACCACAGCCAAACCATGGAGCAGAGCAGAGCAGGTCTGGTGGCAGCAACCACAGTCAGCACATCCCAGAAATGGCTAGACAAGTCTGAGGCGAGTCTGGGGTCAAGCCAGGAAGTCAAGCTGGAAGATCAGAATCTTCATTAGAGGGGTACATGGCAAGGCACAAGCATGGCTACAACAGCTCAGGGAAGGGCAAAGAAGGAAGATCAGAGCTTAAAAAAGCTTCTAAGTGATGTTGGGGAGCCCAAAGGAGATTTCTTACAGCTTTCTCACAGAGCTGTCTCCTCAGCAGCCTCACCCACGGTCACACCATTGCGTCGTGTCAGAGCTGCTTTGACCATTGGCTGCCAAAGCCATGGGAGCAGAGTAGGGCTCTTGGCCCTCACTTATACACTGGTCAATGTCTTGTGCCATATTCTCTTACGTCTCCTTTTTCTGCACAAAGTGAGAGGATGACAGTGACACATCTGTCCCGAACATGTCATAAAACTTGACAGATTTTCTTAATGCACACTATAAGAATTTGCCTCTCAGTGTGATTGAAATGTGAAGGAGACACATCTGGAAGTCAAGAATGGCAGACACATACTACATTTAAATGAAGGATATAGTATATTTATGAATCAAATACAGTGTTTCCAAAATACAAATGGATGATGAATGTGCAAAATACTCTCCCACACCAGTCAGAACATTGAAGCCAGCAGAGAGGGTTATGAAGCAAAATAACATTTGCTAAAGATAAGATACTTAATGCTAATTAACTAAAAATTACAACACCCCCAAAGGGAGTTATCTATTCTTATTCATTATAATGGGGACAGTCTCCACTAGCATGTCCTCTAGTATAATGACTGTATGGTTTTATATCAATAAAGTATCTATAGAGGTACAAAGTTCAGCTGCTTCTAAACCCCTAGTCTTTCATTTTGTCCTTCAGTAAAGGAAAAATGAAATCATGTTTAAGAGTGCCTTTCACTCTAAGCCACTTTACAAAAACTGATAAAAAGCTATATATAGTGACTACTTCACGAGCCTTTGAAATGCTGACATCTTTGAGGTGAGGTACAAAAAAGGTTTATAAATCAGAAAGGCAAGCCACATTACCTTTTCAACGTGTGAGCCATAACCTTTCCTCTTAAATGACAGCAGATGCATACAGCTATTTTACATAGCCGTAAAAAAAATTTGTATTTATATACCCTTCCAAATAAGTTATTTGCATACAATGTCATTTGCCAAAAGGCAAGTGGAGCTGATCAGGTTTTGCCTTGTTCCAGCCACCTTGTTGGCAAAATCCTCTCAGTTAGCAATGCATGGAAATAGCTAATCTTCAAGTCTATCATTTTTGTGGACAGCAGAATCTGTCAGAAGACTGTTTTCTAAACTAAGTGTGGAAAATCTCTGTGTACTCCCTAGATTTAAAAAAAAAAGAAAAAACAAAACAAACAAAAAAAAACATACTCAAGTCTTAATATGAAGTAAACTTTGATTCTACTTTTGGTACTGCCTATTAGACAACCAGAAAACAAACCATTAATCCATCGTCTAGACTTCAAGGCATTGCACTGCACAGCCAAACATTTCTTTTCATGGCTTATTGCAGAAACAACAGAATTGTAGCTCTAGAAATCATAGGAATCTTAAAAATCATGAATGAAGACGCACTTGAAGTAAAAAAATACTTTGCTTAAATGTGATTGTAAGTTTAAATGTTGCAAGACCCACCCTATGCAGCAGGGAGGAGGGAGAGCATTTTTGATGAGGCTCTGAAAATTCCCCTAAACCCATGGCTTCCATTCAGTGTCCATACAGGCAGCAGATACGTACCCAGCCCAGCATTTGGCCTGAAATTATTCTCTGAATGGATATGCAAATTCACAAGAATGTTGTTAGGTTGATTATGGTGTCACTTCATGTGCCCAGACCCTTTAGAATAAGCAGGTGAGAATGCCTTATTGGTTGATTCTTCTTGAAGCTGTTCTGTAAGAACCATGTAAATATATTTTTGGGTTCTCAGAAGTGACTTTTCTTGGGCAAAACACACTGGTCTTCAGGAGAGATTCTCAAACATCTAAAATGTAAACTCCTGTATTTAAAACATTCCTCTAGCCTCCCTGTGTAAAAGAAAAATATGGAAATGAAAAGAAATAGCTCCTTTCTAGGCAGTGAGTCATCTGATATTACCATAGACATCTAAATAGAACATGTAAATCATGCCTCAGAAGTGTCTTTTTCTCTCCATGAACTATAAAAAGAGTCTAAACAACTGGCTCAGATGTAAATGTCTGCAGTGTAGATTATCAGAGTGAGGTGAGGTGAGGTATATCCACCACTGGAGCATGGGAAGATGCAGACAGTAAGACAACAGGTCAGGCTCAGGGTCTGAGAGTGCACACCACCAGTTCATGATCAGTTTCTCATTATGCCTGTTCTGGTGGTAGCTAATGCTCCAGCATTAATGAGTCCTTCCTCTACCCTTTCTCTTCCCACGGTGAGTTGCTGACAAATATTCAAAATGGTCTTAAGAAGTCAATCAACTCTGTGCCAAGTATTTAAGTGAAAAAGACTTAGAAAAAATTTTATTTATTAAGAAGTTCTATATTTAGAAAGAAACAATTCTGCAATTTTTCCCCTAGAACTTAATTGGTACAAAATTAAGCAATCATTTTAATTAATTGCCTGTGAAAAACAGGAATGGTCAGTGTTCAGTTTTTTGCTGACCTTTACATGGACAACATGTAGTTGAGCTGCTGTTCATGATTCACATGATGACGTTTCACATCCATACAGTACTTTGTGGGGGAGTTCACGTTAACATTTCAGCTTTGATCATGAGCACACTTTTGAAGTTAACCTTCCAGTTGTCCCTTCTTATGATGTGCTTTGCTTAACATAACAGATTGGTCTAAGGGCTCATGGACTGGATTCCTCCCAAGGAAAACCAGAAGCTGAAGTTGCGCTCCAGGACGGAACCTAAAGCGTTACAATTACTGGCAGACCAAACTAGAGCTAGTCTGAGGTGATCCACATGTGATGTGGACATCAACTCACTAGCACCAAATATTTTGCTCTATAGACCTGTGCTGGCCCATGTGACTTGTTAAGATAAATACAGCCCATGCCAGATCGAGGTTACAGTCTTGAAAACTATCCCACTATTCCCTTGAGGGCCAGAGCTGAAAGACTGCACTGAAGGTCTGAGAGCTAGACCTTGTAACTAAGAGCTAGCATGATGCATGGCAAGTTTCACGGGGAAGTTTCACACTTCACTTAATAGTTACCGGCTGTAAATAATGTACACGATCCTATCTTGTGTGTGTAAAGTGAAGGTAGAACTTTTTTAATACACTGGAGCATCAGAAAACTTACATGTAACTGTATTTGCTGTAGGTTCTGTGCAACTGAAACAACAAACTCCCTGTCAGTGTTGTTGGGAGGAAGATTAAGTGTACAGTGACACAACCTTCAGCCAGTGTTCTGCTCTGCACCTGTGGTTTGGGAATTACATTCATTTGTCAATGATAAGGTGATCTTAATAATAATAAACTTTAAGTAAAGTACAAAACAACGAATGGTAGTAGTTATATCAAGAAAGACCACTTGTAATGTACTCTTATAGTGACATTTTCTTGTATTAAAAAAATAACCTAGGATATCTAAAAGCCACTTAGTCATGTCATTGGTATTAAGGTAATGACTTGTTTTCCTGTGCTTCATTGCTTAACCCTGACCTGAAGACAGGTAAGCACTAATGGTATAAATAGGTGAGTATTGTACCAGACACCGAGCAGAGACGCTTCTGCAGCAGAAGCATTTCCAGTTCTTAAATGCTACCTCATTGGTCTTGTTGGACAACTCAGGGCTGGTATAGAGCTGTTTCAGTGTGAAATACAACTACTACAGTAACTATACTTGTAAAACTTTTTTTTGTGTGTGTGTGTATTTATTAATGTCTCTAGCTGCTTTTCCCATATTGCCTTGTGTTTCCCCTCAATATTAACTCTTAATGCCCACAACAGTGTTACTACAAAAATAAGTGTGCCCATTGCCCAATAAAACAGGTAAAATTGAGGAAAAAGCTTTTGAACTCAAACTGAAGCCCTTTCCCGCAGCAGAAGAAATAATTCAAGTATCCAGCCAAGAGCTTTCAAGAAATAAAACATTCCTCTGGGAACATAGTATCTCTCTATTTCCACTGGGGATGATCTAGTTGGAATGCCCATAGCCTAAAACTTATTTGGCAGGCTAACTTAGAAACACTTGAACATTTGAAGACGATGAAATAAGCAATGAATGACATAAACATAAAATAAATAATTTAGGATCAGATAAAAAATATTTCTTCTTCATTATTTTTTTTTTACCCTAAATGCTGTTACATTGCTTTGTTATTGGTTTTATTGGTTTGGGTTGTTTGTTGTTTTGTTTTTTTAGTTTGTATTCAACACTTAAAAAAAGGAAATTTGAAAATAAAGGGCTGGAGTTCAGTAAGAGGAGAAACTGATGGGAGTGCACCCCTTCCTCCAGCCCTGTAGCTATGCTATTCATTTGCCATGATAGAAGCACATGAAAGCATCCTTTTCCTGACTCACTGCACCCAGTGGTTGAAACCCGAACTCCCCAACATCAAGAAACTGCCCTAATTTCAAACATGCTCCAGGATGGGTTTCATTGCACGTGTCTATATTTGCATCTTAGCTTGGACTAGGACTGTTATTTTGATGTAAGCCTCTTTTTCACCACTGTTCACACCACTCAGATTGGACCACAGAGCTGTGTTGGGCCAAACCAACAGGATCATCCTCTCGGATGAAACCAAAACTAAAGCTATGCCCCAGCTCCATTGGGCAGCCAGATCTCATCACCAGACCAGTCCTAGTCCAAGGTGACACCCGTGGAGCAAGGACAGTGTGGGCACAGAGCCCTAGGGCCCACCCCACGGATCTGCTCCTGTTGTGCTAAATGACTTGCTGTACACATCTTCTCTCCCTCTCTTGTGCAGTTCCCTGCTTCAGGTCAAAAAACACCCACTGGGCCAGAGAGTGTGTTCAAGAAGGAGCCCAAACAGATGTGCTGACTGGGGGCAATATTCCATCTTTTGCTCACTTTGTAGTGATAATACCCCAGTTCCCTTCAGTTGCAGAAATGCTGCATAAACATTGAGAAAATAATGAAGATTTAAATCAGTTTCAGGCCAGGAGAGATAATTTACCCTGTAATGATTATGTATTGAGGTGTCCCAAACATCTCTTTTCATTATTTTTGCTTCACAGAAACATTTAAAACCTTGTACTCATTCTAAATCAGAAATAAAATTGTAAAAAAGAAAGGATGTTTTAAAATACCAGTAATTTTCATAAAAACCAAGTTTCTTCCAGTTCTGTCAGGAAACAGATTTGTGAGGATAGGTCCACATAAGCACTATTGCTGAATGTTGGACGAGAGTCCATAGAAGAAATGGCTGCAAATCACTTCTGCCACTTCTATTTCCTAGTATCAGGGGAAAAAATCATATAAACAGCACATAGTGGTTTATAAAAACACTAGTTTGTTGATCAAAAGAAAAAAAACCACTATTAATCCTACAATTTCAATAGATTTACAAGTCAAAGACTTAAAAATTATTTTTCTTTCCTGCAGCTCCACTGTATTCCAGTGTAAGTGCAAACTGTATTCACTAAAATCTGAAGTTACACTTCTAAAAAATTAGCATTACAACCTGCAATGCTTCATGCTTATTTTAAAGTGCAGTAAGACTGGATTAAAATATTTAAAGTATGCTAATGTATCTTTATTACTTACGAGCTTTTAAAACATTAGCAGAGACTCTTGTTAGAAATTTCAAACACATGAAGCAATGAGCAAAAATAAACTTCAGCAGCTTTAGCACACATTGAATGAGCTTGTCCATATTACAGAGTAACTGATTTTGCAACATCTAACCAGCACGTGTTGGTTACACCAGTGGTTTTCAGGCTGGGGTTTGCAGATCACAGATGTATTTACCTGTAAATGTATTTACCACTAAGCTGAATAGTGCACCATGATCTGTGACAAGTTTTGGAGCTTGGCAATGATCCTCCAGGAAGTCCAGGAGCCAAGATTCACATGCCCCATTGAATTAGGCATATAACAGTAACTCCATGCTTTTTTTTTTTTAAACCAGGAGGAGAAATAGTCCTCTCCAGAGCAACCACTTCATCCTGAAACAGGCCTCTTAAAAAAGGTGATAAATNACAAAGGTATTTGTTCCAGTTTCTGAAATGGGTTTCCTGGTGGGGGCTCTGGATGGGTTTGCTGTTTTGTCACTGCCCTCAATGTCCCCCTCCATAACCTCAGAACAGACAGCTCAGATGCTCCTGCTCTGAGCCTTGGTTTCTCTGCCTCTTCGTGTGAAAGGGCTGCCTCTGCTTCAGGAGCTTGGGAATGGAGAGCAAAGCAGAGTCTCACACCACCACCCAGGACCACACGTGGGGCACACCCATCCTCTCGGTGCAGGGAGCACAGTCCAGCCAGAGGGTCTCAGCGGGGGCTGTGTGTGTGCTCTGATTACACAGCCTTAAGTGTCTGTGCCAGTGTGGGCATCTCATCCGACCATTTCCACCTAAATCCAGCCTCTCTGCCTAATCTAGATCACTGTCAGCACAGATATATTGGTACTCACACAGCTGAAATAGGAGCTCTGTAGCCTCAGATGCTCCAGGGAAATACCAACACAAACTTAATTGGAAACAGGGTTTTACCCTGATTCAGCACATGAGTTTTTCTTCCTGCAAGCCCACAGGGGCCTTGAAAATCTTGCACAACACCTTCCAGAGAGGAACCTGAAGTTGAAGCAAGCTTGTGCTGGTGTACAACACAACCATATTCTCTAGATTTCCAGAAGGGGGTTCATTTGGGTCCAGGTTTCTCAGTGCAATACAGCTATATCCCATGAACTAGCTACTAGATCAAAAGGATTTTAATGCTTAACACTCATAACTGCAGCCTTGTGGAGGAACATTTGACTCGAGCACAACCTCATTGGAATTCTGAAATGCTTCTGCTTCTGAGCTGAAATATATAAAGTTGTCACATCAGCCATGAAAAGAGTTTAATTGACTGAAAGGAAGTTAAGACTAAAACATATACACATTTGCTAAAATAAAAAGTAATTTAATCTGGTATTTGCCAGTTGAAAATATGCTTTTACAATTAAATTTAAAATCTCTAGAGAAGTTAATTGGGTTAATGTGGGTAATTTTTGAAGCACTTTCTCAGTGGAGCCAATTTTAATTTTGGGATTAAATGAACAGCTAATAGAGACATTCAGATTTTTTCCCCTCACACATTTGATGTTTGCTTAAAGAATTTTTTCTTAACAATCACCCCTTCAAAATAGCACTGCCTTCAATGAGTATTTAGAACACATGCAACTTATTAAAAACTTAAAATAAGCCCCACGTTATTACATTTCCATCCATTAACAACCTTGCTTTGAGGAATGGCTTTGCTAAAAGAACATGTTTTAATCTGCTGGTACTGCTTGCTTGCATAAAGACTAGAGGGGTTTAACAAATTTTTTTAAATTTAGAAGTTATGCAGTCCTCAGCAGATATTGTGGACATACTTGGTACTAACAACACTACTACATCCTGATGCATTGTATTTGAAATCACAGTGCCTGCATGTGTCATATAACACAATAATTCTTCAGCAGAAAAAAGCATGAAATGAAAATGATGTAAAATAGTAGGGGAAAGCAGAAAACTTGCCTGTGGACACTGACTCCTTGCAAAACTCATGCTGAAATAGTCTCTTACAGATTAAAAAGTTAACAGGCCTTTTAGGCTTGCAATAAAGCCTCATTTAAAAGTTTTGTAGACAGTAGTTTATGTGTGATTAAGTGATCTGTAATGCCAGGTGAATGAATAATTGATCTATTCTAGAATGACCTGAGAGATTTCTTGTTTTCAAGCCTGATCAGTCTGATACCCACACCATCCATTTACCGCTTCTAATGTTCAGCAGACTGTTCTATAACTCTGCCAGGTTCAGTTTTGCAGCTACAATTCAATCAAAAAATCATGTCAGGGCTCAGACTTGTATTAGCTGAAATTAGGAACGTTGGTCATTTATTATACTTGGAGTCATATTTGTCTTCTGGGCCTCAGCTTTCCACTGAAGACAAATTATCAAGGTTTTTATAACAACTAAAAAAAAAATTATTTTTATTTTATTTTTTTAATGGAAACTTAGTGCATCCTGGTTTTCATTCACCTTCCAGGTCTTTACAAACGGTCACATATTTCACAAGAGTTATGGCCCAAATCGCAAGAGCTGTCAGCAGCGACATTTACCCATCAACATTACAGGGTGAACAATTGCAAAGATACGTATGAAATCATTGGAAGTATAGAAGAACAGTTCAGATATTTTTTCTACCTTTTTGGGTTTGATCCAGTGAAAGATTTAAAGGTGCCAACACCTAACTTTTAGGCTGACTTCCAGAATGAAATTCAGAGTCAGATACCTGAGCTCCTTCCATAACTTGACGTAGGTCACTCAGTGGAAGAAAACTCCTGAACAGTGGTGAGAACCCTGCTCTCCCCATTCCACTGCATTCTGCCTCTTTACAGCTAAATCCTCATGAGGCTGCTGAGCCACACCCTCCTGGTTTCACCAGGAGACTTCATGCTGCTCCGTGGCTGCAGTGCTTTGCTGCAGCAGAGGGGCTGTGAGCCTGACGTCCCTCAGCTGGATGAGAGCATCCCATGCATGTCTCTGCCTCCCCGGTGAGTGCTACAGGTATGAAAGGTCCTTTAGAAACACTTTACACATAATTACCACTTGGGAGGGACACAGTTTTGGCAGTGTGCCAGGCAGGCTCATTTCAAGGGATTTTGCATGCTCTTCTGCCTACTTTTGGGATCCACTGAAGCTTTGGTAGGGAGGGAGCATTGGAGACTGAGATGCAGAAGATCTCCGAAGGCATTTGGTAAACCCTCAAGCTTAAGCAGCCGTTGGGCAGGGATGTTTGGGTAAAAGGCACCAAGAGCTCAGTCCAGTTATCCAACTGTAAAAGGTGTCTAGGAATGTTTGTCCTGTCCAAGGGAGGTGCAGGTGGGAGATCACCACTGGCTACATGGGAGACATTCACTTGTCTGGAGTGGCAGCAAGAGGCCAGCAGATACACTGGAGCTTCTTAAATGGAAAGAGGTGACAAAGTTTTAGCAACTGAAATAAACCTACATAATAACCAAATCCCACATTAGGAAGAGTAATCTTTTACCTTGCTTCTGGACTTTGGTACGCTGAGAAGATACTGTCAGCAGCAGTAAATACCAATTAGTTAGAGGTGATAACCAGTTGAAAGCACAAGTTCACCTATATATTTTACCGTGCTAATAAAATGTTATGGAAAACATTCTGTGGCAAAGCACAGACCTAGTTCTGCAGCTGCACATTGTAAAGCCTTTGGGAAGTGGGAATAGAATAAAGTTAGATGTGGCTGCCTCCAATTTCACTCTCTTTTTAAGGTCAATCAGACCATACAACAGTTTACACCTGTACGGACAGAGAAATCTGTTCATGGGTCTTTCTGAGAAAATACACTAGCTTTAGAGTGAAAGCCCACCCAATGAGATTTGCAAGCAAAATAAGCAGCTAAACAATGACATGACTAAGTGCTTACCACAGCAGGCTGTTTAGGGCACAGGATGGAGAAGGCTTTTGCCAATTTCTGTTTAGCTTGGCAAACCCACGCCAAGCGTAATCACAGTAAATATATTCCCAAGCCAGACGACACACACAGTTCCACAGCTGATGCAAAATGGGCTGATGAAGACTAGATTATAATAAAACAAGTTAAAATATTGTATGACAATGATAGCTTTGCATACTATTGCTCTCAAAGTATCTAAAAGATCTCCCGTTTCTTTCACAGATATGTATTAGTGAAGTCAAAGATGAAATTACATCCAATTTTATATATAGAAAATTTGATTTTTTTTTTAATGTCACAAAGGCTGATATTGCACACATTTGCTACAACAGACTCTCAGAGAAATCAAACTCAATCATAAAACAGAAAGCAAGACATTATTTTTTTAGCGTCTGCATTATGTGAGCAGGAGGAAGGAGATGATATCAACTGGCCAGCTGGAAATCAATAGGAACTTGGCCAAACAACCTAAGGCTTTTTTTTCTGTTGTCTTCAAGGGGATCAGTTTACTCAAATAATAATTTGATCCCATGTGCTTCAGGAATACTGGACCTTTGAAGACCTGGACATTTAAATCCTGGGCATTGTAAAGCCAACACTTTATGCACATTCTGAAGTCCAAAGCATAGCATGAAATCTTTATCTGGTCAATCATCCTTTCTGTCATGTGCAACAAATGACGCTAGGATCAATTCAGATATTCATGACTAAAATGGATTTGTTTTCCTTAACAAACTTTCTTTGTAGTTTTAACAAGTCACAAGTCCAGTTCCTCAGGCCAGAGGAGATTAAGAAGCCAGTATATGTGCAGTCCATAAAACCAGTAAGAAAACTGGAAAATCACTGTACATTTCTGCCATGTGCTGACTTTGTGCTGCACATCTTTGGCTTTTACGTATCAACCTATCTGTTCTGATACTTGAGTCTAATGGGGCCATCAGCTACCTGGTGTCTTTTTAGTGTTATCTTACCAATTTCAAATTGCAGGTGACAGTGAGAATACCTTAACTTAACACAGCAAAGGTCCTTGCTGCAGTGGGTCAAACCAAATACAAGGCTGCAAAGTATCAAAAAGTTTATTAAAACTTGAAGTAAATTCCTCTCCCCTACTGTCTGTATGCCTTTGTTGTGAAAGACAATCCTCAGCCAGGTTCTCCAAGCATGCACACACATTTAGTGGCTGCATGTTTTCCCTCTTTTCCTACCATAGCTGAGGTAGTGGGCTATAGCTCAGAAGCCTGACCAGACTGAAGAGGTAGACATATAATTTTACAATTTTTAAACTGTAAAACTGTTCATAAAATTGTAAAATTATTTATAAAATTTTCAGCTCTTTGATATATAACAAACAAGCATAGATGCCATCCTTTGTTTTTCAGAAAAGGAAGCAGCGAGTTTGTTACCTGAAAGGTACACAAAGAACAGGCATGGCAGAGTGAGCTGGGACACAGCACAGTTCTTGTCTCCCAGCTTGGGGCCATGCGCAGGGACTTACCACACGCTGCCTTTCTCAGGCTGCTTTACCCTTCTGTCTGGCCAATCACGTACCATCAAACATGAGAGGCAAACGTGTAAGGTCTCACCAAGACCAGTCTAAGGCTTTACAGAGGTACAGTCTAACCCGTTTCTCCAAATTACAGTCAAACAAGTATAAAGTTTCACCTGAAACACCTTTCCCCATTGTGTATGTCCAGGTGTAACACAACTGTAGCTCAAACTGCCTCCCAACATCTGAGAATAGGACGTGTGTGAATAGTTCAGACAGCCTCAGCATTCCACAGGAGCAAGGAGAGCCTTGTCCTTGAGTTTCTTCAAAAAACAAGAAAGTCTGGGAGAAGATTAACATTGATTTTTAAGAAATATTGGTATAATGTGGAAAGAAGAAAAAAATAGCAAAAAGCTAATTAGATATTAAGAAGGTTAAAAGGGATGACCTAAAGGGATAGACTGGTATTGATTGCTCACAAAATGATGGAAGGCTGATAGGGATGCCATTTGCCATGAGTATGGTAGCATAATTAAGGTCATTCAGTAAGAATTATATAAAACAGGCTTTGTCACACAAATACCATTACTGGAAGAGATTAGAAGTTTAGGTGATAAAGTAAATTATACTGACATAACAGGCTTTGACAAACTATTTTACATCATGGTGAAGGACTTTCTGTTTAAAAACAAGTATAGAGTTACAAGAAAAATAAGATGAAAAAACTTCATAAGAGTATTGAGTTCATTATCCACTTGCAGATTCTTGACTATAAAATGGATTTCAACTGAAAATTGGGTTTATACATTTCTGAACAGAAGTATTTCAAATGGTGTTGCACAGAATTTTTTATTCTTGGCTCAACTATAAGAAATACATTTATTATTGAACTGAATACAAAAGAATCACTGCAGCTAGTGTACAACTCTGGCAGCATGCCAGAAGTGATAAGAATGGGTCAGTTCCACACAGAAGCTGTTTCATTCAAACAAAGTGCTAGTTTCATTCAAACAAAGAATATAGGTCAAACATCCAGGTCTGGAAAAGCAGTATCCTGTAATTCAATGACATAGAGAAGAATTCTGGTTTAAGGGAAGCACACAATTAAAAATAAGCTCATAACATGACTGTGTGATTATGAGGGCTAGTATGATCTTCAGATATGTAAATAAGAATGAATCTGTTACAAGTAGGACAATTGTATACTGCCCAACTGAGATGAGCTAATTGGGATTTTTTTCCTGACATTCATCATCAGAAAATTCAACATTCTCAGAGGGAGGTGAAGTTTAAATAAGAAAAGAATTTCAGAAAAGAAGATGAAGATGTTTTGATTTTCATGACGTTTCTCTTGTTTTTAAATATACATTATTTGGGTTTAAATTTAATATGCTTTTTGCATCTTTGGTGACATCATCTATTAAAATTTTAAAAATAAAACCTATTAGAAGTCAAACTGTAATGAAACATCTCATGTTTGCTGTAAGATTACTTTTGGGCTTACAGTTACAGAAATTGTTATTGTCTTCTCTTTCTGTTCTGTTTTGGGAGAGAGAATTTCTGAAAATGCATACCTTCTGTCAGCTGAGATTGTAATTCACATATTGGAACCTGAGTCCAATGTCAGTATTTAAGAATATAGGAAGCCAAGAAATGTTACTAACAAACCACGGGAAGGTTCCAAAGTTGGATTTCTTAAAAATACAATTTGAAAACAAGGGTTTGGATATTTCCTTACCTTATTAGACCAACAGAAGCACAACAAGACCTAACACAAAAATCACAAGTCAAAGGAATTCTAATTAAAATTAAGGAAATGTTTATTACCCATTGGAACAACTAAACTGGGATTACTGTAAATTAGTAAATTTTTGCAGCCTCTAAGATGACATACTTTCCTAGAAGGCATGTTTGCAGCTCAGTTATGAACATAGGACTCAATACTGAATTTCTGCAGGGATGTCCTGCAGCTCATACTGTGCAGAAGGTTCTCACAGCTCCTGGGTTTAAGCCTATGAACATGGGAAAAGAAAAAAAGCAGCACTCAAGTCACTGCTGTGGTCAGGCAGCTGCCTTCTGTAACCAATACATGTTTGAAAGAATGAGCATCACTTACCAAAGGGTCTGACAGGGAGGAAAAGGGCCACAGTCTGCAGTGTGAAGCACTTGTCTTCACTCACTGAAGACAAGAGACAATGGGCACAGAAGGAGATATTCTGAAACATGCACAGCCACACTACCTACAGTACTACGGGCAAAGCACCTAACCTTTCCATGCAAGTGCTAAAAAGAAAAAAAGATTAGCAGATTTTTTTAATGGTAATAAATCAGAATAGAGGGGAACTTGTCTGAACAGGACCCAATGGGAGAAATTATTTCAGTCCACAACTCAGTGATGTCTCTGGGAGAGCAGAGGAAGAGCTAAAACCTGAAGTTACAGAGAACTAAAAGGGAAAGAGAATCAACACACGCCCTGCTCCAACACACTGAGCTCTTGACATCATGAGAAAGACCCTTTCCCATACAGATAACCAGCACCTTGCTTTTCCTCCCTGCCAGTCAGTCTTTCTGCAAGGGTAACTGCAAACTTAGCTTTTTTTAAATATCACATCTGCCTGATAAATTGTTCCTCTTAAATCCATAGCAATCATGGTTTTACCTTACAGCTTCAGATTAAGATACACGGTTTCGCACATGCCTAATCTTTGCATAACTCATGTTTCAGGAAAGCAGACCTATTAGTAAATACAGATCAAATTGTGAAACTGTGTTACAGTATAAAAATTCTTTCTTAATTTAGGTAAAAACCCCTCTTAGATCATATAGATCAATCATAAGAAAATTTTTTCCATTAGTATCAAGTAAGAAATCATCTTCCTGATTTATTAGGAATTCAACAAATACAGCTAATCTGTATATATTCTCCTCTCTTCAGCCTTAGACTGCAATTTCTCAGGCAAGAGACTGTCTTTTCCTGAATGTATGGAGAGTGTTCAGCTAAGTGTGGGCACTGGCATAAATAAATAATAACACAGTCACTAGGGACAATTAAATAAAATTATACTCTGATTTAATGGTGAAGTTCTTCCAAAATCCCAGATGAGTAATGATATTCAGAATCCTGCTTTACATTTATCTTGTTTTATCAGGAGTTTCCTTCCAACAAAACACAACTGTAACCATACATGTCCTGCTCATCTACTCTTTCCCCATGCACTCACCAATGATCAAGACAATCCCTCTTGCTCAAATGCTGTGGCACAGATTATTTTCTGTTTACTGCTTCTAAGTCCTTGTTATTTTCTTTTGAAAATACAGTATCAGCCAGAACTTAAGAGGGAAGAACATCTTTGTAGAGCTGCTTTTTGTGATTATGGGATGCTTAAGGCAACAGATGAAGCAATGAAATCATCACATGGAAAGAGAACATGCCAAGAAGCCTGCCAGCTCAGGGAAGAACAAAAAGAACTTCCCAGGCACGAGGAGACTGGATACAGTTTCCTATAACTCAAGAAGTCACTGAATCAGATAAAGCAAGGACTCACCTGAAAGAGGAGATATTGTTGGGATTTTTTAATTTCCTGTTTGCCTTTCTTAAGAGCTCTAAGTTTGCTCAATTAAAAAACTTAATTTTCTAGTTTTTATTCAAATAAAGTTTGCCTTGTTTGACATTTTAAAAAGAAAAAAAAAACACATCAACTTTAGTCTAACTTTAGTTATAATAAAACATAATATAAAAAAAGACTGCCTGATGCAGAGTCCCATCAGGGACGGAATGATGACTGCCCTTAGTGCTGTCCCCAGCATGGGAGCAAGGAGGGACGCTTTCACACTGGGAAGCTTCATTGCTGTCAGAAGTGGAGCAGTAAGTGTGAAAGAAGGAAAGGAGTGGAAAAATACAAGATATTTTGACTGGTAACAGGCCTCCTCACCTCCCCACACACCAAATGTCCTCCTGCAGGGAAGACAGGTGCAAAAGAGAACAAACAAAAGAGAATGAAGAGGAAAAGTAAAGAGCAGTCAAAAGTGAAATGAAGGATAAAGGAAAGCTGGGAATCATTACATCACTGGTAGCAAAAGAAAAAAACAGAGCAACAGAACTACACAAGAAGGTCTTTCCTTCCCATCATCCAGGTAACTCCATCATCCTAAACTGAGTCAATCAAGTTCTTGTGATACTGAGTCCCAGAGCAATGAGACAGCTACTGCTCTCATGAGATGATGTGAGAACACTCGAGACAAGTGACAAAGGTTGGAGAAAAATGTTCCACTGCAATTGGAAATGGTATAAAATACACATCATGCATCAAAAGAAGTAGTCTTTCTTGAAAAATTGTATTTAAAAAAAACAAAAAAGAAGATGGTATAAATGCTCAACTTCTCCTTAACCCTCAGCACCTGGATATGAGAAGTGCTTCTTAAAAAGTAGTTTCTAATACCTCTGATCTCCCCATGAAAAACAAAAGTTATAACGGGCCAATGCTGTAAGGTAAACACAGTTGTTGTTGGTACAACTCCGATTTTTAACTTAAAAAAAAATTAGTTCATACAAAAAAAAAAGAGTCACAACTGCCTTTTTCTTTAACCACAAAGCTTGTCTTCATTTAACTTTGCAGGACCTGCTGCCAGCTGAAATAAATTGTACCTCAAAAAGGACATTATAGTTGGGGGGTGGTGGTGGGGGGAGTATAGCATCACAGCCTTTCTTTCCTTTTCTTCCAGTATATCAGCCAATATGTCCTCTGCAAACACACCTATGAACAATATGCAATAACAAGTCACAGTTTTCAACTTCTGCATTCTTTTACATGTCATTACTGCATACATGTTTCCCAAAATTAAGTTGAGAGAATGTCATTAACGTGATACATAAAGCCAGGAGAAAGTAAAAATTACAATCATGTGGCCAAAAAATTCTCAAATTGTGAATCTAGATTTACATTCTCTCCCAGAGCATTACCATATATGAGTAAGCATCAGAACAGAAGGATGTGTCGCATGGGGTTCACCAGGGGTCTGTCCTGGCTGCAATACATTCCAGTATTTACTCCATGATTCAGAGAGTGCATAATAAATTTACAGATGGCAAGAACCTAGAAGGAAATGAAATTATTGCAAAGGAAAAAATACTCTGGGCAAAAAAAAGGAAATAACGTCTGTGAAAAAGAAAACAGAATGCACCCCAACAGGGACAAGTTGAAGATATTGTAAGAACAAATGAACCATACAAATACAGAACAGGAAACGGTCAATTAGAAATCAGTTGTGTGGGAAGGGCCCTCAACGACATGAAACAGAAGCTGAACAGAAGTCAACATCAAGCTGTAACAGATTTCTTAAGGTACCAACAGAACTATGCATGAGCCAAAATACAGAATGCAAAATCTGTAAAAACCCTCTGTCCTGCAAGGCACAGCTGTGATACTGCCTTGTTCTCACAATACAAAAATAAATAAGTAAAAATTCAAGTGGGCCAACTGGAAGAAATGCATAGGAGAGTTGCAAGAACACTTCCAGGAAACATGACCCTGGAGGAAACACAGAGCACTGAGTTTTTGAGTCCAAACAACTTATGACTAAGGCATGACATGGTAACAGCCCTCAAGCACATAAAACACTGCTGCAGGGAGAGATTGTACAGTTAGTTTCCTACATTCATCCAGGAGAAGGAAAAAGGTAACAGGCTTAGATTTTAATAGCAAGATTTCCACCTCAAGCCAAGAGAATTTTCTGCTGGCAAGAATAATGAAATGTAGAAATGAACTGCCTGAAGAGGAGGCCAGACAAACCTTCCTTGAAAAAGTCAACTGACCTTGCCTCAGAGTAGAGAGACTCCACATCTTCTTTGCACCCCCATCATTCTCAGCTTGCCTAAATCTTGTCAGAAACAGAGTTAACACCCTCCATCCTTAAAAGCAATCTCTTCATCATGACCAGCTGGCCTCTTTCCCAGATTAAATAACGATGCCTTGCTGTGTTCCTGTTTCTCACCTTCCCCAGATCAGCACACAGGCTGTACCTGGGTCTGGAGTGGCTGCCTCCCCTCTCTGATACCCTGTGCACGTGCCTGGGCTGTATCTGCTTTCCCTGAGCAACGCTCTAGAGAGGACACAAAAGCCTTTATGGATGATTAATAGCTACCTTTCAAGGCTTAATGATTTGGCTAAGAAACTACATCTTATAGATCAGTCAGCTAATCTAGATCTTGGCCAGCTCTCTTCTGCTCTTTCCAAGAGGTAGACTGAATGTTCAGCTCAACATCTCTCCTGCTTTCAGTCATTTTTCTCCATTATTAACCACCTATTCAGACAAGTATTCCCAAGTTACTCAACAGACCATCTCCAGCACATTACCAATGGGTAAGCAGAGAATAAACCTTAATCAAAACAAACTGTCACTAAAGATTCAGAGACAATTCAGGAATTGGTCCTGTTTTACAGTTCTGTGTGTTCTGTTTTCCAGTTTTCAGCTCTGCAATGATGAGACTGCATTTTATCTAAGGGAGAACACACCATTTTATTACATGTTAGGTAATGTATACAATTCCAAACGGCAGAAGTTCTTTCCTTCTGTTGCTGGAAAAAAGATGAATAATAATGTTAAAATTAGTTACAGCCAGTATGTGGTAGATGGACTGTTGCCATATGGTGGTTATGTAAATTAAATGACAAAATAAGGATCTAGCATTTATAAGCAACTTTTGCACACTTCAAAAATGCAGCCTGCCTGTGAAATACCTATGAGCTCCCACTTATGGGAAGAGATGACATCAAAAACTTGGGGTTTTTTCTGAGACTCTGAACAATTATTTCAAGGAAAACATAAGCCTCTTATTTGCCTAACATACAAAGAAAATCAAGTCCAATCACCACTCCTGTGCATTACACAAAGTAGTCTTGTTCTCCAATTAAACATCTATTTTCATTTTGTAAAATTACGTCCCAACACCGTATCGCTGTGTTGCCTGTCTGGAAAGGTGCCTGACTGTACTTCATGGATGACTTAAATGCCCAAACTTAGGACAAAGATGATTTCTCTAAAAGCTGTCAAAACCACCTACTTTTCCCCTTCACTAGATAGGGAATTTAGGACCACCTTTAGGAGTCCTGATACTCTATGTGCTTGTCATTGAAACATAAAATGGGGGGACGGCTGGGTAAGATACTTCCCAAGCATCATTGCTTAGTAAACTTTAAATATGTTCAAGAGGCAGCATTTCAGACTCCATGTGCAGCTATCATGGAGAAAAGTGTGTAATTTAAAGTATTTAACTTTTTTTTATGATTTCAGCAGGCAGGAACAATAGGTATCAAACAGATAATTGGAACAGAAATCAAAAAAACAGTTTCTTCTAAAGCTGGGTCACTATTTTAAAAGACCAGCTCTCATTTCTCAGGTTATACTGAAAGCATAGCTGCCACTATGAAAAATAAAAGTTGAAATTAATTATGGTATATAACAGCTTTGTGAATCCTTGACATACAGCACAGATTAGATTCCAGACTCCTACTGTCCCACTACACAAAAACATTAGTATTTTTTCTCTAACCATATGCACAGAGGCTAATTAACACAAAATCCTTTTTCCTTATTGAAAAAGGAGTCTTCAGGCTTTATTAGAAGAACAGGAAAGCAATTAACTAAAGATTAAAGGGGCTCCATCTGCATGAAGCATGATAGAAATTGCCAAAAGGAGCAGGAGACAGGTAACAGAGGATATAACAAAAGGGGGGGGAGGAGGAGAGAATACGCAACAGAAGGTTAATATTGAAATCACGACTGGAGATCGTTCTCAGTAACCTGTTGGAAGTCAGCCAGAGGGGATAACTGTAATGTAGGCACAAGCTTAGGCAAACGTCTATGGACTCTGTTCAGGTCAGGTTATCTGATCCTAATGGTCCTTTCCACCCTAATAAAGCTAAATTACACATATATGAAGACAAAAGTGAATACAAAGCACAAAATCTAGGAGAGGTTTAAATCCAAGTTGAACTAAAACCCTTACTTTTATTATCACGATAGCAAAAGACATATGTAAAAGGCACTAACTTTATTCTTGACATCTCTAGCCAAGTATTTATCCCTCCATCAGTCTTCATAGGAAGTGCTACATCTCATAGGAAGTAGCTGCTTGGCATCTTTCTAAAAAAAGTCTACAGGACAACTCTGCCAAAATTATCATCCTCTTTGACTCTCCTATCTTAGGGTAACACTGGGTTTGTAACATGTCATCTCCTCATACAGATTTCTAGCACCAGAATATTATTTAAAAGCCATAAAAGTCACACAATTCTGACTGAGTGGATCTAAGAAGCTATACTGCAGCACAGTCTGATGGAGGTGGAAGTTTCCAGACTCACACAACCAGGCCTTTTGCCCTATGACAAACTGCAATACATCTTATCTGGCTTACTTCTGTCAACACAAAAGTTGGCATGTATCTGAAGTCCTCCCTTGCAGGGTACCACAGCATCACGAAGGGTCAAAGAGGTAGGTATGAACTCATTAGAAGGTCTGTAAGTCTCAGGGGTCCCAAGGTACTTTGACATGTACTGCCAGAGTTGTCAAAGGTCCTGTCATGAGCACTGATATTACATTACATATTAGATCTACTTAAAAGTCAATTTTGATGGAAAGATGCAAATGTGAATCACACCAATGAGCATGTCATATGGCTCCTACACACTTTGGATGAATTTATCTGCCTGGAGCTCCATGAGAGACCACATCCAAAAACGGGTGCTGTTGTGCACCTCAGCAGGGCTCACATGCTCTCGGTGACTGGAGGGAAAGTTGACACCACAGGAGCTTCTCAGGGATTATCAAAACCTAGGAGTTCCTTAAGGATAGTGACTAGTCCAGTGGATCAGCTGACAATGAAACCATGACAGTGAATCTGGCAGGTGCAGCACCCTGTTAATTCATTTCCACCGCAGACAAAAAGAGTCTGTATGTCGGATGAACAGCTTCTCCCTAATGATTCTATCTGGCCATCACTGATATTACAACTGACATTACCAGAATCACAATAGCCCTAAAAAAAGAGCCTATTCTCATATCAATTCTCTTTTCTCTTCAGACGAAACAGAATTTAATGGAATAGTGTCGTCTTTGTTAAAAATTACAGGGCACCGCTTATCTATAAGATAGATAGTCTACTCAACTGCTGTTTTCAGCTACAACAGAAAGATCTGCAAATCCCAAGTGAACAGAAAGGACTGAAAGTTCATGGTGGTACTGGTAGCATTTCACTCACCTTAAGAATACATGGACTGCAGCAGGAAAACAATAAACTAATCTAGCATTGATGCAACTCAAACACCTTCCTATGCCGTCAGATGTCTGTTAGAGACATCTGGTTGCTAGGTATATGCTGTAATTGCAACAGCTGGACAGGGACAAAGTGAGGATGGATATGAGGGTGGAATGATCCTCCAACTAAAACTCTTCAGAGCTTGCAGCATACTCTTTACAGAGCTGAAGCTTGAGCTACTTGCACACCTTGAAGCTTATAAAGAGCAATAGATATGACCTGGTTGAAAGGGGCTGTCTGCAAGCAGATGTAAACAAAAGGCCAAAAGAGGAAAGGAATTCCTGGGAATAGCAAATAACACATCTTTCCTTTTTCTCAGAAAAGGTCACAGGGTCAAGGAAGCTGAGTGAAATATTGCATTAGTTGCGGGTACTGCAGGCAGTGAAGAGCTGGGGTACAGCAGGAACACCCCAGGAAGCAGCACAAGAGAAGCTGGGAGCTGGAGTGACCATGACACTGGTGAGCTAGGCAGTCTCCTCACTGACTCAATGCACTCTCACAGTACCCATGCAGTGCTAAGTTTTGGTGAGCAATTTAGGCATTCAAGACTTCTGGATGTTCAGAACTGCAGATAACCACTGCAGAGAGCTCGTTTGCAGCAAACCCATCATTTCACACAAAGATTGCACTGTGTGCACTGTGTGGATCCAATAAATCTGACACAAAGGGCTTGCACATGTGAATGGGTCCACAGACAACTGATTGGCACCCACACAGTAAATCATGTATGTCCTGAAGAGGTCTGATTTGACTGTGTACAAACAGAATAACCAAGCTCACTGCAGATGTTTTAATTAGTATACATAAACATTTATTTCCAGGCAGAACTAGAAGCTGTGAAAATGAGGGGCTCTGCGTGGCACTACTGGTTTTAGCCATTATCCAAGACACAGAACAGTCACTATACTGTATATGTATATACATATACAGTATAGTGACTGTATATACATATACCTGTATATGCCTCATTATAGCTACCAACAAAGTATTGTATTCCCTGCAGTTACTGTTCAGAATATGAGATACTGAGATATTTTCCATTTTGAAGAAGAAAAAACAAACAACAGTAACAACAACAACGACTTCAAGACAAAATAATACACCAAAACCACACAAATGCTCATTTGGAAGACACATTAACTGCTTTTTAGTTAATATTACTCTCTTTCTTTTGGCAGAAGCTTTGTTAACCTGAAATTAGGTGGTTGTCTTTACCAAAAGTGTAAAAGAGATGGTATCTATTTGTAGGTATGACCCATGTTTCTCCTTTCCAAACTATAAGTCTGGGAATAGAATAGGATTCAAGGTCTGAAAAAAAACATGTTTACAGATGCTAAATAACATAACAATGCAGAAATTTCTATTTACGATATGTCTTCCACCATCCCCAAGATAAACCTTCTGCATTGTAAATGGTGGAGGTAATTTTGTGTTCAGCATTTTGCTTTTTAAATATAAAGCTAAGTTAAATGAAGCTTAGAGGAGGTAAAAGACATTAGAAAAGTACAATTCCTCTCTTGATATTCAGTAAGGGACTAAATAACAAAAAAGTAGCTTAAGTGCTATTAAGCTGCACAGGTTTTTGATGCACTACTTTTGAGAGAGCATCTTGATAGATGACACCTAACCCTGCTACAATGCATTGTCCTCAGCTATTGCATAGCCTTGGGGACAAAGAGCAAGTGCAATCAAGCAAACCTTAAGTCTTCATCCTAACAAACATCATTCAAGAATTTCAAATGTCACAACCTACCATCTGCTTACAGAAATCACATTAACGACTCATTCCTGTGTCAAAGGCCTAAGGCCAACCTTTCCACAGTAACCTGTCTTTGCTTTCTGAATATCCACCTCTTTTTCCAAGGATGTGCCTACAGAAGGAGGCCGCACACAAGTACCCGTGGGTTTGCCATGTCCCAGCCGCTGCGGTCTCTGCCGGTGTCAGGCGCCTGCTGCCATCTCGCGGCAGCTCCGCCCGCCCAGCCCTGCACATCGAGCCTGGGGAGCCGGATACCGGGAACGGGAACGTCCGAAAGGCCTTTTGTGAAACAGTTAGATACAAACCGAAATCACCGATTTTCATTCGCTTTTCCAAAAGTCAGAGCAGCAGCAGCAGCTCAGGCGGCGCAGGATGACTGCCCACCTCACCCTTTCCATCCCAGAAAAGGACCAAGGTGTGCTCCAAAGCGTGCTCCAGGCATTGTAGGGTTTCCTTGGCACTGGCTCCCCACCCATATTCACAGTCCCTTCTCAAAAGCCAGTGCAAACCTGCAAAACCTTATTCCTCACCAACCCTGAGCTGCCCCCATGGAAAGAAAATCTTTCTGCTGCTCTGCTTGCATCCACTACTCCAAAACTGAGATTTCTTTTGGGTGCAGGGTCTTCTGACTCGTCTTCCAAAGTCTCCCTGGTCCAGCGAAGAGGATGTGGCATTATGGAATGTACAGTCACAGCCTAATAATAACTATAGCCCTACTGTCCTTCCTGTCCACACACAAAACAGTTGCCCAAAGCATTTCACTCTCTGTATCAAGGCAAAGACAAAAATTGTTTTTTAAGGCTGTGAATGCTGTAGGATTTATTCTGTTCCTCTCACATGCACTTAGTATAAGGCAGTTCAAACAAATGCACCAGCCCCAAGTGCTTCCATGAGTCTCGCCATAGTTACCTTGTTACTCTTATTAATTTTATTTATTGATCATTTATTTTTGCTCCAAAGTTAGAAAGTGTAGCTCCAAAGGCAGCAAGCCCCTTTGGAGCAGAGAAAGCAAGATTTGGTAATGATTTGAATTTAGTTACGTGTTACCTTCAACCTCTCCAAACAACAATTTAATGACTAAGGAGAAAACAATCCAAGAGCACCAAACCTCAAATGAAAAAAAGGGAAAAAAAGAAAACCCAACACAAGAGAAAAATAAACTCTTCACTTCTAATTCAGAAATAGTGAGAAAATAGGGCTGGACAGGGCCTGAAGTTCTCGAGCCATTTATCAGGTGCCTACTGCAGGGAGAGAAATATTACTTCTGGCAGCTGTTTTTCTAATCTATTTTTAAAGGCATAAATATAAGAGGATCCACATTGTTCCTGCCTGGATCTCTCCTGCTCTGCCTCGTCTTTTTCAAAACCACGCTCTAGAAGACTCCATAACCGAATTCTGAATTCCCAAAATCAGTGGTGTTTGGATCACCTCACCCTCCAGAAAAAAAACCCAAAACCACTGACCCAACACTATCAAATGCCAAGTGTTTTTGAAGCAGTTTTCAAAACAGAAACAAAAAATTCTACTTCAAAAATTAGAGGTTTAAAGAAGCTAACATGATAAGCACACAGATAATGCAGGATAACTCAACCACAGCCAAACAGTAAAATATTAAAAATTGATCTGGGAACTACACAGGTAAGTAATAGAAACATAAAAATGACAGCAGGCACCTTCCACAAGGGAAGAGACTTTTTATGAAAGAATAAGAGAACTGTCTTGTAGCTGTGCTAATGTAGCTATCAAAGATACATAGTTTTATCCTTTCCTTATTTAACAGAACCTTACTCACATACTAAGCCTTACCCCTCAAAAACTGTTTAAAAATATATTAGAAATTCTACTACTTTTAGATTATATTGCCCTGCATTATACTGGTGTAGGCAAACAATCTATTGAGATGAGAAAATTAGTTCTAAGATACAAAACCATTTTTTTCTGCTTTTCAAGATGCAGAAGTATCTTAGTCTGTCACCAGTCTTGTTTTGAAGCCAAGAATGCTAATAGTTTGCTGGCCATTTCCAACCACCGTGGGTCAGTCCACAGCTGTGCAGGCACTCAAGAGTTTCAAAGTCATCCTCCACACTCCTCAGTACATTTCTCCAAGACAAAATTTCCTTCTGAAAGTCTCACTCAAAACATAACCGAGTACCTGACTCTGCATTGCTGCAATCAGTTGCTTGCCTTAACATTCACAGAGAGATAAAACAAGGAAAACAAACATCCTACCACTGCACCCAGATAATTGTAAACCGAAAGACAGCTTACTGAAAACAAAAATTTGAAAATAACTTCAAAGTAGAATACCTTCAGTATCACCTTGAATAGCAGAAAAGCAAATTCTGAAATTAAAATCATGAAAAAATGATAATTAAACAGTAACTCAGAATAGCAAATGCCAGATGAAGTACAATTTATAAGATGTTTGCATGTTGTTATACTGCAAAAACAATGACTTGCACAAATTGAACTGATTCCAGCCTGAGCTTCAGGACAATTAAGAAAACAGTCCCTTCAATCTTTTCAGTGTCAAAGACCATTTTTACAATGCCTAATTTGTTTGCATATGCAAGTGTTCCTTGAGGAAGCAAATGGCAATATTTATGTACAGAGATTTAATAAAAAAGACCAAAGTCACACTCTGTTCAGTTCTGAGCAGGTCTACAAAGTCATGCACCGTGTTTTCCTCATGTCTACTAATGGGAACAATTACTCTGAAACAGCACAGACACCCTATCCTAAGCCTTATGAACCCAGCCACCACCTAATCTACTACCAGTTTGACACCATGCAGAGAAATGTCTCACTGAATTTGGAAAGCCATTACCACTTTTATATCTGAGACAAATTATTGATCTCATTATCTGTCAATATCATTAATGTATTTTTGATGGAAAATGCAGGCTTTACATTTTAAAGGATGACATGTGTCCATTTTAGGCCACATTTTAGAATGTGTTCATTCTTAGGTAGTTGTTTCTTCAAAGAGAGAGTAGCAGTTGAAATTTAGATGTATGTCGTGAAGGAAACTGATTACAATTTACACATCTATTTCAGTCTAAGATTCTCCCCACCTGCCTTGCCACAAGACAGCAACTTCAAACAACCCCTTTGTTTGCTGCAGAAAGTCACAAGCTGAGAACTGTAAAACCACAACATCCTGGAGAAGAAAACATCTGAGCAACAGAGTGAAAAAATGTAAGCACATGCACACATGAGATCTGCTGCAAACCCCGGATTGTGCTTTTTGGTCTCTGCTTTGCCACCGAGCCCACTCAACTCTTTCAGATAACATCAACAGCTGTGGAAGATCATCAAAGCAGACTGGCTTGCCCCCAATAAAGGAGCTGACTCCCAGGCTCAAAGCACATAAATAATGCGAAAGAGCAAATCCAGCTCAGCCAAGAGAGTTGAACCAGCTAGCACTGGAAAGGCTTATGCTGAGAAGACAGACCAGGTACATCCGAGCTGCCTTAGACTGAAGCAGCAGGAAAGCATCAAAACAAAAAAATACCAGTATTATCAGATGGTAGCAAATGTAGTGCAGTAGATTACTGATACAGAGAACCTCAATCCTACCTATAACTGAGGCAAAACCACAGTAAGATCTACTTCTGAAGAGTAACATTAGAGCAAGATGAAAAAGCACATCCTCCTCACCCGTCCAGCCTTTGAAACAACCATGACAGTACTGTTCCTGGCAATGCAGTGAACAATATATAGTGTCATCTGTTTTTCAGAAAAATGTATTTGGTCTACATGCTATCAAAGGCTCAGGTCATCTTCATTTCCGACTAAATCTTCCAAAGTCAATGATATTGTTTCCTCGTTTGAGACATTATTTCAAGCATACAATAATTCTGTTAAGATTACCAGCATCTTGACAATACCCAAAGGGATGAATGAACCCAAATAATCGTAGCTTTTTGAATTACATTTCACTTTGTGTCTATGAAATTACTACTTTAAGACTGTAACTGATGGATACTGTGAAGCAAGCTCCCTAAAAAAGGGAACTAAAGCGTATTCCACATCATTCACTTCCTCTCTGATGCCCTTTTCAGAATGAGCAGAGAACCTTCAGCCCCAGCCAGCAGTCCCTCTTGCAAGTCTCCTCATTAGTACAAACACCACAGCTTCTCCACCAATAAAATCATTGAGGACCTGTTCTTCTCTACCTCTCATCCTCCAAACAACACACTGATCTACCTTTGTGGTTAACCAACTCTTGTATTTCACTATTAAGCAAAATGGAACGATGTAAAATACTTACCCACAGTTCTTTCAGGCACCACTCAAAACTGACCTCATTTTCTAAGTACTTCAAGCACCTGACCACTTACACAAATCCTTCACGCAGCAGACTGAAGTTCATCCCAAGAGAATCCAATCAAAAACAAATGGTGGTAATCACCATTAACTATCTAAGCTACAGATTTCTTTATTCTCCTATAAAACTGAGGAAACCAAGCACTACAAGGACTTCAAGCCCTGGAATCTAACATTTCAGACAGAAAAGACAAGTAAAACATAAAACCAGAAACCACTCTAAAAATAAAAACAAAAAAAATAAAACCAGGAAGACTGACACCCTCAGCTGCGAGACAACTAAAGAAAAGATGATTCCGAGACACACGCCAGCATATTAGACTTCAGCAAGCCTGGTGCCACCAGTATCAGTGAGACTCTGTTGTTGGTAACATAAGAGCTCATGTCCCTGAAAGCTAGCCCCTCAAGCCTTAGCATTAGAAGACACGTATCACTTAAAAAAAAAAAAATACAGACTTGCATACAAAATGTTTAGATCATTCCAAAAATTTTCTGTAAAGTATCTAACATTCAATCTATATAAAAATCTATTTTAACAAGACTGAACATTAATTCTGAAGGTCCACTAAAGAGACTACATTTGTCTTTGGCTAGTGTAAGTGAAATGAGCCAAACCAATGTGCCCCATCAATGATGCAAGAGTGCATCTTAATTAAAAACTCATATCCAGTGTGCTGGTGAGCAGAAAGCATACTGTTGAAATAGCAGTAACTACATCTTCACATATTTCAAGATGCAGATTACACACTTAGCCAGAACAGACAGCAGAAACCACAAGGATAAATTGAGAAATGAACAGTTATTCTATCCATATGTTTGCATTTTAATTTCCCATTCTTCATCTGCAGGCACTCAGGAACATGACTTAAAATGCACTTACGTTAAGAGCTTAATGTCTTCTTTTACAAAAGAATAAACAATGGTTATGGCAGTTCTTTTTTATATCCAACCATGAAAACAAGGAACCTTCAGCAGCCATTAATGTTATTTCCAATGGAAAACTAGGTAATCCTATTTTCTTGTAAAAACAATCCCAGGATAACCTGTCTTTTTCAATATTTTGTTCTAAAAAGGTAACAACAACCAGAGTTCCTCAATTAAGGAAGAGATTCCTTTACAAGAGACAAAAGACCAGTATAAACAGTGTTTTCTAAAAATATAGCAAGGGTTGACCACCAGTGTGAAGTGTTCACTCCACAAGTGCCAATTTTTTAATTAAAAAAAAACATTTATTACAACAGAATATTACAAACAACTAACTTCAATGATCAACAAGTAAAACTTTACAAAATGCAAACAATGTTATTTCCGATTGTGGAGTGACAGATATCCCAAGTTTACAAACACAACATCTTTTTGTTTATGCCCACTTAAAAAATCATTTCCAGTCTGCTTTATTTTCCATCAAATACAGTACATTTATCCAAACAAAAGCATGTACATTCAATATAGAACATTTTGAGCAAAGCTACAATCTTAGTTCCCATTCACAGTATTTTTAGTGCAGTGCACTAACAGGGCCAAATAGTTCTCTATCCATAAAAGCATTTTTACTCCTGATCTTGTGATCAACATTTAGATATATTTTATACAAAAAGTATATATGAACACGAGGCACCTCCCTAAGTAAGGGAGTGAACCAATATAAAAAACACGGTATTTCTTCTGATGTACAATACCTTTCAAATTGTAGCAATTTGACACAAATCACTAAACAAAGTATTTTCTAAAAGGTAAAAAATAAAAAACAAACAAAAACAAACAAACAAACAAAAACCAAACAACAAAAAAAAACCAAAACAAAACCCATGATCGCATGAAACCTGCCAAGAACTTCATAATGGTAGGCATGCAACTGTTTTACTACAGTCTTGACTAAAAGGTTAAAAAAAAGGTATCTAAAACATTTTCCAATTACACAAAGTCAAGTGCTACCCATAGTGGTCATTTATGATTTTGAGAGAAAATACATTTTGAGTTTCTCCCGAACTATCCTCCCTTTTTATTAATATTTAATGAAATAAGCTAACATTAAGTGGTTGTGCACAGATTGTCTATAATACATCAGCAAATATTCACTACCTTCATATTAACATTAGTGTGTTGATCTTTTAAAAATAAACTGAAAAAATAAACTGCAACTATCATTAAAGTGCTCGTGTATAATTTTTTTAAAAAGAATTAAAGAATAGAGGAATGTGGATATTCTTGTAAACTTCACAGATGTTTACAAAGTTTTCCTACGAACCACATACGGAAACAAAATGGAGGTCTTTGAAGCAACTTCAGCACAGTGAAATTCAGAATGTCCTAGAACTGGGAAATTAGTCAATATGAACAAACTGAATTTATGGCAAATACTAAAAATTAGTAGAATTCGGCCAATACACACTACATTGTCTGCTCTTATACATTCATTTGTAATAAATTTAAAACATTTAACAACATTTACCAAAGTAGGATATCACATCAAAGTCTCAGCTGTCAATCAATTAACACTACCAGGGAGGACCAGTATTCACGATGAGTTTTCTGAAGAGGGTTTCCTAAATGAGGAAAAAACACCTTCCAAAGCTGCTGTTCATTAACTTGTCTCTAGTGTACTCTTCTTTAATTTCATGAAGTTTGTTCTATACTGTGTCAAACTACAACTGTATAGAGATAACTGCTAATTGAGAAGCATGTGCATTTCATTTCAGCTACTTCAGTGTTTTGGGAAGTGGCACTGTCCTACAAGCAGTCAGAATGGTTATTAATATAGTAAGAAAAAAAACAGCTTATGAAAATATTTCCTCCTTATAGTACCATTATCAAGAACTAGCAGTTCCAACAACAAACGAAAGTCCTTTTCATTCAAATGAACTTCAAACTTTCTGAACATCACTTGAACCTATCTGAAGAGAAATGGGAATAAATTAATACTTTGAGTTTACCCATATAGTTATGTTTTAAACTACACAACATAAATAATTTATAAGGCTAAACTTTTAATTCTTATTCAAAATGCAGAAGCCACTCCCCCTCTAAAATTCAGTGTAATTCAGGGTCCAACTCAGGTCATTTTTGAAGTTATGTCTAATCTGGCAGGATTTGTTAGAAAGTCACAAAAGCACCACATCACAGTTTAACATAACTAGGTGGTTATTCACTATGAAAGCTGAACTCAAATCACCTCCTGGAAAATAGCATTTCAGAGTTGAAATATAGAAAAAGGCACATATACTTAGTTTTCTTTTTACCAAATATGCTAGAAAGATGATTCTGAATAAGGATGTTAAAAACTCCTACAAGTATCACTACGGTCTCTCTTCATGATATTTTTGTATAATCCCCAACCTTCAGGCATCAGTTGGTCATTCTGAAATACAAACTGACTGTATACAAATATTTTCTTTTTTAAAAGGTCTTCTAAAAATAGGCCACCTTTAACATGAAGGCTATTGAAAACTGAGTAACTACAAATACAACCCCTCCAAGTGTAAAAAATTCCCAGAGTACCACATAAGCAGAAGTTTAGAAAATTCTAGGCCAGACTTCAATACATATTGATGCTTAAATCAAAAAACAAAGATCTGAACAATTTAAAAAAATAAATGACCATGAGTCTCCAAACCCGGGCTTACATAAGTAAGCATTAAAATAATGAAATTCTATATTTGATGACTTCAAAGGTCTTTGCAGGCACCTAACCCATAATGATTTTAAATCAAAGCAACTAAGCAACCAAATTACATGAAAAAAACCTGTTTTATGCACTTTTGTTGACAGTGTGTAGGCAATACACATTAAAATAAAAATTTTAATTCACAAATGCTAATTCCAGTAAGTTCATAGAGATTTTTTCTGTTATCAGCTTTTACTTTAGTACTTTTAGTACTTCTTCAAGTGGTCACAGCAAAGTTAATTAAATGAGTTAAGTTATTCAAACCAAACAAAATTATTGTTAATTTTTTAAAATTACTATTTTAAAAATGTATGTATATTAGCTTGATTATAACATATGCCTTAAGACATGCCTAAAGAGTTGACTCAGTACAGTTTAATCTACATTCCATCTTCCTACAATGACAAATTTAGATTTTAACTCTTTTCCAAAATGTTAAAAAAAAAAAAAAAAAAAAAGGAAACAAATTTGACATCTACTTTTGCATTTAAGCCACTGAACCATAAAATCTATGGGAAAATATGTTTTCGACAATAAATCAACAACAGCAAAAGAAATGCAGTGGAATTGTTGGGGGTTTTGTTTAAAAAAAGGAAAAAAAAAAAAAAACCAACAAAACACTTTCTTTTTCCTCACCAGACAACAGCTTTAGATCTTGTACTTCTGCCTTTGGTTTTACTTTCTTCAGGTGAATGAGATACATTTGCTTTGTGGGTTTTCTTATGATGTTCTAGAAAAGCTTTTCTGGCAAATGCTTTCCCACATTTATTGCATCGGTGCAGAGAAAAGTTTTTTGTTACTTTTACTTCAATGCCAACATCAGCTCCTTCATACTTTTTACTGGGAGAATTAGAGGTGACATCCTGTTTTGAACCAATCTGTTTTGTTTCATCCCTCTGAGAGCCTCTTTTTGTCACCTTATTTAGAACAAGATCAATTGGCTTCTTTATTGCTCTTATTTCTAAACTTGCAGTTATTTTCCCAAGGTAGCGTGGTGACTTTTTATGAACCACAGTTATGTGTCTTATCACGTCACGCTTGCGACGCGTTTCATAAGAGCAGAGTGGACACCTGTAGTACTTAACATAAATATTATTTCCATCTGTATGTAATTCAATGTGTTTTGTTAAATTCTGTTTAGAAGTAAATTGGCGCTTACAGAGTTTACAGTAAAGCTGCTTGAAGTCAAAGCCAGCTGAAAGTTTTGGCTTCCTGGTTTTTTGCTGGCCACCTGCAGCAGATGCATTGGTTGATTTAGGGGTTGATTTAGTGGTCGATTTGCAGGTTGATTTAGTGGTTGATTTAGAAGTTGATTTAGGGTTTTCGGGGTCCTGTTTAACTTTATTTTTCTGTGCTGACGGTGTGTTCTTTTTCTCATTTGAATGATTTGTTCCCTTTAATTCATTGTGTGGAGAAAGCGCAATGGAAGGGGGTGAAGGTTCTACAGAAGCTGCTGGTTCAACTTCTATTTCTGTGCCATTGGCAGTATTGTTGGGTCCTTTCTCTCTTTTAGAGCTCTTTCCAGAAAGAGTTATCTTGTGAACAATTTGCATATGCCTTTTCAGCATTATTTGTGAACTATATTTTCTCTTGCACAGAAGGCACTTGCATGCACTTAAATTGTATTCAGCCTTTGAAGACGACTTTTGTTTTCTGGTCTTAAAAGATTTTTTAGCAGAAACTGTATCCAAGAACAAAGGTTGCCCAGGCTTTGTAGCTATATCAGGAGTAATGGAATCCCTTCTTAATCCTCTATGAACTTCATCAAAATGCCTCCTTACATTGGCTTTTGTAGCAAATGATTTATAACATACAGGACAACTTCTACCTAATGTTACGAGAACATTCTTATTTCGTCCTTTTGCGCAGCACTGGTTTGGTTTCTTTTTTGTTTCTATGTACTTCTTTAGCTCTTCCATCTTTTTTTTGTGTACTTTTCGAATGTGCCGGCGTACACTGCGTCTTGAATGAAATTCCTTCCTACAGAGGCAACAGATCAACTGGTGGCCATAATCAGAGTTATCCAGAGAGTCCAAGTCAGGATTTACTGCTGGTGGCTGCTCTTCAGGAGTAGATATCACCTTGTTTGTAACAGGATCAGCAGGAGGTAATTCTACAGTCTCCCCAGGTGGGACTGGGGCTGGAGCTGAAACAGTCTTGGGTTGCTCAGTGCTGGGTTCCTGTATCTGTACTGGAGCTTGGTCAGGGGTATGGCTGCTTTCTGTGTTCTCATCTGGGCTATCAGTCCTCGACACATATTGAAATACGGCATTTTGATTAGTTTCTATAGGTTCCAATGTAATTATATATTCTTGCTTATCTACCCTTGGATAGATAGCTTCAAGAAGGTCATTTATGGCTTGACTCTGCTTATCTTTTGTATCTGGGAGGTCTGTGAAAAGAGGAAAAGGTATTTTTTAATGATTTGGTAATTTCCAATTATTTAAATTTCAAAGTAGCTTTTAACCACTATGTGAATTCAGTCTCCAAATTTCCACAAGTCCTCTTTTGTACTCTCTGAACACTCAAAGGCTTTGACTAACCATTACAAGTTGCCTTTTTATTAAAAGCCAACATCGGAAATAACCCTCCCAGCGTGCTAATGTGAAAGCCACCTGAACTAAAAATTTGTATGACTGGAATTATGCTGGTCTTTAAAAAACTGTATCAATTGCAAAAATAACATCATTCGACTGAGCTTGTTCTGCAGGTGTGGAACTAAGCCTGAAGTATCATTAGAAACCGATTTTCCTACTGCAGGATACAGGCACTCTCAATAAAGGAACCTAATTCTGGAAATAAGCTCTTCTCTGTGAATTCTGAACAATCCTTACCGAAGAATGAAACATCTGTGTAACCTGAGCATTGCGTGAAGATATAAGCAGATAATATTTTACAGGTCTCAGTAATATTCTCTTTTTAAATACCAAAATAGTTCAGTGCTCTAGTTCCCAGTGTGATACTCGAAGCATCTGCACTGGCACAAGAAACCAAGGTCCTACAACAAAAAGGTGAGGCACTGAGATGACACAGTTCAAATTACTGTGGATAATTTAAAATATGTGAGTTCTGGTAACAGCTAATTAAAAACCCACACTTAAGAGTTATTCCTTCCACACACCCAGCAATACATGAAAAGTGTCAGTACAAGAAATATGCTGTTTTGTTGCTCCAAACCCATTTTTAACACTGAATTTTTAACAGCTTTTGCAGTCAGTTTCAGATGGGCCTATCTATATAGTTTTTACCAAGAGTAAAAACTCCTTCCTCTTTTATAGTACCTTTTAAGATCACTTCGTGACTATACTAACTGAGTGCATGTCAAAAAAGTTACCAAGGAATAGTCTTTGGAATTTTTCACCATGGGGTGCTGAACTTTTATTCCTGCCTCTTGTTCACTATCTTTAATTTATTGAAAAAAACTCCCATTTAGTTCAAGAACTATACTCAATTTTAGATAAAGCACAAGTATGTATACAGTTTTATTCAGAGCGTGTAGTATTATTCCCTTTATTTGCACCTCTCATACTGAACAGTGGAAGTTATATTATTTCATATAACACATGAAAGTTAATCAGAAAGTTAAATGAAGGTTAGAATGTCAGGAGCTGGACATTATGTCTTTCCTCAGGGTAATCTTACTTTGCTTAGAAACTATTGCATCTAAGTCAGATGCACTTCTAACCTTGCTTTGAAACTGCAGGTTACCCCTTTTCACAGAGAAGCTCTGTGACTCTAACTGGCCAAGCAAGCTCATTTAAGGAAGGTGACAGTGCCAGCCTTTTCACCTTCTCCTTTTAGCTGACACCATGTGCGAAAAGAATCATCAAAGTATATCTCTGTTCCTAATTTTTGAAATATTGAGGCAGGAAGGCATTAATCAGGAAAGAAAAATCGTCATGGCACCTATATTGATCTAGTCAAGAGATCAAGATTATTAGAAAGCTTTACAAAACATTTTTGAATGCTGACACATTTCCAAATTAATCCACTTTACTCAGATCAACAAAAAGTCATCACTGGAATGGGACTGCAATAAATTTCTTTTTCCACAAAAATATAGTTCTTGGTTTTTTCCTCATCATTTAAGTCACTTCTTTAAATAATAAAGTTTATTTTCTACAACAAAGATGTTGGGCTAGGCATGATCACATAGAATACGTTAAAGCAGCATAACATGAAGTGAAGCAGGGGAAAAGAGACAGCATTATTCAAGCACCGACCCTTAAATAAAATGGTAAACTTTTAGTCTGTATTTCATACTAAGACCAAAAGACTGCATCCATGACACAAGCACTATAAGGGCTTCCTCAGTACAGGAGAATATTAAGGATATTGAGCCAGGTCACTTCACAGGAGCAGCTGAAGTCCATCACGGCTATGATGGCCTAAAACTGAAACACCCTGTTAGAGCCACTGTTTTCTGTGAGATATGGATGCTAAAAAGCTTTAGCGGAGAAGTTTTCAGCTCTCAGCCGCAGTTTGTGAGAGTCTTGTTCTTTCTCATGCGAAACTATGCAAAACATGATAAAGTTTTCTGTAAACAGACTTTGCTAATCTTGCACCTGCGTTTATAATTAGAATTGTTGTGATACTGACTAGAGAAATGAATGATGTGTGAATTGACCAATTACCCTGATAGGTAGTTAGTTAGAGGTCCAACACCTCTTGCCTTTTAGGAAAACACTAAAAGAACTAAACACATAAAAACCCGTCCTTTATTAAATAAATAAATCAATCAATCCATTCCTTTCTGCTGACCACTCGCGTGTCTGAGTCCTAATTGCCTCTTGGCACCGCCGACAGCAGCAACACCGAGATTAACTTCCCAGTCCTTTGATATACTTTTGGTATCTGTCACAGTAAAGGACAGATGGGAGAGAAAAAGGGGAAGAAGAAATAGAAAGTGTTAAGTGACACTCTTAATTAGAAGGCTAGATGTATAAACTAGCTATCTAATTATGATATTGGCATGGCTCTTGGTTGTTAATTCACATAAAATCATTGCTGTAGCTTCTTCAATAACATAAAAGTGATCTACACACGTTACTACAGAAATTTAATTCCACCTCCTTTTTTTGCATTTTTATTTCAGGTATTTTTGTGTAAATGGTAATGAAAGATAAGTTTTTCAACTTCACACAGCTTTATTAAACACTTAAATTAATAAGACTTACTATCATCCATCTGAAGACTTGGAGGACAATAAAACTTTTTATGAGTAATTAAATTTGGTAATCCTCTGAAGAGACTCCGGCACAATTTACACTCAAAAATGGTGTCCACATCTTTTAACAAGATATGTTTAAGTTGTTTCGTTCCTGTAACAAAACAAATATTACACTTAAGGAAGGTTTTCTGTTCATCTCTTATTTCATATTATCCCATGAAAGTGGAAACATTTTAGACCATGAATAATTGTAAAAGCATTATATCTTTTGTTAACGCTACATCATTTTCACTGTAAGTTTATGATACACGCCCCAAATTTCACTATGAAGACAAGACTAGGATGAAAAAGCATCACACACATTACAGTTTACAGAGAAAGTGCAATGACTTACAATAAAAACTAACACCTAACATAAGGAAATAGTTCTTACTACAGTATTTGGTTGTTGCAATACAGTTGCCCAACAGGAAAGAATAAGCACCTAGAGCATTTAAAGAAGCCTGTAGTATTTTTTCTTTAGGGTTATCCTACAGTGCTAAGAAAATGACATAAACAGCTATTTCACATTAAAATGGCACCTGGTAACACAAAAAAACCCCTGAAGCATTATAAAGCAAAGTGAATAACTAACAGGTCAAGAAATGTTACTACATGTAGGTATCTGACCCAAGTCCAAGATCATGACACTTAGGCAAGACAGTAGAAATGTAGGCATATTTTCAAACCTGATGAAAGGAAAATACATACAACTTAAATCTGAAAGATCTCTATTAAAACAGAGAGAGAGAAAGAGAGAGATAACATATGCCAGCTTTCCAGACTATTATGCATTGTATACAAAAAGAGTTAGATCTAGCATAGTTAAGGTATTCCAGCTCCTGTCCTTCTTTCACACTTTTTTTACACTTACTCCTTCATTTCTCATCTCATGAAAATTATGAATGTAATGCCTAAATTAGCAATAGATTAGTAAATGATGCTTACCCACTCCAAATTAGAAAAGAGAACTAACTAACCAAATTCAGCTAATTTATCCATCTTGATTTTTCTTAGAATATAATCAATCAAAACTAATCACACAAGCAAAAATATAATGAAACTGGACCATGATTAAATAATATCAAACACCTATGGAAAAGCAGCAAGACATTCTTCAAGCTGAAATACAAGGTCAAGTATTCTGTCACCTCATCACACTTCTCTTAAGAATACCTTTTAAAGATCAAACTCAGAGTCACACTGCAGAACTATCTTCTAAATTAAACTCTTTCAAATATTAATAATTTCATAACAGGCAATAGTTCTTCAATACAAATGGGCCCTACCAAGAAAACTTATTTCTTGGTGCAACAATAGTACCACAAAACTTTTTACATCTGAGTTTCAGCAAAGCAGTGTCTTCTTCAACAGTTTCTTAAAAATGGGATCCAAACTTGACCATCTGAGGCTACCACAGTTTCTGTCCCCTCCTATGCCTTCCCAGGCCATATCTCACTGCTCTTTCTTTAAGTGCTACTAACCTCACCTTCATTTGACCTGCATTTTTACAAACAAACTACTGAACATATATTTAGATACAGCAACAAATAAAAATTGTACAGAGTTCCCCTGAAAACAACCAGCATTTGAATTTCTGCATATAAAGAAAATCCAGTTGAACAAAACTGAAGATGCTCCATGTAGATAAAACTTGTGTGAGATACCAAACTGTAATATAAACAAAATGCTTCCAATTTGGTGAAAGCACACAATAAAACAATTCAGCCATGGTGTTCATGCATGCCATAGCCACAAACCTCCCTCTCAAAAAAAAAAAAAAACCAAAACCCAAACCACAAACCAAAAAAAAAACCCACCAATTCTCCACTATTACCCAATCAAGGGACACACAGGTTGCTCCTTCTCTCTCCTGTTATATTGATATTTCAGTCTCCTTCTGTTCAGGACTGAAATTTTTTTTCAATACAAATTACTGGATTTAAGAATTAGTGGATGAGATTAAAGGATTTATGACATACTAGAGATCATACTGCATGACATGGTAGTCACTCTGGCTTCAAATCATCCTTATGCAACTATGAAGCTTTTCACTGGTGGGAGTAAAGAATAATAATTGGTCCTTTTGAATCAAACTGTAGACCTTTAGGAACTTATGGAAGCAACAAAAAAATTTAAAACATCCACTGGTTTTGTGGACACAGCAGGCAGAGCAAAACAGCATCATCTCCTTATTCTTCACTAACTGCAGACTGTGGCAACAAGTCAATCTTCTGCCAGTATATGCTGCCTCCAGATTACTGGAGAAGATTTACTGAAGTCTTCTCTATTTTGTAGTTACATCTAATTGTAAATTGTGATGGTATTGCAGGTGATAGCTTGTCAAATTCTGTTAATATCTGTAAATGTTGATGCTACAATAACATCAAAGTCACAAGAAATCGGTAGAGAACACCTGTCATAAATATCTCTCTTTCAGAAATACCTAAGTTTATGCCTTTAGCAAGCAGTTTCTTTTTCAGAAAAAAAATTAGATTCAAATTCAGCTTTTATTCTTAATGCTTTGAATGACAGAAGCTTTTGATAAAATTACTTAAACAGTTATGTACACTCTGTCTTAAATCTCTATTCCTTTACCACAAGAATCACTCTCTTTTCCATAATGAAATGCTGTTTGTTCAAAACTAGCCAGTAAAATCTTTGTCTAAAGTCCTCTTGCTTTCTGTGCAACCTCCCTGATGCAGGTGACTGATGATACCAAAGTAAACTATCAATTTAACACCTGCCAGTGAGGACAACCTGGAAGCAGCACAGAGACAAAGTACCTGCAACTAGTTTGTGCTATTACCAGTAGATATTCCATTAATCTGCTTCAAACCAAAGAAGCCTGTCATACATATCTGAGCCCTCAAGCAATGTCAACCAAACTAAAAAGGTTACTAATGAATAATCTGGTTTTGTATTAAGTTACTGAAATGCTAGTGGACAACTTAAATACTGTGCCCTTTTACAAGACTCAGACCAGACATGCATCTCATTGCACAGCAGCAGTGTTTTTATACATGACACATGTCATATATTTAAAAGCTCTATGTGAAAGAATCTAGAAACACATAGACAGTGGCACTAAAGACCAAGAGCTGTGAAAATAAAATGTTTGGTTTGCCACATCAGAAGTACAGAAACAGCTTGAAAAGATTGAAGGTTTCAATCTTCCCTGGCATGCCTCCCCAAATGCTCAGTTGTTCATTCTATGTATTGCAACTCCCCAAAACAATCAAGGAACACCTTAGAAGTAGTATGATAAAGCAATTTAAGAAGTTCAAGATAAAGCTTTTTCTTCAGCTCAGAAGTTTTATGATAAACTCATTAACAATAGCAGCATAAATGACACAAAGCAGAACAACAAACTTAATTTTTAAGGTTTTTGAAAGATAAGTATACAGCAAGATCTGTATCTTCATTACTTTCTATGAAAACACTTATTAAAAGGAACACCCAATTCCAAAAATCTACAAATATTTTGCAAATATGCATAAAGTCAGGTGCTGGTTATCTTAATACATTGAATAAACATAACTCTTTTAAAAGGTAATGAACTTCTTAAGAGTCAGGCATGGTTTCCTACCTGATCGAAAACACTCAATTATTTGCTGAATACCAGATTTTGACGTTTGCAGAGGCTGCTGCAATAATGGAGGATCACCAGGTTCCAACAGACGCCCTGAAATATATAAATGGATAATAAGCCATTAGAGAACACTCAGGTGATTTCTGTAATTTAGGAATTTTCCATACATACAGTAAACTAGCTAAAAAGAACAGCCAGGACTACAGTAAAAGTAGCCTTACTCTAGAATTTTCATCTCTATTGAATTAAAAAACAGTCAAAACTGAATTTTCCAGCCATGATGCCTTCTGACAGTTTGCTGTCATTTTGATCACCTAAAAAAATGTGTATTCAAAGCTACATGTAACACAGAAACATATAAATATATAAAACAGAATTAACTCACTAGAAATGTCCGTCAATTAAAGTAATTCCCCAGAAAAATCTACTTGACTCCCATCATTAAAACCAAACCACATGTACAAAAAAACATTACCAAACAGTGTATTACCATCATTACCAAATACTTCACAGCATACTACCTGACTTCAATGGTATGTATGCACCCAAACACTGAACCCAAATTTAAAGTAGCAATAATCAGAAAAAAAGCACAACCATAACTACATAGTATATACCAAAAAACCTATCATAGAAACCAACCATTTCTTAACCAAGAAAACCACATTCAATAAACTCTTCAGGTTCAAGTAAACTGCTGAGGGAATACTTTATTTCTGATGTTTCATTCCACATCATATTCTTTGCAAAAGCTATTGAAACTAAAACATATATTAATCAGGATTTTTAGTCATTCCAATATGCAGTGTTTATGCACATGAAAATTCACAGCATTCCATTGTGGGATACAGATATGGCAATTAAGCTTTGCCCGGAGGGAAACACGAATTTACAGGAATAAGAGCACTTACTGAAGCATGTGTTTGCAAAATCTTTAGTTGCAATTTCTTAATTAAATTTCTTATTGATTAAACAGCTAGCTTTGTACTTCATAAACTGCTTCTCCCCTTATCCATTTACTCTGACTTTAACCCCGTTTCAAGGCTTTCACTTCTAAATGACGCACTGAGCATCTCTAAGAAATTTGTATTTAATAAAGGCCAGTTGAGGCATAATATATTTAGAGATTATAAGTGCAAAAAGACTAAACAAATTTTGACAGGAATGTTGAGCTAAAAGATAAAAGGTTATAAATCAATTCTACCTGAAAAGAACATCAGAAAGAAAAGCACTGTAAAAAAGGACAACAGAATGAAAACTCCACCCAACTATGCTGGCCCCATAATATACTATTATATATACAAACACACAGCAACCATGACAAATCAGCTAATCATTTGGGGATCTCTAACACAATGATGTATTGTATTCTACTAGCCTACTCCCTACACTTCAAAATAAAACATTTTGGTTTGTATACAGCTTCTAATCTGCATGTACAACATCTACTGACATCAAGAAGAGTAACACAGGTGAAGCAGACCTAACAGATCACTGTTAATTTGTCAGGCAAGAAAAATGTTTTAGCTTTTTTAAAGCATTAGAACAACTCAAAACCATTTCATTGTCAACACAAAGAAATGTTTCTACTAACTGAACAATACCTACTCTCAAATTACATTTCAGGAGCATAATCAAAGTCACCATGCTCACACTTTCATCTGTTAGTTCCCCAAACTGATACCTTTCTTCTCAAAACAAAAGTGAAAGCATCCAAATAGCATCTTTCTTTCAAAAACACAAGTGAGAGCATCCAAATAAACTCTATAACAAGGCAAAAGGAAACAAAATTTCCTTTAAAAATACCAATTATAACAGTAGGCAGAATAATTTCGAAAGCATCTAAAAGGTTGGCTGAACCTTCAGAGTATTCATTACAATTTCCACTGATGGCATCTTCCACATCACTCAGCCATGGAATATAAAGAATTGTTCTAGGACTTGGTGGGGTTTTTCTTCTCTGAGACTAAGATCTTCAATTTCATCAGTGTTCACCAGAGAAGACAGAGTAAAAATATAAACAACGAATGCTAATGATTGCCAGAAACATCATTTTACAAAAAAACTGAGAACACTGCACTTTTTGGAAACAAAACGGTCACTTGTTTTATACAACTTCTTGCCTTCCTCTGCTCACTGCATACAAGGTCCACGTGATGGCCTGAAGATTATCCCACAACCTGCAGGAACTAAAAAATTCTCTTCCTGAAATGATTTTAAGGCGACAGTTCAAGGATACAAAAAAAAACATATCTAAACAAAATTGAGAAACCTTGCATACCTAGAGCTGACACTAATGATATACATTCGCAACGCTGACAACAGTTCCTGCAAGCTTTTAATGAAGGAGATACGCAAAACAGCCGAAGCATCACACACTACTATACCTGGTTCACAGCATCCATGGTGATGGTGGTCAGTCTGACAACACTTGTCCCTTAGAGGCATTTTCCGTGCGCACGACCTACTTTCCTTCTACATCCAGAAGCTCGTTTCTGCTAAAATAAGCAAATTAGCTGTCACCGCCGAAGCACAGGCGGCTCCGGAGCGCGCCAACCCTGCACACCCACTTCCTACGGCGGCACGGCCGAGCAGGCCGGAGGCAGCGGCACCCCTGGCGCAGGAGAAAGTTCCCATTGTTTTCGGCAGGTCCCACGACGCCCTCTGCAACGGCCGCGCCGAGCACGGCCCCGCTCCCGCCCCGCCGCCACCTGCGCCTCGGCCAGCGG
>VWZT01002023.1:202292-329955 GCA_013397055.1 Pachycephala philippinensis
AAGGCCCGCGCTGACCGCCGCGCCGGCCCGTGATGTGCAGCGCTGTCCTGTGGCACCGGTGCCCGCACACCAGTGGGAGCAGCCAGCCTCCCTGGAGCTGGCATTTCTGCCCCCTTTCAGCCTGGACTGCGCCATTGCAGTGTAAAAAAATATGAACCAAACCACCAGTTGTTCTAATCGACCTACCAAGGAAAAGGATAGATTAATGTTATGAACACCGGGAGGAAAAACTCGTGTTCCGAAAGAGAACTGTGTGATCTCTATGGCAAATACCGGCCCCTGAACGTCGGTGCTGCGCAGTGCAGTGAGTGGCAGGGCAGCCGGGGTCTCTAGATACGTTCCCACGGAGTCCTGCTTAGCCCTGTGCTCTCTTAGTGTGCTTCTGTAGGCACCTCGGGTTGTTGGAAAGGTGATAGTTGACTTTTGCCAAAGGAAAGGGTAAGATTAAGTCTTCATTCACTTAAGGAAAAGCTTCTGCCATTGAAGAAAAACCTTCTGCCGTTGAAAAATCTGTAAGGAAATGTCAGGAATAAGCACATCATTACAGGAAAAAAATGCTAAGTGATGGTACTAACACAGATACAATCTGTCATGCTCTGGCTTGTAATAGCATCACTTAATGGAGATAGTACTCATGGTTTCAGACAAAAGTTCCAAGTCACATTACGGTCTGTGTGAGAGTGATATGTCTCACACTTTTCTCAAATCAGACATGGAGAGAGCTTACCATCTATGGCCATTAGCTTGTACCCAATAAAGTCTTCTTCTAAAATATGGGCATTGATTTAATCAATAAGTTGTCTTTTTCCAAAGCAACATGACACCAAATTCAAACTCCATCAGTTGCATTTGGATTTTCGTTAATAAACTAGAAACACCTTAAGTGTCAGAGAACAGTTCAAACAGCTGAGTGCCAAATAGCATCTTAGCTCTGAAGTACAGCAGTAGTCAGTTGAAACCTTTGTGCCAGATAACCAAACACAGGTCTTTGTGTGTGTCCAGAGGTGCTCTCACCTTGAGCTGAGCTACATCCTGAGCTCTGCTGTGTTTTAGACACACAGTGGAAGAGGCGTAATCTCCACCAGCCATGCAGCTGCGTTCAGCCCACATACAGAGCACTTGGGTACAACTGTGAAGCTCGTGGGTAATAAAGTGCAATGAGCACAGCTGTCAGCTCTAGTTCTGCACAACAGCCTACTGACTGTTGTACTTGCCCAAGAAGTATTGAACTTAAAGAATTAACATTCCCCACCTCCCAGGAGATGTGGGAATCAGGCTCAAAGATGATCTTACATTCTCACTGATGCCACTGCACTACAAATGTTGAAATAGTAGGGTTATAGCAGCTTAACTTTGCATCTTGGACATTTACTATGAACATTAGTAGCCTTGTCACCAATATAATTTTACTGAGTGATCAAAAAATAAGAAAGGAAAAATCAACCTGCAAATCATAAACCATCAATGGAGATTTAGAATCTTTTGGTTGTATTTGGGTTTCTGTGTTTAGCCACTTTCAACAGGATTTTTTTTCCTCCTTCTGATCCAATGAAAGTTTCTCTTTTTGTAGCTTATGGCCTATATTGTGCTTGCATGGCAAGATTTTGGTAGTGGGTGGCCTGTAAGGGTGGCTTCTCTGAGAAGTTGCTGCAAGCTTCCCTCATGCCACAGAGCTAATGCCAGCCATCTCCAAGATGTACCCACCACTGGTCAAGGCTGAGCCAGTCAGTGATGATAGTAAAACCTCTGTGATAACATATTTAAGAAAGAAAAAACGTTACTGCACAGAAGTAATTGTGGTCAGAGAAGAGAGGAGAGAGAATATGTGAGAGAAACTGCCCTGCAGACACCAAGGTCAGTGAAGGAAGATGGGGAGGGAGGAGGTGCTCCAGGCACTGGAGCTGAGATTCCCCTGCAGCCCCTGGTGCAGGCCATGGTGAGGCAGCTGTGCCCCTGCAGCCCATGGAGGTGCATGGGGGAGCAGAGATCCACCTGCAGCCCCCTGAGGACCCAGCACCAGAGCAGGTGCATGCCACACGTGACTGTGAGAAGCTCACCCTGGAGCAGGTTCTTGGCAGGACCTGTGGAGAAAGGAGCCTAGAGGATGTTTGAGCAGGTTTGAGGCTAAAGCAGGTTTGCCGGCAGGACTTGTGATTCCATGGGAGACCCATGCTGGAACAGTTTGTTCCTGAAGGATTTCCCCTCTGTTGAAGAAAAGGACCCATGCTGCAGTTCATGAAGAACTTCAGCCTGTGGGAAGGACTCATGTTGGAGCAGCAGAAGGACTCCTCTCCCCGAGGAGGAAGCAGCAGCAGAAATAACATGATTAACTGACCATAACAATAACTGCCTGTCTGCGTGCACCGCTGCTGGGGAGGAGGTAAAGATTTGGGAATAAAGTTAATCTGGGGAAGGAGGGAGAAGTGGGGGAAATGTGTTTTTAAGATTCATTTTACTTCTCATTATCCTACTCTGATTTTGATTGTGTTCAATTAATTTCTCCAAGCTGGATCTGTTTTGCCCATGATAGTGATGAATCTCTCCCCATCCTTATCTCAGCTTATGAGATTTCATTATATTTTCTCTCCCCTGTCCAGTTGAGGAGGGGAGGGATAGAGCAGCTTTGGAGGGCAGCTGACATCCAGACAGTGTCAGTGGCCATTCTTTCTTGTCCTTTTCCTAATTCACCTCCAAAAAGGTATGGTTCCTCCTTCTTAATAACCCCCCCATGCAGTGAAGCACTGGGATTATGTCCTCTCAGTGTTCCCTTCAATGTAAAGAATCTGAATTCCTTTAGTCTCTCTTTATGTCACATGCTCCAACCCCTGGAACCATCGTGGTTACTTTCTTCTGGATACTTTTTCCCTTCTAAGTATCTCTTGCATACTTAGGGGCCCAAACTGGATGCTATTGCAGATGTGGCCTCCCAAGTGGCAAGCAGAGGAGAATAATCACCTCCCTTCACCGCTGGCTGTAGGCTTGTTGATGTGGCACAGCATAGTGGTTAGTCTTAATTACGCCAAAGCTGCAGGGTTGACCCTCATTTCACTTTTTAACTGGGACCCACAGGTTCTTTTTGCAGAGCTGCTATCTCATTAGTCAGTCCTTAACCCGTACCATCGCATGGAGGTTTTTGCCCTGGGTGCAAGGCTTTGTCCTGTCAGGACATTCTCCAGTTTGATCGAGGTGTCCTCACACAGCAACCCTGTTCTCCAGCATGCCAGACACTCCCTGGTTTCAGCCACTCATTTCATCATAAAAGACAATGACATGGGTTGTACAAAATGTGCCTTTCTGCCTTCCCCCTCTCCAATTTTAGAAATTCCAACTAGGATCAAGTTCTCTATTGTTGTGTTTTTTGGGAGGTGGAAATGTATATTTTTGGAAGATGGCCAAGCAGCAACCGAAATCTTATTCTCTCTTAAATACATTTTCATAACTTTTGTGTTCTACACTTAAGAAAGACCAGAAAAATGAGCACTGCTGCATGCATGCGTGAATCTGAGTAATTTAGCTGACCTTGTAACCTGTTTGTGTGTGGAAGACCCTGATCTGTATATTGCTGTGTTTAATTCCTCGTGTAGTTTACAATGGAACTAATTAGTAACATGGGCAAACAACCACACCCAAACTTTGACCAGTCAGCCACTCGTGTGCAAAGCGTCTCTGGGACTGATAAAAGCTGCCAGCACAGATCGGGTAGTTCCACCTGACCTAGCAGAAGGTGCCTTGAGGGGGGTGCATGCAGAGTGGAGTCCTTCCAGCCAGTAGCCAGCCATTGCATATGAGAAATTTGGATTAGGGTAGCAAAGATCCCAGTAAAGCTCACTTCACAACACGCTGCTGCAGTTGTTCATCCAAGAGGCTAAATTGGAACTTGAATCCAATTTGAGTTCCATTGTGTAAAAAAAGAAAAAGCACATGATGTTGCCTGACTTCAAAAAATAGAATATTCCTCAGTAAAATATGAACAATAATTGGAATTTATAATAACTTTCTGTCTTATATAGATAAGATTCAATGAAAATGAAAAAGATTTTTAGAACAATACATAATTCTTCATACAATCCATAATTAGCTTGTATCCCGGGAACATGGAAATTCACAGTGAAACCAGATACAGGGTAAAATGTACAGGATACACTTGCATATAACAAAGATAAGGATGAACATACTTTTGATCCATTTCATGTAAATTCTAGGCATAAAATATATTATTGGTGGGGGGGGGTTTGAGTTTAGCTTTCATTCCTGGCTAATGTTCTCAACATAACCAGCAGAGTTTGAAGCAGAATCTTTATTTGTTCATTGTCTTTTAGATGATGGGGAGCTGGTGAGAAGTTTTGAACTAATACTTCTGTTACAACTTGATGATCAAATTCTTTTTTAATTGTTTCTCAATTGTGAGTATGGCTTTGAGAAATGCAAAATTCAGAACAATTTCTCTTAGTTACTGGACTGTGCTTCCAAAATATATAATGAAGTATTCTAGCAAGGGAGGTATATTTTTGGTAGAGGATATTGAAGCGTTATCTCAAACAGTTGTGATAGTAGGTTTGGTATCCACTGAGAGGTTTTGTCTTGCCAAAGGGCTGGTACTAACACCTGCTGAGATGCCTTGCCATCTGTTTAGACATCTAAGAGCTGTAAGATTTGAATTCTAAACTTTTCCTCATATGCTATGACCACTGACATTTTTTCTGTATTTGGGATGCACTTTGGATGAAGCACCTGGCTTCACAGTCATTTTTCCTAGGAGAAAATAATTATAAGTTGGAGTGAATTAATGCTGTGATGCTGCACTGAACAGAGTTCATTTTTGCAGAGGTGAAGGTGAAGTTGCATTAACCCTGAAGGATCTCACACGTAGTATGTGCTAACCAAGAAGTATTACAAATCATAGTCATAAAGTGTTTCACTGCAAATACAGTTATTCCAGCATTCCTTAATATATGACTCTTAGTCTATTTACTGATTTGGTGTGGCTTCATCTAATAACCTTGCTGAAAGCATCCAGTGAAAACTGTATATTCTGAAACTCCATATTAAACAAATTTTAGACATAGAAGCCTGAGATAAATTCAGACTCCTTCAAGGGGAGATAGACCCTGCAGAAAGACCTCAACAAATTAGAGAGATGGACAATCACCAATTGTATGAATTTTAACAAGCACAAGTGATGGAATCTGCACCTGAGACAGGGCAGTTCTGATTGTGTGTATAGGCTGGGGAACAGGAGGCTGGAGAGCAGCGCTGCAGAAAGGGACCTGGGGGTCCTGGTCCATGGCAAGTTGAGTGAGTCAGCAGTGCCCTGGCAGCCAGGAGGCCAACCCTGTCCTGGGGTGAATCAGGCACAGCATCGCCAGCTGGGCAAGGGAGGGGATTGTCCCGCTCTGCTCTGCTCTGGGGCAGCCTCACCTTGAATTCTGGGGGCAGTTTTGGACACCACATTTTAAAAAAGATGCTGAGTAATCAGAGAGCATCCAAAGGCGGGCTACAAGGATGATGAAGGTTCTGAAGGGGAGGCCATATGAGGAGCTGCTGAGATCTCCTGGTCTGTTCAGCCTGGAGGAGACTGAGGGGAGTCCTTATTGTGGTCTTCAACAACTCCACAAGGGGAAGTGGAAAGACAGATATTGATTTCTTCGCTCTTGTGAGTAGTGAACAGGACTTGAGAGAATGGCATGGAACTGAGTTGGAGGAGATTTAGGTTGGATATCAGGAAAATTTTTCACCAAGAGGGTGGTCGGGCACTGGAACAGGTTCCCTAGGTCACAACACCAAGACTGACAGAGTTCAAGAAGTATTTGGACAATGCTTTCAGGCAGATGGTTTGATTTCTAGGGTGTCCTGTGCAGGGCCAGGATTTGGACTCAGTCGACCTCACGGGTCCCTTCCAACTCAGCATATTCTATGATTCTGTGATTGAGGCACATTAAGACTCCTTTGTTAGAGTCTCTGACCATGATGGCCAAATGGGTAGAACACTTGCCAAGGAAGCAGAATACCTTGATTTCAAGATCCTAAACTTCAAGTTAGAGACCCCTTTTGTTAAGCACAAGGCACAGTTAAATCAGGAATTCAATTGCTATGGGACTATAGAGAAATTAACAAAGACAGCCTGATTCTGTTGAGAGTAATCTTAACTTGAGGAAGGGGAAAAACAATGTCGAGTTCTGGTTGTGATTTATTTATGCTGTTTTATGATTAATGCTCTTTATTTATTTATATNGGGGCAGCCTCACCTTGAATTCTGGGGGCAGTTTTGGACACCACATTTTAAAAAAGATGCTGAGTAATCAGAGAGCATCCAAAGGCGGGCTACAAGGATGATGAAGGTTCTGAAGGGGAGGCCATATGAGGAGCTGCTGAGATCTCCTGGTCTGTTCAGCCTGGAGGAGACTGAGGGGAGTCCTTATTGTGGTCTTCAACAACTCCACAAGGGGAAGTGGAAAGACAGATATTGATTTCTTCGCTCTTGTGAGTAGTGAACAGGACTTGAGAGAATGGCATGGAACTGAGTTGGAGGAGATTTAGGTTGGATATCAGGAAAATTTTTCACCAAGAGGGTGGTCGGGCACTGGAACAGGTTCCCTAGGTCACAACACCAAGACTGACAGAGTTCAAGAAGTATTTGGACAATGCTTTCAGGCAGATGGTTTGATTCCTAGGGTGTCCTGTGCAGGGCCAGGATTTGGACTCAGTCGACCTCACGGGTCCCTTCCAACTCAGCATATTCTATGATTCTGTGATTGAGGCACATTAAGACTCCTTTGTTAGAGTCTCTGACCATGATGGCCAAATGGGTAGAACACTTGCCAAGGAAGCAGAATACCTTGATTTCAAGATCCTAAACTTCAAGTTAGAGACCCCTTTTGTTAAGCACAAGGCACAGTTAAATCAGGAATTCAATTGCTATGGGACTATAGAGAAATTAACAAAGACAGCCTGATTCTGTTGAGAGTAATCTTAACTTGAGGAAGGGGAAAAACAATGTCGAGTTCTGGTTGTGATTTATTTATGCTGTTTTATGATTAATGCTCTTTATTTATTTATATCCAAAGATGCATAAGTGGGAAATGAATAAACTAGTCTTTAGACCACAGACGTGTTGACTTTCAGATAAAGGTGGGATCACTCAGACAATTCTATGTTGCTTTTTCCTGTATCAGTCACCTCGAAAAAGTACATTAAAAGTTTTCTATATACTACAAATGAAATTATGTGAGCTGGTTATCCTAATGTGGTTTTATAATCCAATGCAACTTGCTTACAATATTTAAACTGTGTATACTTACATGCCTCATGTTTTTGGTGAAATCTTAAAATTAAATTCAGTTATATTTGCATCAAATCCACATTTGCATAATTGCAATGTTTACACTATTCTTATACCTTAGCCTTGACAGTATCTTACAGAAAATCCCTGGGCTAGAATAATTCTGAATCTTAGTCAATATGTATTCCAATCCAACAAGCAGCTGCATCTTCATGCTCTGTTCCCCAATTAACATAAAGCTTCATTACCCTTTTGGGATAAAAATAAACTGCTATGTGTATTGTCTTACCCATAATTCATTTATTTACAAAGTTATTGAAACTCATAATTAATTAGACTTCTCATGAGGTCTAATTCCCTTCTGTCCTTTCTGGTGCACGACTATAAAGTTTAGCAAAGGGAACAATTTGCATTGCATCTCTCCCCTGGAGCTCCTTGTCATCATTTCATCATGGATTCAACCTATTCTGTTGTTTTGCCTTTACACCCTTCAGCTTTGATTCCTGCTTGCACAGTGACACAGCTTCACACAGAGGCAGGAAAAATTTTCTGGCCTAAAAGTATTTAGCTTGTGATTACAGCAGTTCTGTGGAAAGTATGAGCTGGTGGTTCAGTCATCAGCAAGGCTGCTTGGGGGCTGGAATCCAGCCTACCCATTTCAGTGCTGCACCTTCTGACAGTGGGTTCTGGCAGGAGAGTTAGGGAGCATACGGAGCAAATCCTCTTCTTGAGAAAAAGTCTGTGCAGCTGAAACAACTGAGGTGACAAGAAGTGACCATTGTAATGCCCCAAGAAGGCATTCTGCATCATCAAATCGGTGCGGTCAGTAACCCTCTCCTACAAGGAACAGGGAAGACAAAGTCTAACTGAATTGATGACATTGGGTGTTTTGAGTGGGACTTGGACACTTGCGCTGTTGGGAACTCAACTTCAGCTAGACAAGAGGTTCAAGTGTCCTTGTTTCCTCCTCATGGATCACTAATAAGTACAGCATGACTTGCCACTTTAAAATAATTTGTCTTGCATACCTTTCTTTAAGAGAGGCATTATTCTGTGTAAATATTCTCACATTTTTGCTTATCCGCCTGGCTGGGTGAAAAAAAAGTATGCTTCTCACAGTACAGATAGTTTACTTAACAAAAGAATTAATCTAGTAAAATATATTAGGAAAAATTAAGGACTTGCTTGCAGTATTATATAATGAATTTGCAACTTCTTACCGTATTCAGTTTTCTTCCAGTCCAGTGAATTTTCCTGTACACTCTTCCTGTAGAGTGAACATAAAGTTAATTTAATTCATGTTCTCATCCCTGATTAATCTGATTAATACAAAACACATACAGATATGCAACAAAATGAGCTTCATGCTTTCAAAAATTGTTTAATTGAGGCATATATATTCTAAGGCTTTGTGATATGCACTAGGAAATGGAGGATAATGCATCTGGATAAGCAATTTGAGGCCAAATACAGACCTGGCCTAGCATGCTGATTCACAAGGTGATCATGTTCTGTACCAAATAATATATTTAAAATCTGTTCCTAATTATGAATCCAGTGAAGTTTAAAGTAAAATATTTCTAGCTGTCTCTTTCTTATGTAGATGGTGGCAAAGGATCCAGACTGTTGAAGACAGAAAGGAGGGGAGTAAAGAGAAGATATAAGAATTTCTAATTCTTTCAGAGGAAAATATTAAGGACCATATTCCGAAACTTATCTCAAAATGTGCTAGTGACGGGAAAGTCCTGCAGAAAAGTGACAAGGACTTATGTTTCTCTGTGTGTACGTACGTATGTGGTGTATGTCCGCATGCAGTTGATATAGCATGGGAGGGGATGGGAAGCAGTAGAGTGAGAGAGGGAAGTGAGAGAAATAAAAGAGTGAGAGAAATATATCTGGAAGGAGGCTTAGACAAGAAAAGGGAGAATGACAGAGATTCATGAGAAGAGGGGAGAAAGAAGGCACAGGAAAGATACAGAATGAAAGGATGCAGTAAGGTGCAGTAGCTTAAAAGTAATGCAGGCCAGATTGACAGCAAGAAGCATAGCAGAAAAGGGGAGGAAGAAGTAGGAAGTCAAGAAAGAAAGAACAAGCAGTAGAATTCATTAAGTCAGGTTTTGTGGGGTTTTATGACTTGTAATGAGATTATCTCCTGTTTGCTGACCATTCTCTTAGGTTTTGTAGTAAAAGCAAGGAAGCGTAAACATAAGCATCCAGGTCCTGAGTCTAATCAGAGCAACAGTGCTTAGAAAATCCAGAAATAAGAACATTTCTATTCAAAAGGAAACAACTACTTTTGTAAGCTTTTTTATATATGTGTCTGTATGTAAATCAAGTCCTATATTGCAGGGCAATCAGAACCTTTCAAATTTTGTTTGAGATATTACAATTTCAGCAGCAAACTTGCAAGATATTACCCAGCATCAAGGAACAAAAGCAGATATTTCGATATGTCTGAGGACAAGCCATGAAAACAAAAATATAAGAAAGCTGAATTCCAGAAATAATACTGTCAAAAGTACCAAGAACAAGTGTTTGTAGAAATGCGATGTACAATTAACCTAATCAGCATAAAATTACTGTTTCATATAAAGAAGGACTGCAGGTGATAAATCACAGAATGAACTGAAAGAAAAATGAAAGGTTCATGGCCTGAAGAAAACTGGTGATAGGCAGCTAATGAGCTAGTCTACATTGTCTAAGGCAGAGAATATCCATATAAATGAACTGTGGTGCAGCTCTGCCCTCAGTGGGAGACTGATTGGGTTTCTACACTCTGCCTGGCTCTAGTCAGCTTGTGGGAATGTTGTAACACTGAGACTTTGAGCACTGTCAAAATCAGTTGAATTTTTCAAGAAGGTTCCAAAGCTTATTGCAAGACTTACACTGACAGAATGTGCAACAGAGTAAATTTTGCTTCCTTAGGAAGGGAGGCAAAACCTGTAAAAATGCAAAAAGAGATAGACTGTTGATTGCCACTATATTAAAGCTAAATGCAGTTTGCATTTGCACTGCAAATTAGATTTACTTATTGGATGGCAGAACGTGACATGCCTAATTTGGTCTATAAGTCCAAAATAAAGGACACATTCATCAAAATAAAGTCAATGACAATAAACTAAAGGTACAAATGGGAAGTACAAAGCACAACACCATTCTGGATAAAAGAAACTGTGCTGCAAATGTGACAGACAAGATTGTGACACAAGGCTGCTCCTATTTCAGTGTTAAAAATCCACAAATGCGTAAGAGAGATATGCACTAAAAGACCAGAAATCAGAAGATTAATAAGTGATTGCATAAATAATATTCAGTGTATTATTCAGTATATTCCCATAAATAGTATTCAACGATAAAAGAGAGCAGTTTTATCAGTGTCAATATATTTCAGCAACCTCCATTCAAGTTGAATGTGGATGGCAATGACAAATAGTTCCAAGGAATCAAACCTCAAACAGAGAATCAATCCCTGTAATGAGCAGGACTGAGCTGCTCTGATGCTGACCTACTGGGTCTCTCTTCCGCATTTTGACAGTACTTGAGTGAATGAAATTTTTGCTAATGAAACTGAACTGAACTGAGGTTGGCAGAGGATATTTTGGCATAGGATATTTTGTCAATCATGACTCTTGCTAAAACTGTTCTTATCCCACAGCTTCTACTAATTGTATTTTTTAATGTGTTAAAGACAAAGTTGGTGAGCAAATCATCATTTTTCATTCATCAGCTTGGCACGCTTTTCTGTTACTTCCTTCAAGCTAACGTACTATGTGATATTTAATTGGCCACTCAAAATATATTGTTCAAACACCATGCCAGCTGCCCCTCAGGTGAATTTGTCATTTACTTTGCTTATAACACATCTCCTTGAACTACTGCACAGTCAGTAATCATATAGTATTAAGCAGTATAGATATTAGAGAATAGTTCTGAAAACCATGTGAATTTGGTCTTATCACTAGTCTGGTAAACATTTTTGTCTTACAATTTTTGCTGTCGCATAGAGTATGTAGCACAGACTTAGTTCCAGATAGCTAGTGAGTTCAGTTTGTTATGTGCAAAGGAATAGGCTACAGCCCATAGAGGACTGTAGTAGCCCTGGGTTATTGCACAGCAAATTGTTGGATTTGGTTAATTCATCATTGATCTTAACTCATTCGGCATTATAACATGTAAGCATTGGAATAGGGTAAACTCACTATTTATATTTTTAAAAAGAGGAGGAAGACAAGAGAAGGATTTAAAAAACCTGACAGTTTACCTTTGGTCCCCCCCGATAATGAAGCAAGTGGTGAAAGACACTATTATAAGCATTTAGAAGATAAAGGGGATATGTAAAAGCCAACTTATATCTGCCAAGTACAAATCTCTAGGAGGTCACCTAATTTCCTTCTTAAGAGAAATAGGCCTCAAGAAACCAAGAAATGGAATCTCGCAGGATTTCAGGAAGGCTTTTTATGTTTTCTTATGTGGGTTTCTTATTTATAGGCAAGCTAATGTAATTAGAAAACCATGTGTAAAGATAATTTATCAATGGTTTATTATCAAACTAGAAAAGTATTTTAAGGCTCTGTCCTGGTTGAATACCATTAAATATGTTTATTCATAACTGGGTGTATTTGTTCAATTTATAGATGATTTCAAGTTGAAGGATCTGCAAGCATACAGAAGGCCAGCATGAGAACTGAAAATTATTTTGATGAATTCAAAAAGCGGTCCACAAAGAGGATCAGAGAGTCACAGAATGGGTCATGCTGGAGGGGATCACAGTGGTTCATCTGGTCCAACCTCCCTTGTCAAGCAGCTCATCCCAGAACACATGGCACAGGATTGTGTCCAGATGGTTCTTGAGTATCTCCAGTGAGGGAGACTCCACAAACTCTCTGGGCAACTGTTCCAGTGGTCAATCACCCACACAGTAAAGGAGTTCTTCCTCATGTTCAGGTGGAAATTCCCATGCATCAGTTTCTGCCCGTTGCCTCTTCTTCTATTGCTTGGCACCATTGAGAAGAGCCTGTCTCCATTCTCTTGACACAAGACATATTTCAAGTTTGGAAATATGAAATCCTGCTCTCAGGTAAGAATAGACACTCCGTGGGTGGCATGCAGACATTAGTAATTAAAAAAATAATGCTGGGGAATTAGGTAAGGATGCTACAGAGTATGTGTGTACATGAACTTCTGTGAATTATATTCATAAAAAGAAGTGTCATATTAGAGCTGCAGTCTCTCCTATTACCGGAATGGTAACAATTATCACAAACTGCTGGAGAAATTAGTGAGGTCAGAAATTATAATAATTATAATTTCTTTTCTTTATTTATTATCTGCTTCAATTATCTGCTGTCATGCTGTTAAGATTTCCGGCAATCAGGAGTGAATAGCCCATCCTGAGATTGTAAGGGCTGTGGAGAAAATGAGACAAGACTTCTTCAACATTAACGTTCAAATTTTTGGAAGAAAAGAAAAATTTGAAAGAAGAAGTTTAAAAAAGTTTACATTGGATTGGAGACTATAAAAATGTCATGCAGTAGGCCAAGTGTCAATGAATGCCCTCCACTAGAAAGACATCAAAAGCGTTAAAAGCATTTAAAACCAAAATAGCGTTGCTGCGATTCAAATATGAAGAAAGACACTAAAATACAGAAATAACTTTTAAAAAAATGTAGTCATGTCCAAAAGAGGGGGAAAAAAAAACAGATGAAGAATCTCTATGACGCTAAAGGTATAATCACAGACAAGTCCAAAGACACTATTCTGAAGCCCTAGATAAACATTCACAGTCATCTTAACCACATTGAAAAGAAGCAGCTCACCAGACCATTAGTGCAACAGATTTGTGATCACAAGCAGCACCCAACAAGCATAAACAATATCAGAAAAAGCTAAACTAATTCTTTGCATCAGTTTTCACCAAAGAGAAGGTCATGTCAGTTCTTAGCACCCCTCTTTATGAGTGATTAGTCTGAGGAACTGTCTCAATTCAAATATTTAAATATTAATAACAATAAAAAAGGTGTTTACAGCAAACCACTTAAAGTAACCATCCTATGTAACAAGGACAAGGTGGTTATCAACCCAGAGTTGTAAAGAAATTCGAACATGGAATTGCTGAGCAGTAGTATTGAAGTATATAACCTGTGGTTTATATCAGCCTCTTAGTGCCAGTGGTCTGGACAACTAAAAGATGTGACACCAAGCTTAAAACAGGCTCCAAGAGAAATTCTACGTACTGCTGGCTCATAAATCTGATTTGTCTTTTCAATCAGTTTTCTTTCTATTTAATTAAATATTATACAAGTAGATACATAGATAAATGCAATGTACTGGCAGACAACCAGCAGAACTTCTGTTTGGGAGTCATGTTTTACCATCTGTTACAGATCTCTGAAGGAAATAAGATACCTGTCATCTGTTCAATATTTTTTTCATAGATATTCTCATCAAAGGTGGCTAAATAACTTACAATGTTATACATAAGATATAAAAACAATAATAATGTTAAATAATCAGATTTTATGATGAGAAGAAAGTATGAGAGGAGATCCCCCTAAGAATCGGAGTTAGAATATTTGGTGTGTAAAATAGTCATAACCATATGGAAAAGGAGGGAATTGTGAAAGAACAAAATTTTCAGATGATGAAGTATGCGTGCTGGGCAAACGTGAAACTGACAGCAAAGAAATCCACAGAGATCTTAAAATACTGAAGGTCTGTTCAGTAAAAACAACCAAATAAAATTGTGACAAGTATAATACCATGCACATGAGGTAAAAATACCCTAATTATAAATATATAACAGCTGTCTCAAACTGTGGCATCTATTATCTTTCAGAAAGAGATCCAAAACCACTGGAGGTGGGGAAAAAACAATAAAGACGATGTTAGAAATTACTAGGTATAGGGAGAACAAAACAGAAAATTCCATTTATCACTGTCAACTCATCCTGGTCCTCCTTTTGAACACTTCATACCATTCTAATAAGGTGTTTTGAAAAGAGGTGTTACAGAATTTTTAAAAAATATTACAAATGAGGGACAGTCACTGAGAAGAGCAGCAGCTTCTGTACAAGGGAGGAGAAAAAGTGCCAAGAGTTTCCATGCTTGGAGAAGATAGAGAGGGGTATGATACAGAGCTATAAAATTGTAAATGGTTTTAATAAGATGAATAAGGAATGCTTATTAATTATTTCTAAGCTCACAAAAACTATCAGGCCCTTAAGGAAATTATCAGGGAGCAATGTAAACATTACAAAATCTTAATATATTAAGTAAGTTGTGGGTCTCATTGTCGCAGAATACTTTGGAAACTAAAAGGATAAATGAGTTCCAAAAGTGATGGCTTGGTGGATAAATGGATGCAGAAAAGTCCATTTGTAGCTCTAAAATACAATTGCCTTCAGTCCAGGAAGCTCTTTGACTGAGAAGACATATCAGAGGTAGGATCACTATTAAGCTTTTCTTGGCAGTTTTGCATTCTGGCTTCAGCTTTGAATGTGGTTCTGGGTTGCACTGCCTTTCAGTCAAGCATGAAAGGCCACAGGTTCTTATGAAATGCTTGTGATATTCTGGACAGAAATTCTGCAGAAAATGTTCTTAGGGATATAGTATATGCCAAGCAGATCAAGTGTCAGAAATGTCAGACAGAAATGAAAAGTATCAAATGGTGAAGTAAAGACATGAATTTGAAGGAATATTTCTCTTCAGTTCACGTCTGGTAAATCACTAGCTGGAAAACTGGCTAGGTTTTGGCATTGCATTTCAAGCAAAATTATCCAGAAAAAAATCCGTAAGCATCAAAATAGCCCAAGGAATATGACCTATAAGAAACATGATATGGATAGCAGGTCTTTAATGTATACTGAAAACTTTCAGTATGTATAAAGTAGAATTAAAGAAGGAAGAAAAATTGTTTACTAAGTCATAAGAATAAAGAATAAAATGTAGAAAGCTGTTGCAAAGAAGATTTGAGCTAGACCACAGAGAGGATTTTTTAACAGGAAGATCCCAAATACTGATGTAGATTGCCTAGGAAAGTGTAGAATCTCTCTTGTCCTTGGGTTTTAAGACATATGTTAGACCCATATCTTTACAGTTTGAGTGCAGTAGGTGGGCTATGTGTGTTCTACATTCATTAGAGTCCTATTTTTTTTCTGACATTTGAGGAATGGCTTGTCTGAAATGTGTGTGATAAATTCATATTATTTTGACTGCATGCTGGCATGCAGCTATTCATGCTGTCTTTGTGTATATTTATTTTCTTTCTCACTCCATCTCTAATCATCTATAATTTTATTTACATGCTCAGCAACTGTTTCTCACAGTCAAATTCCTCTCCATTGGCTTGACACTCACTGCTAAGTGTTATTCCCTGTGTTTTGTCACATTCTCCTAGCTCATTTTTCAAACAGCCAGTGGTAATTTGTTCTCATTTTTATAAGGACAATTTCAAATTTATTTTTACTTACTTATTTTTAAAAGCATGATATGTAACAATTGAGCATGTTTTACTAAGATCAATACCATCACCTGATTCAATATATTCTCTCAGCAAATATTTATTCCTTTGGTAAAAAGCTCAGGTCAAGTTGCCCAAATATTTTGCTTTATCATGCTTGGGGGAGAAATACTTTTTGCTATAAATTTAGTTCAATGTGTTGGTAGCATTTGTACTCTATGGTTAGACTTGAGGATGAGGCAAGGAACAAAGGGCCAAGATGACAAAGATTTATATGTGTTTCTTTATCCCTGACACTGGCAGCTGTCACCTGTGGTTGTACCACAGCAGACCCTGCGCTCTCTTGCATGGTGCTTCCACAGTGGCACATTCTTCTCTACCCGACACAGCCCATGCAGGCAGAGCCTGAGCAGGCAAGGAGGTCCTGAACCAGATTTCTTCCTCCAGAAGGCTCTAAAACCTGTGTCCACACTTAAATAAATGCCTGCTTGCAAACAAAATACCTGGTGGGCCTTGAGAACACAGCAAGCTAGTATGCATGATGTTCTGTGTGCCCATATCTGCACACTGGAACAGGTAGAATTTTTTGTGGATTATGGATCAGTAGAGCAGAGCACACAGAATGCTCCAGGAGAGTCTACTTCCTATTACTTGTATCAGCAGAAGTAAGAGTAGAAAAGTCCAACAGCAGAAGCAAGCCCCATATTGCATCTGAGGAGGAAATGCAGCTCCTGCCTTCTTTCACAGAAGAAAACCGGAGATAATCTTTCTAGAGTCTTCAATATCAGCTATTTACTTTGGGTGCAAGGCCCTTAAAGGTAATGAGTTTTTCAAAGGTATTTATCCCCACTTTCTGAAAATATAGCTCTGAGAGACAAAAAAAACATATCAATATATATTACGATCTTGGCTATTATTCAAAAGAACAAGTATCCATTCACTCAGACCTGTCTGCAGAATAAAGGTCTGAGTGAGCCATGTAATTTTTACGAACTGTCATTTAAACCAATAAGGTTATATTTTTGTGCAGAACTATCGGGTGGGTAACAGTTCTGTACCTCTTATATTCCAAAGTGTTTCTAAAGTCACAAATATTTTTCTTCATAATCAGACAAAAGCCTTCAAATGGCTTGGGACAAACTCATCTCCTAGAAGCAAAGATAGGGAGACATACTCTACTAGTCTGTTAAACTATAACAGGATTGTTCAGAGATCTGTGTCGCTTCATCCGTCCCCTTAGAAAAAGCCCAGATGCAGCAAATGAGGGCAAAATAGCTGTGAGGGAGATTACTTATGCCTGATTGAGTAGACCAAGAGAAATCCAGGCTAACTGTATCAGAAATGAGCCATCAAAGTTGAAACTTTCCATCATTCCACCTTGAAGAATACTATCATAATACTAGAGAATCAGAAGGACTTCTTTTATAGTTGTCCCTCTCAATGTACATAATCCTTTGACATGTTTAATGTTCCTTGATTATATATCCTGTTTCTGCATTTTAGTGACTGGCAATGATATTGTTGTGCCAGAAGAGGTTTAAAGTTTTTGTAATTTGTTCCCTTGTTACAGGCAGCTAAGATCAAGGTCTTTGTTTTCTCTTTGATTCTCTGAAGTTGGGTTTGTTTAACCCTAATGTTTTCACCCCTTAAAAAAAAATGGCTTTCATTTAGAACTCCTGTAGAAGTCTCACATTATTTTGTGGCACCCCTTGCTGCCTGGCTGCACTAGCCAACCCTGTAATCACTGACATACAGTATTCTTAAAGAGCTGTCCCTAGCAGGACTCTGATTCTTTTCATATATGCCCAGGAAGAGTGTAAGTGTATGCATCTACTCCAAGCCACTGCTTCATGTTGACTCTCAAAGGTAATAAATATTTTTATTGTGTTTTCTCCCTGCTAGTCCTGAAATCTTTTTAACTATACTTGTTATTGTTTTATTTTATGTGATTTTGACAGACTAGTAATATAAATGTCAGTCCTGGTGTTGCCTGATTCTGCTGTAGAATAATTAGAGAGGATGTAAAAATGCATTAAACCTTCCCCTGAAGTCTGTATTTGTTATTGGAGATATGCAAATGGGGATTAGTAAATAACAAGATTAAAAGAGTAAGAGAAACAAATAGAAACAAAAACGCTCCTTTGCTCTGTGACTGATTAACTTTTTCTCACTTATTATCATAATTCCACTTACAAGTCTCTGTAGTTGAAACTAAGAAAATTTTCAGAAAATTATTTTTAAGATAAAGGAATACCTTTGGTTTTCTGCACGGATCACAAAACTCTAAAATATGTATAGACATAAGAGGGATTTCAGAAACTGATTTTACAGTATAAAAGAGCATTGTCCATAGAGTAAAACAGGACATGAAATTATCTTCCATCATTTCTATAACCTAAAATAATTCTACTGTTAAAAAATTAGATTCTAAATATCGTCTTCTAAAGCCCTGAGCTTAATTCTGCTAGAAGTACTACAGACTACTGCTGCAGATATTAAACACAAAAACTACATTAGCAGAACACTGAAGTTGCAAAGCTCGTGTGCACTCATTGCCTGTAATGCACTGAGCTCTTTAAACAACCAATTCTCAATAAACTGTTTTCTCCTCCTTGTGCAGTGTAGTTTATGCCCTATTTATTGTACACAGTTCAGCTCCTGCTCTGAATTAATAATTTTCTTTCTTCCATAATATCATCAGTATAGGAACTGAATACATCCCAAACATTTATTTTCACAAATGAGATTAGAGATTACTACTCTCCTTCTTTTACTGACTATTAAATACACAGAGACATTAAGGTCAAAGGCGCTTACTAATTTTCAGTAGTCATTTTGATGTGATTTTTCAGTAGTCTCCTGATGTGATTTTTTAGTGTAAGTAGCAGAATACTGACTTCATTAAATTTTAAGTGCATTTGTAAACTTCAGAGGTTGCTATGGGCACTCTCTCAAATGAAACTGCAGTGCTTCAAGTCCAATATTCAGAAAACAAATGCAAAATTGATGATCATGTAAGATAAGAGAAGCCTAGATTAATGTACTTGGATAATATTTAATTATGTGAGACAGGAAATAAAAGTAAAACTCCCTAAGGTTTTCTCATCAGACCAGTCCAGTTTTTCCTTCTTTCTCTTTCCTGCACTATTTCCCACTGCTGATTGTTTATTCTCTACCATTTACTGCAAGAATAACCAAACTTTTGGATTCCATAAACTGAATGCTGATAGTGGTTGAGTAACAATACTTGTAGAACTCTAGGATGACTGACAGGCAAGAGATGATAACAGCTTTCTGAGGATCCCATCAGTCATTGCAGAATGGGTCTGGATTAGGTTACAGCAATAATTATCCTGATTTTATTTCTCACCACACCAAGGACTTGAAGAAACACCTTCAGTAACAAAGGGTTTCTACCTCTGATAATGTAAGATTTTTATTAGTCAGTCTTAGGCAACAGAATTTGAGAATTTGAGCCCAAGCAGTTAATACTTCTAACGTGATAGAGAAATAAAACCTGGATGTTATAACCTGGAAAACTTCGGACAACAATACTGGAGCAATGGGAAGCACTGCCTTTACCACATCATTACAGAGGCAGGAACTTCCCTAATCCCATCAGGTTTTGCCTCCTTTTCTTCTTCCATTGAGGTGGAAAGTGGTGTTTTCCCAGTGGAAAGCTTAGACAAATTCCAGGACCATGCAAGAACTTTGAAGTGACCTAACAAGGGACTGAGGAGGAAGGTGGTGTACGAGGGACAAGGACTGGTTGTCTGTGTCTCACAGTTAGGGTGTTTCCTTATGGTATCAACTAGCACGGACAATTAGAATATTCCCTTATGGCAGGGCCTGGAAGAAAGATGAAGGTCAGTTCCCTCAGTCACATGGGAAATAGCCACCTAATCCCAAACCTCGGAAAATATAAGAGTAAACTGTAAAAATTGCCTATTTTTGTTTTGTTTGGCCTTTATTTTCATAGTTGGTTACCTTTTAACTAGACTGTATCTGCTGCAAAAAACTGCAGGCCCTGATCTACTGAACAGACAGATCCACTGAACAGACAATACTTAGCTGAGTGATGCAGTTGACACTCCTGAAGGATGGGATGCCATCCAGAAACCTGGACAAGCTCCAGAAATGAGTCCATGTGAACCTTATGAGATTCAACAAGGGCAGGTGCAAGGTCCTGCATGTCGGTCAGGAAAAGCCCCAATATCAATACAAGCTGGGGATGAAGGGACTGAGAACAGCCCTGTGAGAAGGACTCGGGGGTGCTGGTGGATGAGAGGCCAGACATGACCCGGCAATGTGCACTTGCAGCACAGAAAGCCAAACGTGTCCTGGGCTGTATCCAAAGCAGCATGGCCAGCAGGGCGAGGGAGGGGATTCTGCCCCTCTGCTCTGCTCTGGTGACACCCTACCTCCAGTGCTGCATCCAGCTCTGGGGTCCCCAGCACAGGAAGATGTGGACTTGTTGGAGGGAGTCTAAAGGAGGCCATAAAACTGAACAGAGGGATGGAACACCTCTGCTATAAAGAAGGACACCAGGAAGAACATCAGGACATAGGATGAACAACTCCTGTATGAAGGAAGGCTCAGGGAATGAGAGTTATTCAGCCTGGAGAGAAGTTCTGGGAAGATCTTATTGCAGCCTTTTAGTACTAAAAGGTGGCTTAGAAGAGAGATGAGGACAGACTTTTAAATACGGCCTGTAGCAGTTGGGCAAGGGGAAATTGTTTGAAACTAAAAGAGGGTTGATTCAGGCATTTTATATGATGAAGCACTGGTTGCCCAGAGAGGTGCCCCGTTCCTAGAAACATTCAAGGTCAGGTTGGACAGAGCTCTGAATAACTTGACCTAACTGAAGGTGTCCCTGGCTTACTGCATGGGGTTTTAGACTAGATGACCTTTGAAGGACCCTTCCAACCCAAACCACTGTATGATTCTATGGTTCTATGTTTCTTTGATTCTGAATGAACAAAATACTTGTTGGAGGTTAGTAATTGTGATGCTCAGAACTCCGAAGGGATGGAGACAAATGGAGACAGAAATCCTACCTCCTGTCCACACCAGTGAGTAAAACCAGCTGGCACAAAGAGCTGTGCCTATAGTGTAGGAATAGGCACTGGGATCAACAGATGTAGTGCAGGTGTATCTGAGTTACCCTTAGTACGTGTTCCAGGGGTGGATTTCAGAGTGTGGGTTTTGAAGGAGAAAATCTTTCCTCCCCTCCATCCTCAGTTATGTGACACAGAAGAGGCTACACAACCTTTGCCTATATTGCATCTGCATCCATGCTGTACTAGTAGTCACATAGCAGGAGCAGCAAAAACCCTAAGGATTCACAGGAGCCATTGTAAAGGAGTAAATATGATGGTGAAGATCTGCACCACTCACATTGCAGGTCAATGTGTATGGGCTGTAGCACATAATGTCTTCACAATTAAAAGACAGCTGATTATGTATTTGCAAACTACAGATTTTTTTCTGCATAAATATGTTAACTGACATTTATGCCAAACATATTACATACTCATGTCAAGAGAATAGAACCCATCTGTACTGCAGAGATGTAATTAGCATTAATTAATATGTTCACATTGTCTGGTGCTCATATATTTTGCCCTGAAGTCATAAATGTGGCATGGCATTTAGTAAGGCAGTATTCATGAGCCTTCATCTAAATTCCAAACATTTGGATTTTGTGATGTTTTTAGTGCCCCTTGTTATTAACTGTTTCTTGGGATCTATGGAAAGGGAGTTTTGTTCATGGCAGTGTTTGAGAAGTTCCTGTTCCTGCTAAGAACTTTTTATAGACAAACAAGTTTCTTCAGCAATTGATACTCTAGCATAAAAGTAAACAGTTACAATTATCTTGTGACATAGTTATGAAGAAACTTGTTTTTCACAAACATGAAGCAATTAACAAGGTTTGAATAGGTTATTAACAAGATACAATAAAATCTTTTCATCCAAGCCGTTTGGTAAACAACATGTATATATTAATTGAAAGTGATTCAGGAACAAATGCACATCATCTACAGTAGCACTGTTTTTACCATTTCTGATTCAGCAGAGATCCTCAAACCAGTGAACCCAATATACTCATGACCAATATGCATTTGTGGAAAACATGCTCCTGTTCTTACCAAAAAACTTTATAGGCATGTTTTATCTATTATTACCCTCTATTACCACTTTTTTCTGTCTCTGCAAACGTCACCTCTGGTTCTAGTCATTCTGAATATTGGTGCATAAAAACTGAGTGCTTTGGACTGAATTTCTTCATTGGAAATGTTTTGAGTATTAATGTTCCTTCACAAGTCATAATATATGGAGTCGCATATAGTTCTTGCATAGTTTTCTGTAATATTTCCTTTATCCCTCCATTTCTGAAGGCTTCTTCTCCTCCATTTACTTTTAGCTGCAAGCAATTTTCCCCTTTGCTTGATGCTTATTCATATATTAACAACAATAGCTGAAATTGCTGGCTATGCATTTAATTGGATAGCTTTGACAGACTTACTGGTTGAATGCCCTGATAACTGAAAGTACCTGGGCTAGGCTACCTTAACAGTAGTTTAGTATTTCTACAATGAATGCAGCATCCACAGATCCAGCAGAAGCCATGAACACATGAATGGGTTAACCAGTATTTTTAGCTGTCCAAATTTTTAAAAGCCATGAACAAGATTCAACCTCTAGAACCAATACGGCCCTGTTCTAGGAGTGACAAATTTACCCTTGGATAATCAGAAGTAATTTTGTCACATTTTAATTGTATGCCTCTAAATACACAGCCTGTTTATTTCTCATGCTTTCAGATGCACAGCTTTATTGTAAGCAGCTGCCACAAGTGTGATTTGCTCCATTTTTATACATCAAGCCATCATGTATATGTCCATTAGTGCCATAACTTTGATGGGATTTGGCTGGCAGCTTTTTAATGTTCATAACGCTCATTTAAGTGTGACCCCATGCACCTTTTTCTTGCAGCAATGAGGCTTAGCAGAATCATCTTCACCAGCCTCAGACATTTATTTACCATCTTGGTTGTGCTGACCCAATGTTTTGTAAGGCTGTGTGGAAAACTCAACTGGTTCACTGATGTAACTGAAATACAATTTGTCAGGAAGAACAGCTGTTAAATGTACTAGTCTGGTTTACCATGAGAACCAAAAATCCCAAGTCACAGTACAAATGAGAATCCAACAGAGGATGGGAAATCATTTCATGGATATACTGCAGAGGAATGGGTGCACGGTAAGGCCATATGAATGCACGTATACCAACAGGGGCTAGTTTAATCCAACTGCTAAGATTTTGAGCTGCTAATCAAATGACTCTTTGTAGTTGCATCATCACAAAATGTGGTGACTCTTACTTTAGCAAGGCTGGTGTAGGTCACTGCTCTTTACTCAGAGTAGGTAAGCTGCCTGGAGGAAGAAAGTTAACTCAAATTTACCTGAACGTACTCTTTCAGCAAAGATAAACCTTAAAACAAACTTCCTGAAGCAGGTCAGGGGAAATGGCATCACTTGATTTTTCACCTGTCTTTTCATTTGTGGTACAATATCACGTTTAGAGAGTAACGTGATTTTTGTATTAAAAAATAGAGGGGAAAGAGTCAGAGACAAGTTGTACCTTCAGCACAGCTGATGCTTTTTTATATTGGAAAAGGAATCTTTGCTTCCTTTTATCAGTATCTTTGTCAACATCCTCAGAATTTAAACAGGATGAAAGTCCTTCTTAATAAGTCCTTCCTTTCTTCCAGCTTGGACAGAGTCTGCATGGGGAGCACAAAGAGGAGGGCAGCTCAAGCTGTTGGACTGGGGAAACACCTATGGAGTAATTTTGTTGCTAAGAGAAGAGCAGTCCCTCCTACACGAACTCGACCAGCGAAGCTGCTCAGGGACAGTAATAAGCTTACTATTTGCCTCTCTGTGCACAGTTATGACTCTGTCATGCATCAGTATGTGGGTATCAGTGCCTGCAGAATCAAAACCTGAACTACATACTGAGTATGTGGAGTGTGTTAGATGCAGAGATTGTAAACACAGAGTTTGAAGGGGTTTGCCTCATCAATTTAAATTTAGTAAACCTAATATTTCAGCTCAGTAATTTTGTTCATGAAAAGTTTGAAGAATTACATTAACAAATTTCTGAGTTATCCAGTTGGAAATGACAACTGAACAATTTTCTGTAAATATGAAAACCACAGGGTTCTTACAATGTTCAGATCATTAAAAATAAACTGAATGGATTTCCTTTTAACTTTGGAGAAATATGCACGTCTGAGGAAATAAACATGAGAATTTTAGCTAATATAGTTACATTCTGGAAAAATTAAATTGCTGAAAATGAAACACTAAAATTCCAGGGTGCGTTTATTCAGAAGTCTGTAACTGCAACACAAACTTGGCAATAAATCATATGCAAAAAAACCAAATGTTGCATGTCTGCTATTTCAAGTAGTTCTGTTTCAGAAAAGGATATGCAAGCTGCTATAATACTTGAAGTTTATAAGATCCTATCAAGTTAGACTACTGATACTTCTGTATACAAGTGCACATAGGCTACTGTTTTTAAATGGAGTTGCAATTCTCTGAAATTCTTTAACATAACCTCTTAGTTGCATGCCCACTAATGAAAATAGTAGTTTCTACGGTAAAACAAAGAAATCACAATGAAAATTACAGAAAGCACATAATAAAAATTAAATTTTATGTGTATCTGTGTGCAAGATGTTTACCAAAATACTTTCTGTCCTAAAAATCAGCAAATAGTCAACGTTGTCCAGAAATGTGATTTTTTTTTTGTTTTGTTTCTCTTACATTGTAGAAGGCTTATGTTAGAACTGACATTCAATCATATCAATAGTAAAAATTATCTTCTACAGAGGAAATTGCTTGTTCAAGGAGTTTTTGGAGCTCTTGTTTGTTGCCTTTAGTGCAGAAACAACAAAAGCCAGCAATTTCTCTTCCAGTGAGGATCAGTAATTTCTTGCGTGTTCTTTTAACACTATCTCTGAAAATCAAAAGATAGGGGGGCCTAGACAATAGGCCTAGACTTTGATATCAGGCACCACATCTCCTTGAAAAAGATGGCTGAAAAAAGCACTACTAAAAAATATTTATGAAGGTTTTTGCCTGCAAGTATGCATCTTTTGATGATATTTTCAGGAAGGAAGTGAAGAGAAGATTGTGTTTCCCAAAAGAAAAGCCTAGCCTCACAATTTTCCAGGATTGTTGGAGTTTTTTTGTTAAACAGAAAACAGAATTGGTGAGGAAAGCATACAAGCATCATAACATTTGAATGCAAATGTCTGCTGCCCCTTTGTGGCTGTTTTTAGAGTCTCTTGAGGTTTTCAACAAATGTAATGAATATCTGATTAAATTTACCTGATATCAAGAATTAGCACAACATATATGTACCATTTGAATCCTATGTAATTTTTTAAAGTTCAGTCTAGATCATAAACAGGTCATGTTAGGACTATTTCAAATGTAAAAGACATCATAGTAGTAAGCATACACAGCAAGAAGCAGGAGCAGTAGTTATGACATCCTAAAGATAAAAATGAGTCTCTAAAGTGTAGGGTGAAATGTCATCCTTCTTTGATTTTGAAAAGGTACCTGTGCATTTCCAATCAGTTTGTATTATTTTTATTTATTGATCTAAAAAAAAATTGTTATCTTTTGCTACAACCTGATATATTAGTATATAGCCACAGTTTGAAGAATTTATTTAGACCCTGGAACTTCCTTAGTCAGAGTAGGGATATTACCACAGACATATCTGGTATCCTGATTTGTACAAGGACAGTGGAGAAAGCAAAGTCAGCAAGATGTGCAGGGGAGAGGATATATTGTCCTGCATGGCTCCTGCCAATGGTGTCAATAGAGGGAAGAACCTGGAATCCAAGTTCTGGAGACAGGCAGAAAGAGACAAGACTAGCCGTAGGAGGTACCCAAGAAATATTCTGCATGTTCATTGGCAATTTGTTTCCACATTAACTTCTGGTTTACTACTTCCATTTATAAAAATTCTCTTGCAATTACTCATAATACACTGTGTGAGGTGCTGAGTTCCTTCAATGCTTTCTGATTGTAATGAGAATCAAAAAATGTTTTCCGTTCTGCAAGAGAGGGCCTGGAGTTCAAAGACAATCCACTGATTGTTTCTGTCTACAAGCAGCCTCTTTTCCCCTACCGCAATGTGCAATCTGCAGGGCTCAGACAATACTAGACACAACATGACTCCAGGCCAGCTGGCCACATTTTTGTGTATATCCACTGCAGGAGCCAAACTCATTCTGCGGTGGAAGCAAAAAGGAGACCTTCCATTACAGTCCATGAATCAGGACTGAGAAGTTAAGCATAATTTGAAATTTATGGGGCATAAACTCTTACACTTGGCATTGAGAGGAACCAGGTCTTGATGTATTCCGTGGTGGTGTGGTTTAACCCCAGCTGGCAGCTCAGCCCCACGCAGCCCCTCACTCACTCCCCCAGTGGGATGGGGGACTGAATCAGAAGGGTGAAAGTGAGGAAGCTTGTGTGTTGAGATAAAGACAATCTAATAGGTGAAGCAAAAGCTGCACACAAGCAAAGCAAAACAAGGAATTCATTCACCACTTCCCATGGGCAGGCAGGTGTTGGGCCATTCCCAGGAAAGCACGGCTCCATAACGCCTAGTGGTTACTTGGGAAGACAAATAACATCAAATGTCCCCTCCTTCCTTCTTCCTCCTCCAGCTCTATATCCTGAGCATAACACCATAAGGTCTAGAAAATCCCTTGGGTCAATTGGGGTCACCTGGCCTGGCTGTGTCCCCTGCCAACTCCCTGTGCACCCCCAGCCTCTTTCCTGGTGGGGTTGGGAGAGCAGCAGAAAAGGCCTTGACTCTGTGTAAGTTCAGCTCAGCAACAACAAAAACATAAAACCACCCCTGTGTTATCAACACTGTTTCCAGCACAAATCCAAACCACAGCCTCATACTACCTACTCGAAGAAAATTAACTCTATCCCAGCCAAAACTAGCACACATGGCTGCTACTGTCAAGGAAAATACCTTTAGTATCTTTAAAGGTTTTTCTTAGTAATTCTTTTCTTAAAAGCTCTTTACTGATTTTAGCTGAGAAAAGCCCAAATATCATTATCCTCAACAGTAGTCTTTTGAGTTACTAGCACCTACATCTCAGGTCTATCTGTAGATACTCCTGTCCAATTTTTAAGATCAGTCTAACACAGAAATGTTATTCTCAAAAAGCTGTTTGCATAAAATAAGCATACATAAAGCTTATACAGCTCTGTGCTTTTATACTGTGCAAATGGAACAGTAACATTTTGAAAGATAGAGGATATTATAGCTCTTTAAAATTATGTAATGAGTTCTCACACTGAATCCTGGCAGAGTTTATGTTTGCTTCCCATATTTAGCTTCCCAGCTGAATTTGAGCCAGTCATATGTATAAAATGATTTTTTTTTTGGCAGGATCGCACAATTTTTTAAAGATTATTTGCTGATTTGCTGCTGTATTTCTGAAAAAACATGCAGCTCCTAAAGATGTTCCTTGTGGTGTTTTGTGGACAATATAGATTTTACAGTTAGATTCCTAGTCTAGATTTACCCCTGATCAATACCCAGGTAAGAAAGATTTCATAAAGCCTTAGGTCTCCTTGTCTTGGATTTTATTATCTTTAATTTTCGAAAAATGTCAACATCCTTTAAAAAGCCACTGTTGCAATAGACTTCCAGAAATTAATCCTGCACAGTATCCAAATTGCTAAACCTTATCCTGAATATGAAGAAAAATTAATTTAATTTTTTTAAACATGTGAGACATTTCCACTATTAAGTTCCATTTGCTCTTGCTCTATGGAACTTCTCTTTTGAAAAAAATACAGGGGGAGCTGGTAGCTTTAGAAAGCACATCTGTAAATAAACATACCACAACTAAGATGCTCTGAATCCTGTGTACTTTAGCAATATAGAGCTGTATGCTGCATTCCTGAATTTAAACAGAAAAAGGGGAACATAGGGAAGTATCTGTGACTCTTAAATGCCAATATTCATTACAAATACTTTTCAAATGTGCACAGACAACATCTATAGTATATAAAGCAATATGCACTTCTCTTGACATCCTTGATATTTATACTGAAGCGCAAAGGTATAGCTACAGTATCACTCAACTGTTTTGACACAAGTTGTCAACACTTTTACCTCAGTGCTGTTGATGATAATCATTACAAATCTAGGGACTGTGATACCTCTCAAGAGTCCATCCAGCCTGTTTCCCGAACCTAAGTGACAAGGATGATTTGGTGTTACTATCCAGTTCTGGAAAGGTGGGTGGGAGTTCCTTGATGATTCCCCTCAAACAATGTGCATCTTTTTAGTAAAACCTTTCTACCAAAGGATAAGCTTTTTTCTTTTTTTTTTCCTTTTTTCTTTTTTCTTTTTTCTTTTTTTTTAATATTATGCAAGGGCTTTACTGTTTAGAAGCTTAAACACCACTCACAGGAGTAAAACCAAATGAAATGCTTTGTCATGGAAAGTTAGGCTAGGAGCTAAATACATCCTGTGTGTGATTCTGATCAGTTTCACTAGCTCCAGTAGGATGAAGTGTCTGCAGCAGATCACCAGAGGTAAATTCTTCCTTAATGTATAAATGGATTCAGTGTAGTATGAACAAAGCCAATACTGGTGTCACACTAAGGACTTCACAGGATGAGTAAAAAAGCAGAATTACATTATTTGTAAGACCCTGTATCCCACCTTTTCAACTGATCAGCTTTTTATCAAACCATAGCATTTTTCAAAATCCAGCGGGCAAGATTCTGTAGTACTTTGCATTTCTAACAATAAGCTTACACTATATCGTGGTTTATATTTCTGAATACAAACAAATAGGTTTTTATAAAGCAAGTCCTTTGTCAAATATCCTCCAGCCCTTTAATTAATAAACCACAAAGAGAATCCAGCATCATTTGTAATTCTATCCAAAAAACGGCCTTGGCGCAAAAGAAAAGGCAGTCAGTCAGGTAGGATTTAATTTTTTAATGAAAGATTCCATATCCAAAAGAACAATAAGGCTTTGAAATAAAAGTTTCAAGGCCAATACTTGCATTATTTATACCTGCAATTATACTACTTGTACCAGTGGAATAACAGATCTGTAAAACTGTTGTTAAAATCAGTCTTTGTGAGGACTACGTATTAAATATGTTACATATTACATATGCTACATATTACATAAGTTACATATTTCTGTGGTAGCTCTGTAGCATATTTTAAAAGTCTATGAGGTTTAAGAGAGGTGGCTTTGGCCAGTTCATCAAGCTTTTTGCTATATGAAGAGAATATCTTACTGATGTTGCTTAGTTGGCATAAATCATATGGAATTGCTAAAAAAGTACATATTCATGTTATATATGTTCAAGTCTCCAGCAGGCTCAGGATTTCTCTTCCTCCTTTCCCAAATGTGTTTTTCACAGGGCAGTCATGCATCTCCTTGCTTTCCCATTTCTTTCTTCTTTATTACGAAAGATATCTAAAGAGAGAAACAAAAATAGAAATCAAGAATTACAAACATTAAGAAATAAAATCCCATACAGATTAAAGAATGGACCACCTACCTCATGAGTTAGGCCTATAGCAGTTGTTCTTAAAATAGCCTAGACTCAGTATTCAGAGTTAATGGACCTGGTCTCTTGTTCCAGCTTTCTTCTTCTTTCCTGCACCAGGAAAGCAAATCTTTCTTCACAGTTCTTGTTTTCGTTGACGTCATAGAGAGATTTTCAACACGGAAATTTTCTTGTCAGTAGAATGCAACAAACCCCACGTCGCAACATTCAATGAAGAAAAGTCATGTAGATTTTATAGTGGAAAGGCACACCCTTGTTTGCCAGGTGTTTTTTTCATTTGAAAGCAGATCTTCAAATAATCATTGACAAGACCAAGGGAGGAGGGATTCACACAGTAACGATTTGCAATTCTTTTATAAGTAGCATTGTAAACTTGAAGAAGTCTGATAACTTGAGAGGGAGAATATAGTGGAAAGTGAAAACATCCAATCCACAGGAGATCCTAGCTGTATTTTTTTGTATTTTGAAAATAGCAGTTGTAAATTCACTTTCAGTGTTACTTATAGAAAAATGCTTGTTAATTGAAAGTACTTTTGGCTTCATGAGGTTACATGTGTGGTGATTTGACTTTGGCTTGCTGCCAGACACCCATCCAGGTGCTCTCACCCTCCTCCTTCTCAGCAGGACAAGGGAAGAAAACAAGGGGAAAAAAGAAACCTCATAAGTCTAGATAAGGACAGGGAGGTCACTTACCAAGTACCATCACAGGCAGAACACACTTGACTTGGGGGGAATTTAGTTTATTTCCAATTAAATTAGATTTGAATAGAAAAAAAAATTAAAACAGCACCTTCCCCCCACCCATACCTTTCTCCCAGGTCTGGCTTCATTCCTTTATTCCCAATTCTTCCACCCATCCTAACCTTCAAGCTGCACAGAGGGATGGAGAATTGGGGGCTGTGGTCACAGTCAATCCAGAATAGCTACTCTTTGCCAATCCTTACTCCTCACTCTTTTCCCCTGTTCAGTGTGGATCCTTCCGAGGGGCTGCACTCCTTCAGAAATATCTGCTCCTGTGTGGGCTCTCCAGAAGATGCAGTCCTTCAGGAAACAGCCATCTACTCCTCCGTGGTCCTCCACAGGCTGCAAAGTCTCTGCTCCGGTGGCTGAAGCACTTCCTTCCCTCCTCCTCCTTCTCTGACCATGGTGTCACAGGGCTGTTTATCGCACTTTTCCCCTCACTCCTCATTGCCATGAAGTGTTTTCCCCTTTCTAAAATATATTTTCCCAGAGGCACTGCCAGCATGGCTGAGAGGCTCAGCTGTGCCATGCATGAATCTGTTGGAGCCACGTGGAACTGTTGGTGTCCATCACAGGACAGCCACAGCCTCTCCTCACAGACACCGCTCCACAGCCCCTATGGCCGGTGCCTGAGCACCCACACCTAGGAAAACTTAGAGTTTCCAGAATTAGAAATGTCTTCTGCTGCCAACACGAGTAGCTTCTTGTCTTCTCAAGGTAATACAACTTTCATTCAAATGGTGACACAATGAGAACAATTGGGAATTAAAGGGCAGGAATAATGAACGTAAATACCAGGCTTCAGATCATGATGCCAGACAAGATAACCAAGGAAAGTAATGAGAAAACAAGTTGATGTATGTTATCTTGAAATGATAAGAAAATTATATGTTTATATGATCTAAACATTTATCAACCAGAATGCATACCATTAGAGTGAAATGTGAAAGTGTGAAATGCATTTCTGATGTGATGGAAAACAGCAGAAAGTTGATAGGGCCCACACCAAACTCCATCATTTTGAGTTTGAGCAGATTTACTCCTGCTAACAGACCTAGAACAACATTCAGGAACCAAGAATGAAACATCCTATATACAGATCCCTACAGATCAGGTGCACAACTGGGTCCACATGGCCCAAGTGTGCTGAGCATGACATCTGGGCCTGAGGATCTCAAAGACTGGACTCATGGCTCATACATCACCTGTGAAAAGCACAAGAACCTCCAATATGCCTGTACTAAATATATAACATAATTAGAGAATCAAAAAAGGAAATGTGGAAGCATTGCAAGGAGAAGAACCTTCGTAATCTTCGTGACAGTGAAATGCACACGTTAGAAAGGCCTGATAATCTGCCACTGAACACAAATTGCTTTCACATTCATGGGCACAAAAAGCTGTTCAGCAATAGACATTGCAAAATTGTCTGCAGATCTCCATCACAGCCACGACACCTGATCCCCCAGCCTTGGCTTCAACATTCTGTAGACATTCGGAGATCACAGAATCATAGAATCATTTAGGTTGGAAAAAACCTCAAGATAATTTGGTCCAACCTTTGACCAAACACCACCATGTCAGCTAAACCATAGCATTAAATGACATGTCCGGTCATCACTTCCAGGGATGGTGACTCCACCACCTCCCTGGGCAGCCGGTTCCAATGCCAGACCATCTTTTCAGTGAACAAAGTCCTCCTGATATCCGAACTGAACCTCCTCTGGCACAGCATGAGGCCATTTCCTCTTGCCCTGTCACTTGTTGCCTGGGAGAAGAGACCAACATCCACCTTCCTACAATCTCCTTTAGGCCAGTTGTAGAGAGCAATTAGGTCTCCCTTCAGCCTCCTTTTCTCCAGGCTAAACACCCCCAGCTTCCTCAGCCACTCCTCACATGACTTACTTCTAGACCCTTCACTGGCTTTGTTGCCCTTCTCTGGATTTGCTAAATATTAGTAGAAGTTTTATATGAATAAAGTTAGCAGGCAATGGGCCCTCATATTAGTGGTGATATAATTTGCTGCAGGGAACCTCTGCAGATACCACTTCTATTACAGCTGAACAAATACATTGTGACTAACTGGAAGGATCAAGCTTGTTCCTCTTCAAGAGTTGTTGAAGAGTGGCTTATTAATTCTTTAATTATATAATTATATTTGTTGCTCACAGTCACACAGTGGATAATTTGATGAGTGAGATTTGCTCTGAAGGTTCAAGCAAGCAGTTCATACCAGCATCTGCAATTTTAAAAGTTTCAATTAGATTTCATTGCTTATGTAGGTCATGTGCGATTGGATCTGACTCGTGCCAGTATGAGTATCGCTCTTAGAACCCAGAGTATGATGTGAAGATTTAATTACAAATTCAAAACATAGATTGATCAGATATTCTCCAACAACATTTCTGTGAACATTCCTGCCTTCACAAAAGACTACAGAGAATAATCCCAAGGCACCAGCAACAAAAATTTCTTAATTTTTTCCACCTTTTAGTTTCACCATGTATTCAAGGATTAGATGTGAGATATTTGTTGAGATCAAATGCTAAATTTTAAATTAAAAGAGGCATATAAATAATGTGAAAATATCTGAGCAATGATCTATTTTCACTGCACTCATTTTCTGTACACTGTAGACACAGTTAAATCTTGAAGCACTAAAATGCAGTGCTTTGACAATTAAAATGATATAGCTTTTCCCTCCTACACAATTTTTTTGAAGCTTTCAGGTGCCATTTTCTTCAAGAGTGTGTGTTGTACCCTACATTTAAGAATGGAAAATTTGTAACATATCTGAAAGCAGGAAAATGTGTATTTTTTAAGGTTGCATTATTTTCAAAATGTAATATTTGAATTTAAAATGCAGACCCTTCTTCCTCAAAGCAAGCCAGATCTTAGGTCTTCATCAAAGAAAATCAGAAATATAGGTGAAGCCAAAGAAAGGAACCAGACTTAATACTATTATTATATGATAAGGAAAAATCCCTTATCCCTGAGGTAGTGTAAAATAAAGGATAATTTTTTTCTCATTTTTCCTTTACCTTTTCTCATTTCCTTTTTATCCATGTGTGTAATATCTAGAATCATGCCATTAGAAAAAGAAAAATAAATTCAGCACCAAGTTACCAAGGAATGAACAGTTAGCCTTAGAAGACCAAGAAAAAATAATATGAAAAAGGAGAATCTACCTCACTTCTGTATTATTCTCCAGAAAAAATCTGGAAATGTGTTTCAACTAAGTCATCTGCCTGTGGCAAGATCATTGCTAAAATGAATCTGTTGGCAGCATCACAGAAAAGATGAAATTGGTGTTAACACACCTGTGGTATAATTTCTACTCCATACAATCACACCACCTTCCCAGGAAGAGTAAATGAACATCTAAGCCTGGAGAAAAGGAAGTCATTTAAGTCAAGGAATGTTCAAACTGCTGCAACTTTTACCTTCATTTGCTCAAAAAATATCCTCAGAGGAAGTAGACAGGAGTTTTAACTCATTGAACTTTCTGTTCCTCACCAAGAGTGCACAAAAGTTCAGAAAAACCCCCAGATATTCAGCTCTCAAGCTACCAGGCCCCCAGATCTCCGATTTCTCCAAAAACCTTAGGAACAAAAATAAAGCAAAATTTTGATTCTGAAAAGTTCCACATAGTGGGTGACTCTGTTTCTCAATAACCAAACATGCACGTTTGTTGTGCAGAATGAAAGGTGAGAGACAGAGACCATTTCCTTTCCTACAGCGCAAATTCTCAGAGTCAAATAATGCTCTCTTGGTTAAACATATTTCTTTTTAACTCTGTCCCATATTCTGGTTTACATTTTGCTTAGCTCTCTCGGGTCAAAGACACAGTGCAGAAATGTCCCCATTTTGCTTTCATTTAGGGAGACAGGGATTTCCAGGGCCAGTCCTAAGCCTGGAGAGAAGGAGCCTCTGATTAAGTCTTGTCCTGGAAGGGCACAGCAATAGACAGAACAGGCCTGTCTGGAAGTGTTTTCAGCAAATAATTTTAGAATCAAATTGGCCACCTACCCAACCTAGTTCTTTCAGCAGAATCAACTGTATCCAAATAATTTCTCACAGTTGTTTAACCTCATCTTTAAAATCTTGTCTAACTTCTTTAAACCTCTTATCTTGCCCATACTTAAAAACTCCTAACACCACAAGTGCCTTTGGCCAGCTTTCTGAGGGTTTATTTGTTCTGACTGGTAAAAATTTGTCCATGTTAAATCCAAATTTCCCTTGCTAGCATTTATGGCTGTTCCTTATCCAGTCTACAATGAATATGGAGAATGCTTTCTTCCTTTTCTTCTTCACCAATTTTACAATTTATCTTTTACGTACTACAAGATTGATTTCCCTGCAGATTCTGTTCTTCAAGCTAAAATACATGCCCAACAAAAAGGGAGAATCCTGGATTCCTATTCCATCAGGAAAAGAAATAAAAGTCTCAAGAAAAGCTATGGTGACATCTTGTGAGCTTCAGCACTTTTTATCTGGGAAATTGTTATGTCTGCCTCTTGGCTTTCCTCCTTTTGCAAAATATTTGATTACTGTAGAAAAATATTCTTTTATTTCTTTGCAAGTGAAGAAGGGGTTTTTTGGCTCTCAGGTTAATTTATTTTTTGTATTCTGCATTTTTAATTAGCAGCTCTCTGCTTCAAAGCATATGTTTCATCAGATTATGGGCATTAATAGACCACGGTATCAAGTTTGTCATGTCACAATTTGTAGCCATGAAAAAAAAGTTATTGCATGACTTATGGAGGATTATACACTCTAAAAATAGTCAAGATGAAAAGACTTGTCAAGAAAATTATATTAACCAAGATACATAGGAAAGAAAGCATCTCAATTATAACGAGGTTTTAAAAACAGTACTACTGTTACCTTCTTTCAGCAAGAAAACTAATCTTTAAAATATATCTCATCTGATGAAAAGTCTCTTAAGGCTGTGACCTATTCAGGTGACAGTTTAATCTATAAAGATTGCATTTGAGTTTAAATAAACCATTTTTCTTGCCACTGTAATAGACTAAGAGCTCATGGTCAGTGAATTGTGAAGAGAAGTAAGTTATTGGAGAATGAACAGTAATTTCTTCAGTTGCATTAACTCTACTTGCTTGTATTTGTGCCAGTACAAATTTCAATACTGTTCAGAATATAGCTCTAGCTGTATTTCTAGCACCTCGACTTCATATTTCATATCACTCTTGTTCATATAACACACGTCCAATGACCTTTTGCATTCTCCCAATTAGCAGGTGAGCTCTGCTTGTTCTGACATCTGCATGTGTAGAATTGCCTTTGGAGGACCACTACTGACACTGCAGTTTTAGCAGCCTAGCCATTAATAATATTTAGATTCAATGCCAGCAGGTAAGAGAAGAAAAAAGTTGTTGTTGTTGCTGGAGGCTTCAGGGGCTGGAAGGGAGGTTAGACTCTGCAACTGATCTGGGGTTAAGCCGTGGTTTCTGCTCCCAATGCTGGAGCTGGAGATAGTATTTATGCAACTGCCTTCTGGCCCTCACTAGCAATGGTTCTGGGTTATTTAAACTGTTGTCCTGAAAGACTTTAAAATCTTAATTTCAGGACATTGCTCTTGACATTTTAAGTTAATTTCCTGCCTTTTCCACTGTATTTCTCTGCAGCCAGTTCATTTTGCCTTCAATCTATGGTCTTCACCTCAATGTTTCATTTAATTTTTACCTGATCGAAGTAGCTGACACCAACCTTTTTAAGGTAGCTAATACATGAAAGTAATAATCAAACTAGTCCACATTAACAGATTGCTGACCAGAAACAATGCTGTCACCTGGCAGCTTTTCAAACAGAACTGGATGAATGGAAGAGATCAGGGTCTCTACTTGATATGATTCAAGGCCAGCATGTGGACACGACAGAACAGGAGTTAGGAATGTATTGCACTGATCCCAAAGGCAAATACCCACAGAACCAGTCTAGCTTTCATGGGCAGCACCTTGAGGGAGGTATCTGTGAAAGCCCAAAGCTCCTGGCTACCTGTGTCCAGAGAGTTCTGGTTTCAGGGGACACTGCTTACACATTTGAGGATTATTGTCAGTGAGGTGATCCCTGCTTTAAGAAGCAGCACTTCACAGACCCCACTATAAGATTGAAACTTCAGTGAAGTCAGGGGCCAGGAACAGACAAGGGACCATCAATCAGCAATTTGCCTTGTGATCTTGTGTCTTCACATGAATTTTAATTAGTTAATTTAATTGCTAATTTAAGAAAAAAAGGCAAATGTTTTCTAGAATGTGAATTTCAGGGGATCAGCTCTGTTTCTGTTTGGAGGATGCATTTTGAAACCTCGGAGGAATATACACCTGGAAGGCCCAGTGGTAGACTCTAGGAACAGGGCAAGGCTATGGTGAGTACTGTGCCATTGGGGCAGGCCTCGGGGGCCCAGCCAACTCTAAGAAAGGAAATTCAGTCCCTCACGTTACATTGGCAATAACATCATGTTCCATTTCCCAGCAGAGTGATCTAAAAAACAGCCCTATGTTAAATGCTTATGATATGAATGACTTTCCTGTATTTACACTCAACTATGTCACTACAGACATGAGGTGCATTATGCCCCAATAGACTGTGCAAAGATTTAGATAATATTTGGAACCTTAAATAAATAAAAGCTTCTGCTAAATCATAAAACTTATGCTTTATCATCTTTTATATTAATGTGAATCATGTGTAATTATAATTAATACCATGCCAGTCATCTTTTATACTAATGTAATAAAGTAACTGATGCATTTTAGTTTTACTGAGCATTTGCAGTTTTGTGTCTGTAACTTCTAGTGACATGAATAAGACTGAGTTTATAGATGGTATTTGATTTTCTTTCCTACATCATATAAAGTGTGACACATTGCAAGTACTGTTGCCATCTTTTTTATTAAAGTTGAACCTACACTCCTGCTTAATTTGCTTCAGTATGTCCTATGGAATTACTATTCTTCTTCCGATCTGTGACATCTGATATTGCAGAAAGAATTTAGATGACTGCAAACAGGATGTCTCGCCACAACAAACCAGTATACAACCCTCACTCACTTTCTGTCAGAGAAGAGTGACAGGTATTGATGAGGACCATGTGTTTTTTTCTCCAGACCACTACTTTTTTAAGCAGCAGACAGCAAGGGGAGGGAGGGAGGGAGGGGATGGCAGGGGGAAAAATGAGGGCACAAATTTCTAATTAATCCTTCATGCCCCACATTTTCTGTCTTGATAATCTATATTGGGTCTGGCTGTGATAGAGTTACCTGTCATCATAGCAGCCTATATGGTGATGCATTTTGGACCTCTGACTAAACCAGTGTTGATGACACAACAGTGTCTCACTTTTGGCTGAACATCTCCTGCACAGTGAGTAAGCTCCTGGTAGGTGAGAAACTGAGAGGGGACTAAGCCAGGACAGCCAACCTGAGCTGGCCAAAGGGATATTCCATACCACGTGAAATTGTGTTCAGCAATAAAATCTCAAGGAAAGAAAGACTAAGGGGTGACGCTTGTGCTTATGGCATTACACATGCTGAGGTTCTGCTTAGCAAGCACTGAAAAGTAGTGTATAAATGCATTTTTTTCTTTCCTTGCACATTCAGCTTTTGCTTCAACTATTAGCCTGTTTTGATCTCAACCCATGAGTATTTTCACTGCCTAGTTTCTCCTCGTACTAGGGGGAAAGGGCAGCGAACAAGCAGGTGAGTGGGTTCTTGGTTGCTGACTAGGGTCAACCCGCTGCATAAGCTTTATGATTTTCATCTAAGCCAGAGCAACTCTGATACCGGGCTTCAGTTCAACCCTGGCTTTGTTTCTATCAGCAACATAAACCAGCAACAGCTGCCATTATATAAGCTCAGTAAGACACTTGCAGGTGTGTCACAGAGCCAACATTTCTGTGACTGATTTCTTGCTAAACTTAGCAACAGTGCTATACTCTCGTGAGTTAACTTCTGTTGAATCGTTTCCTTAATGCATACAATGCAAATATGCTCTGCATCAGCAGTAGCAGTATAAACCTGCTTATTTCACATATTTCTTCACAAACATTTACTCTAAACAATGCAATAAAAATCCTTTGCTATCAGCTTCTGTTGTCAAGTTCATATTTTTCACGTGTTCTGTAGCACTGAATCTGAGTTATTTATTCATTTACTTTACACAAACATGCAACAGGCCATCTGCCTTTCCCTTCCAAGGAGCCAACGCCATAGAGCGCTCTGCACACATAGTATTTACACGTTTTGCTACATTTAAGTATCAGGTGCTTTTCACTTTCTTACAACTATCCTATACAGCACCAAGTCAGCACAATGCAGCAGGTAACTCTTGTGCCGTAGTGATTGCTTAGTTCCCAAATAAAACAGTTTCCCTGAAAAAGGCAATTTTAACTAGATGTCTACCATCTTACTCTTGTCCATTTATCCACTTCTGGAGGGAAATAAGGAGCCTTTTCTGCTTTGCACTGTGCTGTTTTAAGCATGTGTTTCAAAGGGACAAAGAAAAGCTTCAATAAGTTAGCAAATATAACCCTGTCCTGGCTTCAGCTAGGGTAGAGTTAATTTCTTCTCACTAGCTGTTAACAGTGTTGTGTTTTGTATTTGTAATGAGAATGGTGCTGATAACACACTGATGTTTTGGGGTTTTGCTAAGTCATGTTTGTTCTAAGTCAAGCACTTTTTTTTTTCCTTGTCTCATGTTCTGCCAGTGAGGAGATATGCAAATAAGAAAAACCAGCCTGGGAGGAAGCATAGCTGGGACAGCAGGACAGGTGGCCCAAACTGACCAAAGGGATATTCCATGCCCTAGACCGTCATGCCCAGCATATAAACTGGGGGAGTTACCCTGTTACCCTCAAGGGTGGCCAATCTGGGTTCAGGAAGGGGGTCTGGCATCAGTCAGTGGGTCATGAGCAATTGTACTGTGCATCAGTTGGATATTTTTTCTTTTTATTATCATTACTATTTACCTTTATTACTGTCTTTTACTTTATTTTTAATTATTAAATTGTTCTTATATCAACATACAAGTTTTACTTTGATTCTCCTCCCCATTCCACCAGGGTGGGGGGAAAAGAGGTAGTCAAGTGAGCAGCTGCATGTTGTTTCATCTCCAGCTGGGCTTAAAACCACAATAAACCCATTATCTTTTAAATCACGATTTTAAGACAAGGCTTTGGGAGCTCAGCTTCTAGTATTTGAACAACTGAGACTGACAGTGCTGCATCACACAACCGCATAAATAAGGAAGGCTTAGTGACAAATGAATCATTTCTCAGATTATAATCTATTACACATAAACCTTTCTTCTTTTTCTGAGTCAGACACTTTCTTAGATATAGCTTTCACACTTCCCAGGTTCACAAAATTATAGCACCAACAAAATATCACCTTTATGCACAACACCCAGTGAAACTTACCATTTTTTACCCCCATCTAGGATTTTTCAAAGTCAGTCTTGAATATCTTAAAGAAACCCATCCCCATGTTTTTTTTCCAGAACAGTACCCTCAGGGAGTAATAAAACTTGAAAAATTAATAGTACCCTGAGTCATCCAGACAGAAGATTGTTAAATGCCTGATAGGTCATAGCAGATGGGATTAAAAATGAGGAAAGGTGTCTCAATATGCTGCTGAAGTAAGGAGAAAATTATTTTGTCCCTGAAAATGAAAAAAGATAAAACAGAAATCTCTTTGCTCTTGCATATATGAAATATGTGAAATGGAGATGGCCTTATCTTCTGCTTTCAGTGATGCCACTGTGGGCTAGATATGCTCAGAATGCCCCTGCCAGGCAGGGTGACATACAGGCACCTAGTGTGTGAATTTTGAAGGCCTCTGGATAGAAACACACGCTGAGCTGTTCTGCTTAGCTAATATGGAAGTTTAGCTGCTCTTGTCTATTAGAAATGTAGGTACCAAACCAGGTTTCTGCTGCAAATCATAGGCTCTATTAGTTGTGTGAAAACTCAGTAAGGCAAATATTTGTGAGGAAGAGGTGAAGAGTCTTTATAAATCTGTTATTTATGGGCTTAACTGTGATGCAGATCCTTAGTTTAGACACCACTCCTAAAATATTTTGGCTTTGGTGCTTGAAGGTGATCGAGCAAATCTTAGTCCTGTCACATGTGCCCTTAATTTCACTTTAAAGTCTCTATGACTAGATTCTTGTTGTCACTATCAGTAAAAGAAAAAAATATGTATTTACTTGTTGCTGTGGAGAAAATAAGGAAATGTTTTTCCGTAAACATCTAAAAGTAATGTACTTAACCATTTTCCTTTGATCGATCAAGCCAAGAGACTATAGACAAGTTTAGCACTTATTTAAGAAGAGGGTAGCTGCCAGTTCTGCAAGTTTCTTTGCCATCAGCTAGACTTGCAGTGATTTATATCCTTCCTTTCACTTCCCAGACACTGTCGTTATCTATTACTGTATCACTAGATGAGCTTTGTTTAATTTAGCAACCTTCAATATGAAACATTCTCCAAATAGCCTTCATTACCATGCATGACCAGGAAAAAAGTACTTCTTTTTGTAGCAGTTCTTGAGGAGAGGATGTGTCAAAGCCATATGTGCATCAGTATGTGTGGTGCCTTACTGAAGCATGGGAAGCAAAACTTCTCTGGCAAAGCAGAGCAGGAGCAGATCCTGAGCAATAAAAACACACTACAACACTGACACCTGTTGGTAACAAGTGAGCCAAATTGTGACAGTGTCTTTACAGTCCTATATTTTCAGAAGATTCAAGAGCTCAACCTAAATTAATATACCTACATGTCCACATTTAAGTTACCCAGATATGAAGAACTAAAGGCGAGACAAAAGTGAAGATTTGATGTCCAGTCTTTCTGGAAGTAGATATCCATATCTGCTGATATCCATGTGCAGCTGATGTCTAACAACTGTTACAACAAATAAAAACACACCAGCACATATTGCATGTCTAGAGACTGTTTCCTGAGATCCGCATGTCAACCGGAGTAAGCAATGCATCCTGCAAAGCATTGAAAGACTTAGCGTAATTTAAACACAAAAGCTTTTCCATCTGGATTGCTCTAAGTGTCAGATGGACCCTGGAAATGAAATACCAGTCTTCAGGACAACAGCAGCTTAAATGAAAGCTGTCTAAGAACAAACTAGCAATGTGGTGTCTTTTCCATTGCTCCCTTTCTACAGAAAAGTGAGATAAGTTAAGAGTGAAGTTGTACTGCAGCATTCCTCCTATCCTAGCAGTGGTCTGTGCTTCCACATGAGCTTTTTTATGAGGAATTGCTAGAAGAGGAGGTAAGCTTTACAGAAAAACAAACAAACAAAGAGGCAACGCGATCTGGTTGCTTTTTAGCATAACAACAAGCTTCTCTACTGCCCTACTGGTTGCCCTCACAGACTATAAAGACTTACTACTATAATCAGCTACTATAATTACCCTCCAGAACAAAGATGTGTGATTTGAGAACTGAGGCTTTCCAAGTTCAGCACCTAATGACAAAGCCAACTTTCATGACCCTGTTCCAGATTGTATTTAGCAAAGCAAAGTGACACTTTAGTAACAGCCATCTAAACTCTTGATGGCCTAAGAAGCAATGTTTCAGTATGTGCCCTGTGTTTTCTACTGTATGGCTCCAGCATTTTTGGAAAGAAGCAACATCGGCAACAAACTGAACTCTAAATTGAACTGGCAGCAAATCCTGTAGTCATTCAAGGTCACAATAGTCTCGTCTTTACTTGTCTAGTGATTGGTAGGCTCCTTTTCAACAGTTAAATAATTAATTCAGCCTTAAGCACATTAAAAAACATTTCCTCTTCCAAGGTAAATGAGAGTTCAAAAAACATTGCAGATCCCAGTTTGTGTCATGTATGGGCTTCAGCACTCTCACTGTGACCTGTTTGCCCTTCTTTGCTCAGAGGAATGGTGTCTTGATCAAAGAACATTAGTACATCTCCTCAACACATTAGTAACACCTAGAGGTGCTTTATGCACTACTGTGATGCCTGCATTTACAGGAAGGAAAACAAGGGATAGGATCAGCCTATCAAGTATTCAAATCTGCAGAAAGCAAGTTAGATTGGCGGACCATGATTAGCCAAACTGAACTGTGTTCAGAGCAGGATCTAAGCCTGATTATCCCAGAGGGCTCTTCACCTCCCAGCTATGTCATGATTTATTCTGAGGAAATTGTCTGTGCCAGTCATTTGTATCTGAGATAGGATGTACAAAATGGCTAAGATTCACCTGAATTCAAGGTGATTAAGACTTCAAATAAGATTTTCTTTGTTACGGTTCAGTCTGTTTCACTGTTCTGGAGATAAGTATCTGTGAATGATACCAGACAATAAAAATACTGAGCTTTGTTAGAAGGGTGAAAGAGAAATGGCATACCCACTTTTATTTTTATTTTCATTTTCTTTACTGGAAGTATATTCTGGTCAATATGGATCCAGCATGATGCTCTGAGTCACAAGGGAACATGGCATTCCTGCACCAAATCACAGGACCCAGTAACTTTAAACCTGTTACTCTCACCTTGCCCATTAAAACAAAAAGCTTTATTCACAGGAGAACAAACATTTCAAATGAAACTGAGGAAAGACTGAAAAAACTCCACCCAACTGTTAACATCTCCCATGAAAAGTACCAGTGCTGAGAAAACACCCTCACACACCCTGACAACATTAGCAGATTTTTACACTCATCAGTGCAGAGACCCTGTATTACTACATGTTTGTGAAACAGCTACAATCATAATTTATCTACAAATCTAATCAGAGAATCTGGAGATTAAAACAGTGAAAATATTAAATCCTAACATTTCTGCAGTTCTTGCACAGCCTGCCAGCTTTTCCAATATGCTACAAACAAATCGATGTATTTTGTGTAAGAGCTTTCACCACATTTACTGCCACAGGGTTTTAAGTTTGAAGTTATGGTTTTTTTAGTAAAGGAATTATGCAAGTACTGTATTAAAGGCAAAATGCACAGTTCATGCTGAACTAAAATAATTGAGTTGTGAGTGGCAAAATAATTATATATATCCTGGGTATTTAGCTATTTTTATAACATAATTACTAGCTTTTCTGCATTAGAAAGAATGCAGTGTTCTCAAAGATTAAGAGTATTGTGTGAGTTGATACACAAGAATGCAACTTTCTTGATGTATATCATCCAGCAAATAAAAAAGTTGCCTGTCACCAATCAGTAAACTCATATTGCTGAGCACTTGGTGATGTTATTAACCTCACTTATTTTAAACTTTTGATCAAATGGCCAGCCTTCTTCATGACCCATGACATTCTTTTTGCTAGTGATCACTCCAGCCTTTAAGTCAGAATCATTATTTCAGAATAAAATATTAAATATCAATATTGGTTTGTTGTTGCTATAAAGCCTCTTATAGCTGATACAGTGATGAAGCAAGCTGAAGGAGTGTAGGTGTTGCTCAGGGATAACAGAGATGCATTTTGCCCTTACACCTGCTGCATCATGCAATATTAAACACTAATTTGATGCAAACACGTATTTTGCACGTACTTTGCAGTCATGAATATGGTAGAAATTGAAGCAATGGAATTTCTTAAAAAGCAGGAAAAAATAAACCACTGAGGAGTCATACTCCGGGATGATTCATGAGATCCAGTCTTCAATCTGAAGAGCAAGGTAAAAGGATATTAACCAGCTAAAGGCTTGGCTGCAGATGCATTGAAAAAGCCATTTAGATATTTGACTGATTCCTCACTTTATTAAACTGGACCTGATATGGGCATAATAGTATCCTACAAACATTTCACCTTTTTCAGAAAAATCAAATTAGGTACAAAATTATTTTGTGAATGCTCTTATATTAAGCTATCTAGAACAACAAATATAGTTGAGTGTTGGTCAAGCCACTGCCTGGCTTAAAATAGATGAATAATATTTACAAAATGGCATGATCATGTCAGCCTAAAGCATAGTGTTGGATTTCCTCCTGTTCTCAGGCAAAACAACACCATTCAGAATGTCTTCAAGAACCTGGTGCCAGGTGCTGCCTTCCCAGAGTTTCTGCACACAGCAGCAGCTGTGCTGGCCAGGGCCTGCTACTTCTCAGTGCAACAGAACACTGCCAAGCAGCTGACTAGTGGTCTCCTGCTCCTGTAGTGGACACTGCCTACTGCTCCTCACCTTTCAGGGTGGAAAGAACCTAGCAGAAAATTCTGTTTCTCATATAGGAAACATGCCTCTGTGATTGACAGCACATTCTGCTTGGATTTGTTTATTAGTTCGTTATGTTTTATTAGTCTCATTAAGCCAATATTTACTGTGAGGATGAAATTTTTCCCTCCACTTCTGATAATGGCATTCCCTAGCCCTCCTGCTATTCTTGCAGTGCATTCTGCAGTGCCACGCCATGGCTACTCTGTATGTCTCCCACAGAATCACTGTACTATTACTATGAAATATTTAGAATATTTATAGCAATAGGATTTACCTGCCAAAGCAAGAAGGATTTGCATTTTCTGATTTGGGATTTTGACCAGTCATCATACTAGTCAAGTGCATTGGCACCTTGTCTTCTCTGGCAAAATTGCAGTCATTTTGCTTGGATGAGGACCTAGACACAGTTAGCCGTGTCTGTGCTGTTGCCAGATGGGATTATTACAGTATATTATACATGTGGCTGGTTTTGAAGACCACCTGCAAGCTTCAGCTAGAGCAGTATGTAGTTATCCATGAGATTAACAGTGAGGCTCTGAGGCACACAGTACACCAACTTTCCTAATTCTGCTCTTTCCACCTATTTGCATGGCTACAGTGGAAGTGACACTCCCTCAAGTCGTGTGTGAGGCAGCCACAGGCAGCCTCTCTCTGTGGCACAGGTAGCATTTTAGAGCTACTGAGCTGTGCTAGCTTGGAATGTGAGACTGGACACATAGGGCATTCTCACTGCAATCCTTGACAGAACAGTCCTCACCTATCTGGCAGAGCCCACAGCAGTAGATCAAATGGTCAACACAGTGCAATACATGTCAATTTTTCACAAACCTCTGCTGTAACAATTGATTTTTAAGTTTTTAGTACAGAGGGACTGCAATCCATGTATAAATCTTGACACAGACTTGTGGAGTGGTATACGCTAACCCTGCCCCTAGCTGCAACACCAATAAGTTCATTGCTATACATTTAAAAACCCCATATTTAGAGATCAGAGCATGATCTATTATTCCCAAGAATGATAAAAAAGTACTAAACAGCAAACAAGGAAATACAGCTTTCTCTATTTTCTCTTTTCTCTATTTTCTTCTATCAGAGATCAAGCAGTTGGGCTTCTTTGGTCCTGCTTCTTACGTGTCCCCACCATTGCTTGCACATTATTTTCCTGACAAGCCTCATCCCTCATATCACTGATGGATTTATATTCTGCTGAGCTCAACCGAGTACTTATATAGTCAAAATCTGATCTCATTACATGTGTGTCAGCAGAACTAACTCCAGGGAAGTCGATGGAACCAAGCTGATTTACAGACTTGGAGCCAAATATTTAATTTACCATCCAACATCTGCCATAACCTTAAATTGAAACTCTCCATGGACATGACCTACATTCCTAAAACTTACAGATGGTATTTTAATATTTCTATAAAAAGAAAAATCTTGTCTGCCAGAGAAGTGTACTCAGTTCTTCTCATCTAAGACATCTGATATGCACCCTAATTCCTCAAGGACCATTTATAAGGGCAGCCAGTTGGAGCTAAGACAAAAGGAATAGGAAGAAAAAAGAAGGCAACCATGTCAACTGAAATGTCAAGGTGCTGGCTAGCCTAAAGCTCAATTCCAAAACTAATTGGAAAGGAGAAGTCATATATATATATATGTATATGTATTTACCACATAGCCACTGATTCCCGTGTATTATAACTTTCAGTGACCTCATCAAAACTACACTTCTCCTGAAAAGTCTGGAGTTATCAATCCTTGCTCAGAATAGCCTTGAAATTATTTTTCATTTGGTTTTTGAAGATGGAGTCTAAAATATATGCTGCTTCAGAGTTAAATACGAAAAGAGTTCTCATGTTTGGACATACTTTCTCCACTTAGGCTTTTTCTCTCTGCATTTTACACTGCAAAGAGCATTGATTAATGTGAAAGTTTTAGCTGTAGTTGTTGTTTGTGTATAAACTTTTGTTAAAACAAGTACTGCAGAATAAATGACCTTTATACAGACACCTATTAAGGCACTAAAAGGCTTGGCTACATTCATCTGAGACGCGTACACATAACGTTTGGAACAATAAAGGGATCAGCAGCTGCAAGGGGTTTGAATTGAATTCTTTAACAATAGAAAAGTTTTTCAGCCCCAAATACCAGCAAAGAGAATTTTTTGCAGATAATCCAGAAGAAAGAAAATAATAAAAAAAAAATGCTAGCCAACTTTGCAGCAGTTAGCATAAGGGTGCCATCTGAAACATGTCAGCTTAAGAGTGTCCCATAGTACCATTCTTTTACACAACCATAGTATTCAGAGCTGTTTCCCCAAATAATCCCAGATGGCAAGCCACAAAATTTCAATTCATTTTAAAAGCTTTCTTTGCTGTTATTATGTGATTGAAAGTGCAAAAGCAAGTTGCCATTCTCATGGCACTATTTGCATTGGCTATTATCCCCTAAAATCCCCTTTAAACAGCTACATTGTCAGCCCATAGGCCTCATTTAGAACTACAAAAAAGACCAGATTAATTCGATCAAAGGGAGAGCCAAGTACAAAATGCACTTTTCAAACTGTATCAGAGTAGGTTCCCTTTACAGATCGCTGCATGGCTAGAGCAATGCAAAAAACCCTTGCCTGAAATAAAGCGCTAACAGAAATAGCTGTGCATGTTTCACATGAAGCTTTTGGGGCTCTTCCAGGGTAAATCTCTCACTACAAATGATTACAATAAAATATATTTTAACATAAGTAAATTAAGTAGCAAGCATCCATTTTTGTCCATTTGGCTTTCTGCCACCATTTTCAGGAGGCACTGATGTAGTGCTTGGATAATTTAGCCAGCTATAGACATTCCTGAAGTCTCTGTCAATTGGAATTTTTAATTAATTAATTTAACATTAAGCAATGAAACTTTCAAAAGATACATATAAGTCCCTCCAGAATTATTTTCTTTCTGTGTAAAAAAACCGGATGAACTGATGAAGCAAAGAAAATAGAAAATCTTTTGGTATTATTTCTGCAAAATATTTTTTTTCTTAATCTAAGGTGAATCTTTTTGAGTCAAGCATAATACAGGTCCATAGATCTACAGCCAAAAAGTCTCGTGGCTTTTCAATCTCACCTGGGGTTCGATGACAGGCAATAATGCTGATATTTTTGTTTTCCACAGAAGCTCCTTCGGTGTCTCTGCACCGTCTTGTTCTCTCTGTCTTCAGTGGAGTTTGCTTAGTGATCCTGCCATCAGTTCTCTCACCCTCAGTCTGAAGCAGTTTCTTCAGCAGCTGCTTTTGTGTACTAAGAACATTTTACAAAGTAAAGAACTGCAGCACAAAGGTAGATCAACTGAACATGTGCAGCAATATGTGCCATTGCCTCTTAAAGGACACATCAGGCTGAGAGAGACATGCTGAAAAGCTGAGCACTTGCAACTAATATCATAGTCATCTGCTGTAGGATGGAGCTGACTGGATGCTTTTGTTTGCCACTTCCAATGGGGTTTAGATTTTTGAACAGGACCCTTTTAAGAAAGTAGTTGTATTTCTTTACTTCTCGTATTTTATGGAATAAGAGTTTGTGTAGCGTCAGTAATAAATACTGTGTAGCAAGAAAAAGTTCCTGTGGAGACAGAAATATCTCCCACTGAGACAAAAGGCCTTGACAATCTATGTAATAAATGTAGATTTGTAAATAGTATTAATTCACTAGCATGCAAACCTTGTTTTAATTCATAATGATGAAAGCCATTATTTGTGATATTAGGAAAAGAGAAAAGAGAAAAAGTTAATGTAAAATTAGTTATATATTTCAAGGGTGCACATTTTTTTAAAAAGCATGCAGTTACACTGTGAAATAATTCATATGCAATTAGAGACATGGTTTAAGCTTTTAAAAATCTGTCAGATGTAAACATTTGCATGTCACTACACCTATTCGATGAAAATAAATGCCAAAAGTCAAAATCAGTGAAAATGAGGTGTTTCGGACTTTGTACAGAGTAGTATACAGAAAAGTACTTCAAATAGCTGCTTTACTGATGACAACATTTTCAAGTTTCTACCTAATTCACTCTCATTCGTATGAGATACAGACACTTCTAATCAGTTCAATCCAGTTTAAACTGCCGTATTTTCAAACTGAGTTACAGACTACTGAAGAAAGGATAGTGATAGGCCATGTTCTAACATCACATGCATGCAAATCCGGAATAACTTCATCAAAATCTATGGAATTAAACTGTCATACAGGAAAACATGGTTCAGACCAAACAGTTCTCACAGCTGTTTCACACTCTTCCAAGATCCAAAGCCTCAAAGCATTTAACTCAGTCTGAGCTGGAGACACTCGATATTTGTCCTACAGATGCACTGTTTCTTTTTTTCTTCCCTTTGCTGTTCTTAGCATGAGAGCATTAGATTTCAAGGTTCCCAAATGATGTTATTTCCTTAGACTGGGTTTTATAAGCCACTCATTAGTGAAATCCTCGTTGATGATGATGCCTAAAGAGGCCAACATAGAAACAGAGACTAGACAGGAGTAAGGGAATAAAGGTGGATATTTATTTGAAAGGCCTTCAGAGGTACACCCTGGGCAGGCCAAAGGCTACACCCAAGATGGACGACAGGTCACGAGTTCTTCACACTTTTATAGGTTTGGTCCATTTACATACCAACACAATTTCACCAATTAAACTTTAGCTAATGACGTAATTTCCCCTCAGCTTGCCCCGCTTCTCAAGATGCTGGTTTACACATTTTGGGCCTAGGATGGGCTGGGTGTCCTTGGAGAGCAAGTCTAGAGAGGCTTTGTTATGTCTATTTTAGCATGAGAGAACAGCAGCTCACAGGCTACAGGACACTTCAGAGTTACACACTAGGAATACAGAGTTTGAAAAATATAAAAGTTAAAACGTAAGGCATCAGTGAAAGGGAAATTACACTGCTTTCTTTGACTGGGTCCCCGTTTTAGATTTGCAATAGCATTATCTAGTTTTCCTTCAGTACTAACAATCAGAAATTAATCCTTCTAGCAGAAATTAAGCCACAAGGAGGTTTTTGTTAGATAAACCTGTAGCAGAGAAATAAGGGTTGGTAGCGTCTTTCAGTTTCACAAATATTTTGATGTGTAAGAAATCAGTAATTGTTGGTAATTTATAAACAGACAAGTCGCTCTCAAAGTAAATAAGTTTTTCCTCATATTCAGATGGAATTTCCTGTGTTTTAGTTTGTGCCTCTTGTCCCTCATACTGTCACTGAGCACCACAGAAAAGAGCCTGGCTCCATCCTCTTGACACCTGCCCTGAAGATATTTGTATACATTGATAAGGTCCCATTTCATTCATCTCTTCTCCAGGCTAAACAGGCCCAACTCTCTCAGTCTTTCCGCATAAGAGAGGTGCTCCAATCCCCTAATGTCATGGTTTAGGAATGGTATTCCCCAGTTTAGTACTCCCCCTAAAAAGAAAACTATAGGCTGTTCCCCTCCTCCTCCTTCCAATGGGAAACACAAAAAACAGAAATCACAGTTTGAGATAAGAACAGCTTACTGGAAACAGCAGTGAGATAAGAAAACAAACAATAACAGCACCAGTATTAATTTAAAAAGTGTACAAAGAGAGGGTGGATTTACATGCGAAATGCTCACCAGGCCTGACCCCAGACAGCATGACCCCGAGACAATGAGCTATGGCTGATGGGTTCTCTGCCCCACCATGCTTTGTTCCACCAGAAAGAGATGTCCTTCTTCCTGGAAGTGAGAGAGGGAGTCCCTTTTCCCCACCTCTGGCAATTATGTAAGGTGGTAATGAATAACACAAGGTCTTGGTCACACTCCCTTATGCTGACCTGGGCAGGAAAAAGGACACCTGATCATCCTCATAGCCCTCTGATGGACCATCTCTGGTACTTCCTTGTCTTTCTTGACTGCTGTGTTAAAATGGCCTGAGACAAATGTGTTCAGTCAACCTGGGAGTTGGAAGATACCATAGAGGGTTCTCTGGGAAACATATCTTGGAATACACAAGGCAAAATGATAAGGTAAAAGGAGGATGAGCAGAGAACGGACGGTGCTTCGGCAGAATCAAAAAATCTCTGCACCAGTTAGGTAGAAAAAGGAATATGAGGAAATATAGCAGAGCTAAAACAAGGTGAGAGATTACAGCTGCACTCTTGCATTATAACAGAGTGGAGAAAAGGATTGTCTTTTCCCTATCCTAATCCTATTATTCTCCACCCTGCTATCCGCCCATTCCTTAATCCTCCCATGAAGATGTCAAATTTGGAAGCAAAATTGCACAAAATCCACAGTCTGATAGCACAAACAGCCCAGCACCATGAGGCCTGGTAGTGTAGTGGCTAATCTGTGAACAGTTCTTGCTTCACAGGTGGTACCAATGAAATCAGCTGGAGTCTTTCTGCCTCAGTTCCTCAGTTGGGATAATAGTACTTCCTTTGCAGTGCTGATCACTTAAATATTTCAAGTACTTCTTGAACACATATCTGAGAATTGTGAGGATAATTTCTGCAGCTTTGAACCTGTTTTTTTCTATAGTATTTTTCTGGAAAATTATCATAAATGTATTACAAATTACAGCCTTATTTTTTGCCTCAACTCTTGTCTAACAAAGGTAGAGATGGCTTTTTACTCATTTGGCCAGAATCAATGATCATGTTTGCAAAGTTCCCACAGAGTATCTAATTTCAGGCACATCTACGTGCTTTTAACAGCTGGTTCTTGCCCAGGTTCTTATAGGTCAGCACAAAAATTTAAAGTATCAGTTTTATGTGGATGGAAAAATTAACTGAGAATCTTCCATCAGAAAGAAGTAACACGCTTCTGCTATTCATGTCACCCATGAAAACAACAGTACTGGTAATTACTTGAACTGGTACTGAACTAAGCATCTGAGTGAATTTATGGAGTCACTCCTCAGAAGAAACTCCTTCCTATTTCTAGGAGCACGAAACAAAAGGGAGACTTGCCAGCACTTTGGTCACACAACAGCATTTGATTTTGATCCCCCAGTCTGGGGCAGCATCACCTCAATTTCACCTTTCCATTTTTCAATACTTGTGATAAGTTTGTATGTCCTTCTTATTAACTGAACAGAAAATAAGGCAGTACTTTAAAAGAAAACATTGTTTTTCTTGTTTGTTGGGGCTTTTTTTTTCAGTTTAGTTTTGGCTTTTTGTAGCTGAGATTACAGACAAGGTAGTTTTTTCTGCTAATGATTTAGCTAGATGTGGAAATCTGTCAAACAGTATTCAGTGCTTATATTTTTTGCGACCTATTCTTTGAACTTTATATGTAATAATCTCAAGACCTTTTTCATAGGAAAGTTGGTAGAATTCAAGTGTTGGTATAAATTTCATTATATTTGCTACTTTGCACTAACTCCTTATTTCAACACCGCCACAACAATGTATGGTGATATTTGAGGCTGCTTTTAGCCAGCCACACACTTTTCCAGATGCTCCAATGGGGTAGCACAAGATCTTTTCTGACTATACAGCCAGAAAATTACAGCAACTGAAACAGTAGAAAACCATTCTTTTTTTTTTTTTTTCCCGGGTTCAGTATCTTATTTGCTGTACTGCAACCATCATCACTGGAGTGAGCTTCTTGGCACATCTGGTTTTGTACATAAAATGAAAAGAAGTTGAACACCCAGGTTTTTCCTGAATTACTTCCCTTACATCATTTCTTACCCAGGAAGCTCTTGTGGACCACAGGATGCTACCAAAGAGGCAAGGTGGGCCCAAAGAACAGTTCAGCTGCCATCTCACTGTGTTGAGGGCAACAGGTGAAGCTCAGCTTTAGCCAGCAGTAGCAATAACACTTCAAGGGGCTCAATAAACCTGGGAAAGCAAATGAGCAGGCATACAAGATTAAGCACTATGAGACAGGGCCCTTGCACAAGGCAAAGCCCTGAATTTTTTTTTCCCCAGCCTTTACCTAGGGCTCCAAAAATATCCACCACATCTTAAGATTATGTGGGGTCCCACATAGATAAATTAACTCCTCCATGCCCCTGCCACCTTCAACTAGCAACAACCTAACTTAAATAGTGTTTTTGTTTCCAGATCTTTGCCATCTGCAAACATCCAGCCTATAAAAGCCTCACAGAGGAAGCCTTTTATTTAGGCAAGATGAAATAGATAGCAGCAAACAGTATCTGTAACACTAGGAAGACACCAGTTTGTGCCCACTCAGAAGATTTGGAGAGCCCATTGGGTCTTCCTATGTAAGTTTAAAGAAGTCTCAACCACATCTGTTCAAAAGTATAGGCAGAATTCCTTCCTGACACGAGTCAGCAACGAGCCAGTCCAGTCAGAGTCAGTGTTCAAGGTGCTGATTCAATCTGCATAGGCACACATCAAATACAGACTCAGAAGGTCTGGTGTGTCTACCCTGTACACATATGATTTACACGTTCATACACATTCAGTACCATTTTCTATATCCCAGGGTAATTTGGGAAAAAACACCCAGCTGTTGCAAGCATATAACAAAAATCTTTCTTTCTCCAAGCTTCCTAAAATGGAGCAATTTCCAAAGTGAAATTGGATTTCATTGTGTAAGATTGGACAACAGAACTTACACCAGCTGCAGTTCTGGCTGACAGATCTCAGGCACATGGAAATGATACTCCATGCTGAGTCACTGCACCAATATAGTTTCAGGTGCTCCCATTATTTCTCACTTTTCTTATAGAGACAGGAGCCCTGTGTGAACATCCCCTGAACAGTGCAGGGCAGAGACATGCATCAAGTACCAAAATATTCATGCAGTATTTTCAGAAGCACTTGCACTGGACCTGCCTCTGCTTTCTCTTTAAATGTGTAATAAACCTTCCTTGGGAGAACAAGAATGTGTGAGAACGTTACTTGTTTCTTTTGACGATTTTCTTTGGTTTGGTTTGGCTTTTGTTTTTTTTGTTTTTTTTTTTTTTTTTTTTTTTTTTTTTTTTTTTTTTTTTTTTTTTTTGGTAATTAACTGAAAGAAGCCCTGAACACTTTTTGAAATCTATCTTTTTGTTTTTCAAAGGTCAGTCTTAAGCATAACCTCAAAAAGACTGGAAAAGGAGGTGCAGCCCTTCCCCCCAAAAAAGCAATGCATTGTAACAAAGGTGAAGCTGCTGTGAGAGGGTTGTCATTTGAGAAATCGAAGTTTTCTAACTAGGGGTCTACAGGGAAGGAAAACTCACCTTTCCTTGCCATTACTGCTGTTTCCTTCCCATTAATTCAGCTGCCTGGTAAAGCATTTATGGGGTAGCAACAGCCTACAGTTTGCACAGAGGCTGATACCACCAGGGCACGTGGGCAGCCCTCATGACCTGGTTGCACGTCTTCCTGGCTAAAAGGCCTCCATTTCACATACTCCTTTACACAAAAGGGCAGCCATCTCCCTGCACTTCTGGGAGAGTTCAGATCATAAGAGGTTTGCCCTTTCCTCTCTTTGCCTCTTTCTTTCTCTGTCCAAGAGGCCGACGTGAGCAAAGGCAGCTGCTGCTGCCTCTGTTTGGCACCACAGGGCAGTGAGGGTCTTGGGGGATGCAGCTTCACTGTCCCTGCACAGGGGCTGTAAGGAGCTGTGTGCACCCCAGGTAAAGAACACCAGAAACATGAGGAAATCAAGGAAATAGTTGACACAAGGTGGTTTAAAAGTTAGGTGAGACTGGGGACCAGGGAAACTGCAGTTGACACTCCTAAGAAGCCCACCACCCAAAACCAGGCAGCCAACTTATGAGGAAATGGTTGGTTGAAAAGGTGTCACAATGTCATCTGGCTGATTAGCTCCCCACAGCTGCCAGCACATTTAAAGTAGCTTTTTTAATCATTAAAACATTGCAGATAGTGTAAATAGCTGTTTCTTGACCAAATTTAAACCCATCAGCAAAGTCAGATGAATTGTAAATCACAGAATTACAGAATCCTCTGTAACATGACGTGTTATATTTTCCTCCTGAGCCCTGGTAGGTGTCCAGCAAGGTCAGCCTTCAGTCAGTAGCTGGAGGGAACAGCCACCAGCGAGTCATACATCTGGGGAAGTGAGACGTCAGCGCTGATAATGGTTCCTATTTCCTGGCAGTGTCTTTTGAGGGATTTCTCTTTCTGCAGATGAGAGCTGCAGCTCTAACCTGGGGCTAAACAGCCACTTTTCTGAGACTGCTTTTCATCCAGAGACGGGGGCAAGGGAAAAAATCCTATATAACAGACAGCAAAGGAGAGCTAGAGAAATCCACTGGGAGCCTAGGTGGAGGCTAAACAGGGGGCAATGGCATGAGAAAACATGCCAAAGAAACCTTTCACTTATTACATAATCTTGATGGCTGTGGTTTGTTCATTTCATTATTATGATATTAAACAACACTTATTGTAATTATTAGGTAGTATTCATACATTTGTAAGTTTAGCTTCAGAAGAATTTCAGTCCATTTTATAACCATAGAGCTGAAAATCTTTATAACATAAGGACAGAAGAAGTCCTGCCCCTGTATTTATACATTTACATTTAGGCATATTTACTTAGCTAGTAATGAAAAGAAACTATGCCAATAGATTGATGATGCTTTACATTATTTTGCCTTTTTTTTTTTTAATGAACAAACTCCTTTTTCTTTCCAAGTGTACAATAAGTAAAGGCTCTATACAACTATGCCAAATTAAAGAAAAAGTTTGCTGTAGCTGTTTTTTTTCCCAGCAATCTGGAGAATCACCAATGTGATTGATGCTGCAAATATTTCTGTACAAACTTTGTAGTACAAGTAAACCATTCCTCACAAGCTGTAAAATTCAACATTTATGTAAGTGATCAGAGGGTTTTTATTATCCATTACTTATTTTCTGTCTTCATTGCAAAGCCCTGGTCAGGAAGGGGTTTAAAGGAAAGGTGGGAAGAGGGTCAGGTGTGATCAAGCCAAGCCTGAAAAAAGGCTTAGTGATGTGAAGAGAAAGAAAGCAAACTGGGGAAAATGAGCATTTTATGCTCATTAGATTTAAACTAAGAAAACATTTTTATCAAAATTAGATAACTGAATAATAAAAAAGCTTAAAAACTTTATGACTGTAAAAAATCTTTAGAATTAAAAAGAAACTTCCTCTCTGGGCAACATGGTGGATAGCAGCATTCAATGTGTAGAGGGTTACTAGGACCCAGTGGTCTGTTCTAGTAGCTGGGGGATGGATGATAAAAGAAAGGGGAAGCAGGGTTAGAAAGGGTGTGTTCCCTTTCTGCCTCCCTTGGGTGCTCTGTGGTTTTTAGCTTGATTGTTTGATTCCCTGACTGCCCTGTGGACAATAAAGCATTCTCTGAGGGAAAGTCTCTAAAAGAATCTGGGCTGCAAGTTTACTTTCTTTCTCTGCAGTAGTTCACACAGACTAAAGGATTCTTGATGCCTTGAAATATCTCCTCATGGCTGCTGCTAGAATTAGATATTGGACTCCAGTAAATTAAAGGGTCTGCTGTGGAAGTTTATTTGTGCTTATAGCAGCAAAGGCAATTGTGTCTATATAGGGTGCTGCTGCTGGGAATTTATTTCCATTGTCGTGGCTTCTTTTGACAATGTGTGAAAATTTAACTGGCTGCAGTTTAAGATTGAAAGTGTAAGCCATACCATTTGCAAGAGTTGTGTTTCACAATACAGACCTACTATACAACACACGCCACTGTAGAAACTGCAGATTAAAACTGATGGGGCGTATAAACTCTGTGTTTGGCTAGGGCAGAAAGAGGTTAAAAGTCTGACCTGCAAACAAATGTGGTGATAGCTCTACCTCACACTTGCAGCTTTTGGTATGGAAAAATATTTAAAGTAATTTAAATGTGCCCTCAAACAAAGGATCCAGTTTAGTAAATCACAGACTTTCTGACTAAACAGCCCACAGTATTTCTTGGGTTTGTTTTAAGCATAACATATTATGGAATATAATTTACCCCAAAAGCAGCCATGAAGTTAGAAAAGGGTCTTTAGATGAACCTTTGTCATAAGGCCATCTAAGAATGACCAAGCAGCCAACTAGACTTCAAATAAAATATTGTACTGGTATATCATATAATCATAGAAATTCTTTCCAGATTTTCCATTATCTTGTCACAATATCACATTATCTTCACTTTTATCTGGATTAAGCTTTAGTCTGGCAACTAAGTCCAGGCCTTACTATCAATTAGATATTCAATGCAAAAGGTATTCAGACCTACTCAGGTCTTGAGCTCTGGTTAGGGGGAACATGCCAGCAACTGAACAGCTGGTGAAGTAAACCAGGAATGTTTTTGTTTATAGTCATCTACATATTAATAATGACCTGGGAAGTTGCTAACCAAAACTGGAATACTTCCATTATTTTTACTGACAATTTCCTAATTAATCTGGAAAAAAAAGTATTTTCATTTTGGGACATTAAAACATTTGGAAAATATGGAGGTTTTTATGGGGTCAGACTCCTAATCTAGTTTTTATAATGACCAGTATAACTGGCAGAAATCAATATAGCAGCCAGTTCAGATACGATTGGTCAAAGGCTCTACTGCTCTACTCTCAAGTCATAAACATCAGTTTCATCATTCACCTTGTAGTTCATTCTGATTGCCAAGAAACTTGCTTCATGTGAGTAGTTTTGTCATAAACGCTTGAGCATGCTGAAAATCGTTGGTGAATGCAGATACTCCACAAACATTCATAAATGTTTCATTTCAAATCTTGATTAGTGATCCTGAAGGACAGAAAATATATATATATTTTTTAATCAAAAGTCATTCAGTGCCTACATTAGCAGTGAAATATTATGATTTATGCCAGCTAGGAGTAATTTCACAGGCATTGAAACTGATTTCTACTTATACAGAAGTCGTGTCTAATATGTGTCGGATGGGGATGCTGACAAACCTCCATATTTGGATGGTTGCTCTCCTGTTTAATTGCTAATTATTCTTACAGGTCAAAGTTAAATACCTTGAGTTCAATCTGCCCTCAGACAGCACTGGCCAATGAACTAATCCAGAGGCCATGGAAACTCAACATTCCAATGCCTTTGGGTGCAGCACCTATCAGTCATTGCACATATTTTCCCTTGCTACAATTGCAAAACCGATATACTGGTGGTAGGCAGAGTTCTGTGTACATGTTGCAAAGAACTTGGCAACACATTTTGATTCTAAATAGCACCTTTACCAACATCCTATTGTATTAATAGTCTTTATTTCTGGTCTCCATAAATAAGATGTCATCTCTCCTGCAAAACTTGAGACTTATGTTCTTCCTGTCATATATGACTTCCTATACCTTATACTTACCACATTTCTTCAACAGAGAGTGAGAGCATAGATTCTATAATGTGCTCCAGTGAAGTTATAAACACATTGGCTGCAGTTAAAATGTGTTGGCTGACTTGGGTGCTGATAGACTGGCAGTTGATGTTGAACACAGGACTAGAGTTAAATATCTGTGGAGACTTCCTGCCAAGCATCAGCTCCTGTCCCTGCCTGATGGCCAAATGCCCCACTCTTAACACATTCCCATGATAGTTTAATCTGGAAAGGCATTCGCTGAAGTATTTCCTTGCTCCCCAACACTGTAACTTGAGATGGCTTTAAGCTGAAAGAAGGTAGGTTTAGATTGGATAGTAGGAAGAAATTCTTCACTATGAGAATGGTGAGGTACTGGAACAGATGTCCCAGAGAAGTTGTTGACGTCCTATCCCTGGAAGAGGTCATGACTAGGTGGGATGGGGCTTTAAGCATCCTGTTTTAGTAAAAAGTGTCCCTGGCCTTGGCAGGGTTGTTGGACCTAGATGATCTTTAAGGCCCCTTCCAAACCCAAACCATTCTATTATTTCTCAGGCCATCTTGTCTGAAAAAGATATGAATAGAAAAGTCCTCTGTAAGAATATAAAATGCTCCTGCATACACCAGAACTAAATAGCCTTTTTAATTTAACTACTGAACTGCAGTTCACCTGCACAGTGTGGTTAATGAATGCCACTTTACTTGTCAGCTTGCACTCAAGGGCACAACAAAGAACAAGGGTAGAATGTCCCATTTTGGCAGCAAGTTGCAGCTAGATTGGTTTAAACCAGTGGTGAAGTTATACTCAGCGCAACCACCAGAAGCACACAAGATCTAGCACTAGACCCTCTAGGGGGAAATGGAGATTGGTTCAGAGGAACACAGGGCATCCCTAAACATTCGGACAGCTGTGTCTGACCTGTGTGCATGTGCAGACTTGACTTGGAACACAAGAACATCTAATAGACATTATCCAAAACACCAGAGCTGGCTGGTTGGGTACCTGTGTGTTCTGCTTTAAATCTTTGCTCACCCTTTTTATCATATGATGTGAAAATAACATAGGAGGGTAGCGATGACTTAGAAAAATGATGGAGCTTGTCATCTGGCAGAGCAGACACAGAGATGAAGAAATTTCCAGTGAGATTTTACAGGAACTGCAGCTTCCAGGAACTGCATTTTTGAGCATCAGTTACCAGTGCACTATGATACCTGAAACACCCAGGCCCCAGGCAGCTGCCCCAATTTGAAGCCAGGTCCAACTGCCTGGGATTGCCCTCATGGGAGTGGATTTGTTTAAATGACTTCAAACTAAGCCTAAACTGTTTCTTGTTCCAGCAGGGTCAAGAATATGGGTTGGTCAATGTATTAATTAGACGACGGCACTAGGCGTGAGGTGAAGGAGTCCTGGGACTTGCTGCACTCACGCTGGATTCGCTGGCTGCAGAGCGTGAGATGGAGCAGCTGCCCGGGGGCTGCTGCTTCTTGCTGCACAACAGCACCGTCAAGTGGGCTCTGCGCCACAGCACAGCAGGATGGCAAGCCCTGCATCCCTTTCAAAATGGGAGCAGTGTTACTGAGTTTTCCAGGAATCAAATGTCTCTTAAACGTCAGATGAGACTTTACCTTAAGAAAGCATTCTCGTTTAACAGCTCCTCTCCTATGACAGATTCCACAAACATTGCTCTTTGATCAAAAACACCAGTGAGTTTATTTCTCATATTTGTGAAGAAAGATAAGCATTTGTAATTAAACTAGTTTCATATCAAATTTAATATTTGGGTTGCACATAGTCTAATTAGACAGGTGCTTTTTAAAATTATTGTTCTTCCTCATTTCCCCATTATCTAGATCAATTTTCCACACCAAAAATGAAAGTTAAGAACATACAAATAAAGAGACTAGATAATGCAGTCTCAAGACATGACAACCTGCATTTTCACTACTGACCTTTCCATTATTTCCTGCAGAGAATTATGGCTTTAATATTTGCCTACGATTTTTTTCTGTGGAAGCCCACTGGTGCCCTGTAGAGAATTATTCCTTTGCTCCTTGTGTTTGAAGAGGGTTTGAATACTGCATAGTGTTTGGGTTTTGTTAGCTCCATTTTCCTTTTCGCTTGGTAACCTGGGATATTGCTTTTTTACTGGGCAAAGTAATTCAGAACATTTCAGACAGCATGTATTAATGTGACTCCCCTTTCCAAAACTTCCTAGCCTGTCTTTCCACAGGGGAAAAATGCTGTGAAAGAATCTGTGTAGCAGCTTTGTTGGGTCACTTAAGAGTCAATATATGTAAGTAGAAGTCTAGGACTTGATGTGATCCTACATAGCCTGGCAGTTTTCTTGGGGGTTAGCTGGATTCTGTTTCTCACCAGCTCCCAGCAGATGGGAAATTGCCACCCTTTTCAGTGTGAATTACACACGCCTCCTGATGTTTCACTAATTTGACCCTAATGTTCTGGGTTTGAATCTGCAGCACATGCTGAAAACAGATATATACACTGCTTAAATGTACATCTCTAAGCTTCTTCTTGAATTGCAGCTCCTCCCTTCATTCTAAGGTTCCTTATTGCTAAGGGTTGACCCTTGCTGGTTGCCAGCTGTCCATCAAAGCTGCCCTGTCACTCCTCTCCCCAGCTAGACAGGGAGAGAAAATAAAGCAAAAGGTTCATGGGTTGAGGTTAGAACAGGAAGAGATCACTCATCAGTTACCATCACAGGCAAAACAGACTTGGAGAAAATTGATTTATTACCAATCAAATCAGAATAGGATAATAAGAAATAAAACCAAACCATAAAACACTTTGTCTCCACCCCTCCCTTCTTCCTGGGCTTAATTTTATTCCTGAATTCTCTGTCTCCTCCCCTGCAGCAGCACAGGGGGACAAGGGAATGTGAACTGTGGTCAGCTCATCACACTTTGCCTCTGCTGCTCCTTCCTCCTCTGGGGGAGGATGCTTCATCTTCTTTTCTTCCTCCAGGGGGAGACAGACCTCCATGAGCTTCTCCAATGCGAGTCCTTCCCTTGGGGTGCTGTTCTTGATGAACTGCTCCAGTGTGGGTCCCTTCCACAAGATGCAGTTCTCCAGGAACAGACTGCTCCAGTCTGAGCTGCCTCAGGGATCACAAATCCTGCCAGCAAACCTGCTCCAGTGTGGGCTTCTCTCTCCATTGGTACAGAGGTCTTGACAGGAGCCTGCTCCATCACAGGCTTTCCTTGGGGTCACAGACTCCTTTGGTCATCCCCCTGCTCGGGTGTGGGGTCCTCCACGTGCTGCAGGTGGATCTCTTCTCCCCCGTGGTCCTCCATGGGCTGCAGGGGAATCTCTGCTCTGGTCCCCTGAGCACCTCCTCCCCCTCCTTCTTCACTGACCTTGGTGACTGCAGGGCAGTTCTGTCACATGTTGTTGCACTCTTCTCCAGCTTTAGTTGAGCAGGTGGGATTTTCCCTCTCTTAACTCTGTTATCCCTGAGACACTGAAGGCCTTGGCCTTGTCCAGGAGGAGGTCTGTCTTGGAGCCTGTTGACCTTGGCTCTGTTGGACATGTGGGAAGCTTCCAGCAGCTTCTCACACCTATAGCCACCCACTGCCAAAACCTGTCATGCAAATTAAATGCGTTTATATAAGGACAACGTATAATTTTGTCCAAATTTAAATTGCTGAATAGTAAATCAAATGGTCTGAAAATTACTGACAGTTCGGTGTGTCTTCAACTAGACATCATAGGATTACATAAGAGAAAGGGTTAGGAGGGATTCTTTTAGCCAGGTACTGGAGATTTCATAACATTCTTGGGCTCTTGTGCTTTATCATCCCAATTAGACAGTTGTGTCAGTAGAATAAAAATTAATTTCTTATTTTTATTATCATCTTCTCTACTAAAAGCTGTTTTACACAGTGGAAGACTACTATCCTACATACTCCATTAGATTTTTCTTCCTTAGATTTAACTATACCACTTCCTTCACATTCCATTTCCAAGCATCTTTATCTTATTCTTCTTTGGACTCTCAAATACAGGCGTTCGAGAAAATAGGTTTACTTTCAAGTAAACTTTTAACAGAAAAATAAAGTAGGCAAATGAAAAAAAGACTGGTGGTTTTGAAATGAAAGGATTAATGACAAGAGTATTTGAAGATGTGCCACAGATTCTGAGGTACAATTAAATGTGCCTAAATCTGACCCATCCCTGTGAACCTGACACCATATGTTTTTAGGACAATACCTATTATCTTCTTGTGGGAAGCTTTGTCAATGCTCCCTAATGTACCTGTACTCAAATTATTTTTCTATTCTTCTTTGCTTTTTGGTGATAAGGATATATACGGATAAGGCTATAACGATACAATCTCTCTGTCTCTTCTGCCCACTCAGTCAAGTATTGTCTGATTATATGTGTAAAGTCTAGTCATAATTTTGTGCCTGCCTTAAGCACAATCACAAGTAAAATAGGCAGACAGGAATATAATTTGAGTTTTTATATCACTTAAGCAAAGAAGAAGAAAGACTGATTAAAAAAATGTATCTGTTCATCTATTCTCTATTACAAAGTCAGAATGACCACAAAAATTACAATCATTCTCTGAAAGCTGTCATTATATTTGACTGAAAATAAATGGGGAACTTGCCAGGTGAAATCTTTTAATATTTTCAGCCTTAAAATGTGGCTTTTCCTTGCACACAAGCATTTCCTTTAATATAGCTAAGTTGTTTGGGTTTTGTTTTTTCCTGAAAGGGATTGTCTGTTTATGAATACTGCTTCTTTAAGGACAAAAAAGCTTTATTAAATCACTGCAACCATAGAGAATATAGGCCTTATTCCAGTTTTATGGCTGGAAATCTCTGAAGATCTTGATTCATGTATGTCAGGTGATACACCATCAGCTAGGGCTTTGAGAAATAAGAACTGTAAGCCTTTATGCTTATATACATCTATTAATGAACTGCCATTATCATGCTAGACTGAAAGAGTTCTTGTAAACACAGGATCAGCCATTTCAATGGGCCCCTCTGAGCAGCAAAGTTCTGCTGATAACCAGTTATTAATTAAGCTATGGCATCTCAGCCTCCTCAGCCAGCAGTCTGACTGCCCTTGAGGTAGCATGAGGGCAGAGCAAGTAGCTAAAAACTCCCTGAGAATCAGGTCATGTTAGTCTTAAAATCATGAGCCAGTTTGGAAAATGGAAGCTAGGTATTGTGGAGTTAATCCCTAATTCTTGAAGAAAGTGACAGAAAAAGACCAGAACAGAGTGTTATGTAAAATGTGAGAATATGAAAATAAGGGGAAATGAATGTTCAGTACTTACTAACCAGTATTCTCTCAGCACATTCCTGGAATTCAGAGACCTAAAAAAAAAATCTTCATGTTGAAAAAGAAAACAAATAATGCTTAAATTATATATTTCCTGGGTTTTGGTGAAAAGAAACATGGCAAATAAACATCATAATATCTGGTACCGGTTTTTGTTTGTCCAATGTGATGTTTTGGTAGTATTGAACAGTCATCATCACAGCTGACCTGGTTACCTTTACTTGCTTACATCACTGTGTATAAAGCACTCAGCTGATTTAATGTGGCCGTATTTGAAACCCACATTCAAGCATGCAAGTTGATGTGTTAAAGGAAGAAAGCAAAGGCCTGACTGCTTGGATGCATAATAAGTGTAGTTTCGACACTTGTACTCAAGATGGCAGCACGAAAACATGAAACAAATGCTTCAGTGCAGACTTTCCAGAGCTCCGCGGGCTCTTGCCTATTCTTCATTCTACTGCATTCTGTTCAGTAAGACTGAGCAGTTTGAAGCACAGAGCGGTGGGCAACGAGGAACACCCAAAAAATAAATACTCAAGAAGGGGGAAAAAAACATTAAAATCTGTGTTATTAAAAATAGAAAAAGGGTGAAATAATGAACCTTCTGACAGAAGTTCATTAACAGTTCAAAATATCAAACCAGAAAAATACGAGCATAAACTAGATTCTGGTGAATTCCTACCAAATCGTTCAGCTGCAATGAACGTAATTGTGATGAGTGGCTTCTCCCATCAAAATGACAACTATGATATTTTAAAAGAACATCTTGGTTCTTATTCTGAGTGGTAATACTTTCCTGCATTTAAATGTATTCCCCACCACAGATGTCTCCCTTCTTTCCCTTTGTTTCTCTGTCTTATGAGTTATGCATGTACACTTTCCTATCAATGCACATGTACTATCTAATTGTTTTGTCCCTAATAAATATCTAATGTGCTTAACTACAAACCAACAGCGTGTGTGCTTCGCCTATAGAGATGAAAATTACTTAATTTATTACTCATAGATTATATAGAGTTTGATGCCAAGAAGCTTTGGTAGCATGAACTCAGATACATTGAAATGCTGTTGTCAGGTATCATTATGAAGGTATGTTATTGTCTTTTATCACACAGAAGGGACGATTGCACTAGGGTAAAACAGAAGGGGTATAACTAGGGTAAACCAGAAACTTTACAATAAATCACTGACCAACATTAGGAAGTATTAATAGGGTGAACAGACACAATCCATCTGGAGCCGAATAAATCCCTGTGAAGAAATTTCCAAAAGAAGTTCCTGCAAAAGCATAGTACTTCCATGAAGGTAGAAACTGGGATATGTTAACTGTCCATGACATTGTAGCAATATTAGACTAACAATGCTTAAATACTCCAGGCCCCGTTGGTATCTTCAAATCTTCACATCAGCATATTTTCGTTGTCAGCAAACTAGAACAATGCGTGAGAGATGGAGAAAGATGTCTGGTATTACAGGTTACACTAAATCTGTATAATAAGAGACTTTTCTGTTATGTTTAGAAAAGAATATGGTGATTTAGAGAAGAGTATGGTCTTCATGTCTGTTAGTGACATGAGAGTGTACCTTTCCCTTTAGGGAATAGAGGGGTGGCTGCTGAATTGGTCTAAGGGAGAGCTCTTAGAAAGGAAGAAGCTAGAGCAGATTTTGCTGTATTCCTGATGGAAGCGTAATATTTACGGATTTTCGTAGTAATTTTGACATTAAAACTTTCCCAAGTTTGGCAATGTAGGATAGATCAAGTAAATAAACAAGTCACCATTGGAAAATGCCTAGAATCTGGGTCAGCCTTTTTTTGCTTTTCCCAAAATGAGAAAATGATCTGCAAACCCCCACAACATCTGACATTATTTACCAGAGGGGATATAGTATTGTAATCTTCTCTCTCTATTAATAGAAGTCACGGAAAAGAGAAGGAGGTATTTGTGGACTTACTTCAGTTTCTTAGTCCCCGTCTGTAGCAGCATTTCCACAGAGTCACATGTAGCCATCTGGTTACCATCTGGGTTTTATCAGACAGCATGGGACATTTCCAAGTAGTTATGCAGAAAAAACTGAGCATCAACTGTTCGTGTGTAAAAGTACCTGAAAGAAATATGCATACTCTGCCATGAAAGCTCCATCATATGGAGCACATGAACAGCTTTTTATCCAGTACTTTCTTTGAGTATCTATTCACTTCGATGACAGTAACCACTGTGACTTGTTGCAGACTGAGTCTGGCCTTTGCTTGCTGAGCTATAATCAGTCTAGCTGAATTGTGCCTTCCGGTATCAGTGATGCAAGACTGGATTTTTGTACCACTTACTAGTTACAGGGACTTACACCCCAGCTAAAGGCAGTTGTACATGCTGAGCATGGCTTTGTGGATATTCTGTTGAAGAAAGAAAGGACTTTGCATCTCTCATGTTTTTGCTTTGCAACAGTACCTACTCCTTGGGCTTTTTTGGAGCCATAGAACACCCAAAGGAATGTTATACTTCTAAAATCCATTTCCTAGCCATATGCTTTTTTTCACCACAGAAACAGAATATCTTTAGTTGGCAGGTAGTCACAAGGATTATCAAACTCCCCATCCTGCACAGGACAACCCCAACAATTATACCATGTGCCTGAGGGCATGGAGCAGGAATGCAACAAGCCCAGCATGAACATTTGAGCTTAGAGCCAAATGAATGATTGCATCCCTGTGCAGCTGCCATGATTGGACAGGTCATCTCTTCAGGTGTAAAAAAGTAAAAATCTGCAGCATCCTTTCATAGCATGTCTTGGTTGCAAATGCTGGTCATTCTGCCCTTTGATTCCTCTTATTTCTTGCTGGACACACAATTTACAGGGCTCTGAAAGCAGCAGTATAATTAATCCTCTAATCCTCTAAGTGGTTTTGCTGAGACTCTACCACGTGCAAAAAAACCCAACCAACCAACCAACCAAAAAAATTTTAAACACAACAAAACAAACAAACAAACCAAAAAACAAACAACCAACAACAAAAAAGGAGCAATCAATGAAATAAATTAGATGTCATGGCTTTGATACTTCCTGTCCTTTCTCCACATAATATTTCCAGTTCTGTTAAGCTACTATTTGAAAGATAATGTAATGGACTGATTCTTCCAGTTACATACACTGCTGTAGTTTCATTTAAGTAATGGACATTGCACCCAGTTAAAGATTTAGCCCTAGGCTTACTATGACTTCTGGTAGTTTTCTTGACAAAACGGTGTGTTACCATCTCTTCCTGAGACCAAGCTGAAAGTGCCTTTAGAAAGGGTTGAATTCATTCGTTTGGTTTTGTTATTCATCTTCATGACATTTGTTGCAGTCATACTACTCCTCTGAGGGATTTCATAATGCTAAGCTTGTATTTGTCTTGAGCTGTAAAAAGCAAAACTCTTGGGAGGAAGGAGGAAGGAATATTTCTATTCCTATAAGCAAAAAGTCAACGAGTTGATACAGATGAAAAGACAAACTAGCAATATCTTTTAAGGTCATTTTGGGTTTAGCTAAAGACAAAAAGTTGAACACGTGCCAGGACATTTCAGGAGAGGTCTGTATAGAAGAGGGAACTTGTCTCTCCCCTTGCTTTTCAGTTTGGATTAAAACCAAAAATTCCTTTGCCTTTTAAGAAAGCAGGTCCATCCACATACAGTATTTAAGGTTAAAAAATGAAGATAATTAATGGTCTTCCATATAGGAGAAAAATAGGGGGATGGGAGAGCCCTTAGAAAAGCAAAAAAGAGTTCTGCTCTGAAAAAAAATCAATTCTGAAGTAAGTATATGGAAATTCCTTTTTTTCTCTCTTGCCAAAGGAGATGCAGGTTGTGGAGACAACTACAAAGGAGAGGATTAGGGAGTTGGGGCATAAAAAGAATTAGAATAATGAAAATGATCCAAGTAGTTGTTCTGTAGGAGGACACCCAGTGCTCTTTTGGTATATATCATAGCTGAAAAATGATATACTAATAAAATCTCTTGAATTTGGCAATAGGGGAGTGACATTGGTATGTAAAGTGCTTTCGCCTTTACAAAAATGTATTTGTGTGTTTGCTTACTTAAGGCAAACAGCAGTCATTATAATCTAACCAAAGCTTCAGTTTCCACCTAAAAAGTCATTGAACTACCATGAAAAAAATTGTGTTGTAACTGGAACTTTAAATTTACCAGCTTAAAAGGAAGGAAAAAATATACCCAAAAAAATCTTGTGCCAAAAAACCACACTCTAATATTTTCGTTGATTTATGAAAGATTATTCACAGTTAGACAGTTTTTTAAATGTTATGATTGAGTTAGTAGAATATTTTAGACTATTTTGCTTTTTATTCACTTGCTGGCTTTTGTCCCTTTCAGGTAATACGCTTAAAGCTCTTTCCTGTTTTTTTTTGTATACCCAGCTTCTCAAATCACAACTTTTTTTTCATGAGTAAGAATTAGGCATTGCAGCTAATGGTATTAAGAGAGCTTCTTGCTTTTGACTAATCACAGCTGAAAAATAGCTAACTGCTGAGTTTCAGTGAGCTGACAGCATTGACCCAGACAAAAGCTTATACAGGCATGAAGATGGAAGCATGAAGGCTAAGCCAGAAGAACTTTCTTTATTTCTTTAAAGCTGTGAACTTGTAGGAAAAGACAGTAATGGTGGCTAAGCATTCAGCCAGAAAAATTTAAATTTTGCTCAGACCACCAGGATTACTGGATGTGGAGGTTTTAGTATCTATATTGTCCTTTAGTGGAACCTTTACAGAGTCTGTTAACTCACGAAGCATCAACAGACAGGACTCATGAAAGAAGACCTGAGTGCTACAGTGTAGGTAGGGATCAACACACGATGTGGGTTTGACTGTTTGTAGGAAGAATTCCAGAAGCACAAACAACTTCAGATTTTCAAACCCACGTTCGGCAAAATCTGAAGTACAGAAATAAGTGAAGGAGGCAACATAAGACCATGGGGACAGAGGGAGATGAGGCAAGAGCAATTGAGACACAGACTTGCTCCATTAGAAAATTAATAGAAAAAGCAAGATGGCAATGAAAAAAGAAAAACTGTTTTCTCTAAAAGGAAAAGGGCCAGAACTGAGAAGCCAAGGGAAATATAAATGATTTTCAAGATGCTGAGGAGGAGAAGGAAACATGACTCTCAGACAGAAGAGAGAGAATAAAGAACTGAAGCCTCTTAAAATCACAGTGAAGATGCAGACTAAAGATCTGCAGATTTAAGATTCATTACTCAAGAGTCCTGGCTAAGAAATTGTAGATTTGTCATTTCAGCAGATCCAGTAGAAAATGTGGTGCTTGTCAGGATGCATCTAGTAAGAATATAAATTAGATGAAACTGTAAGGTTATAGAGACTTCTGGTAAAAGCCAGAAGAATGAACTAATTATCTTTCATGCCAGAACAAGTGACACAAGTGTCCCATTAGGGCGGTGTCTTGGTTGAAGAATACATTCAGTAATTTAAACTTTCATGGTAGATACTACAGTTTTCAAGTCCATATGAAAAAAAAAGCAAAAGCATGGCAAGAACAGGAAGCAGAAGGGTAATATAAGATAGCAAGTGCTACGGAAAAGATCAGAAGGAAGAAGAGCCCACAAGGAGTGCAGACTTGTGGTGACAGATAGAGTATTAAGAGTAAAATGATGTTTTAAAACACAGAACATTTAGTGGTAAAGTGAGAATGAGGCTGAATAAGACTTGGCAAATTACAAAAAAAAAAAAAAAAAAAAAAAAAAAAAAGGAAAAAAACCATTTAGCAATGACCATCTCCGTTTCTTCGAAAACTATGAAAACTAAATGAAGTATCATCAGTTTTCATTAATGAAAGTAGTTCAGAATGCAAAATGGAAGGTTTAATGTCTTATAGGAGTTCAAGGAAAGAAAAACATAAGAGCCTTTTACTAAGAACTTGATCAGTGATGCAAAATTGGGAAGCCTCTGCCATACAGAGGAGTATCCTGTTTTCGTGCAGTATCAGACAACCTTGAAGACTTTTTTAAAACATTAATTGAATAGCAGTTGATGTTTCAAAATGCTGCAGCTACAGAGCAATAACAAAATTTTTCTGCTATAAATGGGAAGAATTTTGTGATTGGGAGGAAATGAGCTGAGATGCCTAACTAATCAGCTGAGGCCTCTGATTTGTTAACGTAGAGACGACTAATAACCTAAGACTTAACAGGAAGTACTTCCAGAAAAATAAATAGAAATATCTTAAGGTCAACATATAAATTTCCTAACTTTGAGTACTGTATACAGTACTGATCAACTGTGTTGCAGAATGACAAGCTCACAGTGTGAGAGAAATTCTACCAAGTTGCCGCAGATCTTAGGAACAGAGCTATAAATAGAGATACAGGAGGGACTTGCATTGGACAGTATATGTATGTGCATATATGTGTGCTGATGACCTAACTTCCAGAAGACTAGGAAGGGACAAAATAAATCATACTTGGTTTTACACAGCATTTGAATTTAATTACATTATGCAACTATCCAAAAGTGCCTGAGTGAATGGAACCTCTCAAATTCCTTTCCTCTTTTTTATTTTCCTAACAAAAATATAACTTCATTTTAAGTGGATTCTGATGGAATTTACAGAACTGACTCTGCAGCTTTCCAATTCTTATAAGTTAGTGAATTTTCGAAGTGTTGAAGTATTCTGACCCTTATGATGGAAATCCCAAAGGAGTAAAAAGCAATAGTGCAGGTAAAAAGCCAAAACAAACAAACAAAATATTTTAAACTAAGTTTATTGTAATATCACCATATACTAAGTAATTCAGCTGAAATACTTACTTGCTTTGTCATTCATCACTGCGACGTGGTTTCCCTTCTGCAAAGTCCAGTTAGGTGTTTCACACAATACCTTCAAGATTTATTTTAATTCACATATCCAGTCTACAAGCATCACTCCCAGAATTATGAGATTTTTTGGTATCTTTAGACAGGTTTTTTATCTGGTATTTCTAGATGTTAAGAACATGACTGTTTAGGGAAGTGGGATTTATTGATAATAGATCTAAGGCTGAGAGTCTTGATATGAAGAATTCTAAGAAATCACTCAATCTGCATTTCAGATCAATGTGTTAAAGAGATTCCTTTTGCTTAGCTTTCTGACCACAAATAGAGGAAAAAACTGTATAAACTTAAAAATAGCACAGCCCTTGTGTCACTAATTTTAAGGCATCTGGATACAGCTGTGCAAATGTGAAATAATTACAATATTAAATTACATCTTAGTGCTGTAAAAATCTCAGCCTATTTAGTACTATAAGAATCTTGACCTATTTTTGCATAGGTTCCAGTCTTCAAATCCACATGTAATATTATTAGTCAAAACGTTTCATTTATTATTGGTTTCAATCACTGATTTATTTTTAATAACATATGACATACTGATAGGCTTCAATAGATGTTTAAAATCTTCAGTTCAGACACAAAAAAAAAAAAGTTCAAATTCTCAAAGCTAAGAAGTTCCTTGACTGTACTATTTTCCTCTTCTGTTGCCAGTTGCTGAAGTCTTCTTATTGCCCTCTTCTTCATTAAAACCATTGCTCAGACACTGTTATGTTTTTGTTGCTGTGCTGTCTCTTCCTGTTTGTACTACAAAGATGACATCTCTCCAAGCTGTGGATCAGAATGATACTCAGGAGGAGAGCTCAGAGCTATAACCTTGGGGGGTTTTTGGACTATGTGCTGTAGAACTCTTATGTTTCTCACCTTTCCAGTCTGACCTTCATTTTGAACTTGGAGGTGTGTAATGATGAACCTCTGCACAGGATGAAAGAAAGGCTGCTTGCTGCTATTAGCATTTGCTTGACTGGTAACAGATGTTCATGACAGAGATAATTTTTTTTTAAAGTGTCTTGTGGTCTAATGTACAAGACATGAAGATATTAACATGCTGATCAGTTACCATACTTTCCATTAATCCATTTTTCTCGCTGTTTATGGGAGCCAGTGATCACACATTTTCACAAGATGTTATCAATTTAACAGTATCTTCTATTCAAATAATTTCAAAAATAATTATAATCCAAAGATGTGGTACTAGAATCAACATTTGATCTCTTTTAATTGTTTCTCTGTGGCCTGTGTCAGTTTATGTGTTATATTCTATTCAGCAGCAAAAACCACAGAAAAGACTGTGATTTTTCACTCTCAAGGACACAGCAGTTCCACTGAGAGTGATCTTTCCACTCTCATCACAGTAGAAATCCCTGCACCTGTGCTTGAAGTCTTTGAGGTCTCGGCTAATGAAGTAGGTGCTATTTATAACTCTCCAAATCTCCAACAGTTTTTGATGAAAAACAGTCAGTCCTGAAAGCATCTGTGCCACACAAATAGTTCCTCAGACTTGAACTTTAGACCAGCTCAGCTCAGAGAAGACAATCTGTCCTTTTTGCCTTCTCTTCCTCTTGTCAGATGCTGTGTACCAAGACAATTTCACATTTTCACTTTTAAAAAAAGAAGCAATCTGGGCCATAATGTCACCTGAAAACTTAGTAATAATTGCACCAAGTTACTCCTGATCAACTTTCTGTGGCCTAACAACTTCTGCTCAGCTGGCATGCAGAGACTGTCAGCCCACATCGCCAAAGTGTTATGTGAAGTCATACAGCTTCAGCTGCATTCACACTGTTACCACGGCTCACTTCAGCGCAGTAAGCTGTTGAAACACAGTAATTTGTCTGGAAGCCTGAGTCCTAAACTTTTATACATTAGTTGGTTCTCCTCCTATGTAAGAAATCTGTGTCAAGAGAGAAGTTTTTGGAGAATTGAGCCGAATAGTGTAAGTACAAATGTGTGATGCCTTGGCCCACATTGTGAGGTTTCCTATGTGGTCATACTCATCCTTTTTTTCCTTTGTCAGCCATCGATAATTTCAGTCACATAGATTGACTAAATGACTCTACAATCAAAAGTAATATCTTCAAGCTAAGGACAGGAGACATTTGACTGATTGCAGAGAAGTTGATTGCTGCCATAAAAATTCCCTGAAGAGTCCAGATCCAGGCAGACTAGACCTGATCAATTTTCTTATGGGCATGCTTACCTTTGGTGAGGGAGGGGACAGAGGAAGGAATCAGTGACAAAGAGCTAGCCTTCAGAATGAGCTACCCTCTTGGTAGGTATCCAACAGCTAATAGGACTCTAGTCAGTCTCTGAAAGAAATATTCATGGGAACTTTATCTTGTTTTATAAAATGGAGGACTGGAGTTTCCATTCTCTTTACAAAATAGGAAGAGGGTATGGGATAATTTCCTGAGCCTGCATTTAGTACATTTTACTAAGGAATTTTCCTCAAATTAAGCTGACTGAAAACCAAAAAAAAGCATCTGTGCAATTGTTCTGGCTCTACAGAAACTTGCAGTTGTCTCATTCTTCCCTCCAAATAATATACTCCATGTATTCACCTCAGCAGCTCTGCTCATAGCACACTGTGGCACCAGCCTGTTACAGCACAGAGGAAGGCCTGAAAGGGTCCATTCTAATGAACATAAACTTCAAGACTCAGCCCTACTGTCACTGAGTCTTTGATTTCAAATGAGGGAGAAAGGACTACTGTGTAGGCATGAAAATGGACAGCCTGAAACAGCCACCTGCTAGGGAAAGACAGAGAGAGAATATACTCATCACACATGATATAGTAGCAACTATGCTGCTAAGTGTATGCCTCACATGCAGTGCCAATGGGCAGTCTATAACCCCTGAAATAAATCTGTCCCATATTCCCCAACTGAAGAGAGGACAGAAGGCTGAGAAGTAAGAAGCTTATTTTAGCTGACGGGGTTACTAGAACACGGACAGAATTGACAGTTTTGCTGATATAGTAAAATTGAACTTATCTGGCTTATATAAACAACAAACAGAGAGCAATGAAAAATGAGAGGAGCCAAGCAGACTATCTCAAGACAAGCTGAAATGACTCATGTTAATTTATACTGTGGTTCCAATGTTTTCCATTAAATAAGGACTTTGTTCGGTAGCTCTGTTACCAATTAAGCTTGTAAAAGCTTTCTGTCACAGAAATAGGGTCTGGGGTCACCCCAGGTCATGCAACCTGGGAAGCATTAATAGGAGATATTCTGGTTGCTCTACCCAGGACCAGAACTCCTCAGACCACTCACTTGGCACTTGTGAACTCCACTCTCCAGTGCTACTGACTTGGGTAGGCTTCTTAACTGAGACACAGCACAACATCAGATTTGCCCTAGCATTGCCCTGCTTCTGAGTTCACTCTGACAAACCCTCTTGATATCTGAGGCCATACAGTTTTGCAAAACCACCCTTTGGTCCAGTAGTATCACCTCTAACAGGAGCTAAGAATTCAAATCTGACTGAAGCCATTCAGATGAGAATTGCACTTCACAGAAGATGGTAGGAAAAGAGAGACACCCACACCAAGTCTGACCTAGCAGATCAGGTTTATGTGAGCTATTGGTATCGGGTCTATACCACATGAAAAATGCTGAAATGCTTCAACTGCACCTGAGTTAATCCAAGCCAAAACCAACCAGCTGTGCAGAGACCCAGCTCCATTTTCTTGCATCCATGACATGGTTAATTGGCAACATGGATAAAGAGTCCATGGATAATTGAGAGTGAAGTACACAATATATCAGCATTCTCTTGGCACATTTGAGTACTGACACGTCATTTATTTCCTGCAGACTGTGCATACAAATCTGAAAACAGAATGTTCATCTCTCACAGAGAAAGTGAGAAGATTTTCCATTTTTTTACACGTTTATACAATTTTGTCTATAATTACCTTTTTTGACAATAAAACAGCTAATTAAACATCTGATTTAAGGAGAAACCCCATGTACTGTAGTACTCTTTTTGAGTCCGTGTCATTACAAACCTTACCTCAGAATACAATGTGAGCAAGAGGACAAATACATCATGAGGTTTTGGGTAGTTGGCTAAAACCTGAAAAATACTTAGCATTAACTCTGTGCTCAAGCTGTAGAGATTTCACACGTATGCTTTATCTTTTGAGGATGGGGGCCCCCCAAGGGTCTCTGGAACAGTCTTAGAACTTCTGGTTTCAGCTTCTTTCTCAAGCCTTATCTTAATTGACTCAACTTGCATTGAGTCATTTTGTGCATTTTGAGTTTCAGGGATTTCATAGCTTCCCTTACCAGGTCTCCCAGCACTAACATCTAAAATCTCTCTGCAGGTTTTTAATTCCTGGAGCCTTCTTACTGGGATTGCAGATTCAGCTCAGCTCTACTCTAAAAGACACTTTCTTCTGACAGAGTTGTAATATAGATCTCCTTCAGCTGATCATCTGTATCCAAAGACTGCTGCTTTATGAGAAGACAGGTAATTGAGTCCCTTAAAATGAATACTCTATAGGTATGTCTGCCATGGAAATAGCAGAGTTTCCACAGCTCATGAGCCTAAATTCTAAATTTTTCTGTCTAAAGTGCCATATCAATTGGTACCTTGTCTAGCTCTTGTAATATTATGTGAGTGAGTTTGAAACATTCCTCTGCTGACAAGACGTTTGGATATAGGTAGAATTTATGCTGTCTAAATATATCCTTAACAGATGCATGAGGATATTTCAGGACCCAGCTTCCCACTGATTTCAACAGATCCGGTATCTGCTTCCTTCTTAGAAAATTAGTCACCTGTGTTTTATGCAGACAGATTTTAAGGGTCATGTCTTCCCCATGTCCTCAGCAGATTGACCTGCAGACAAGTCAAAAGCACAAGCCAGCCATACCAGCACGATCTTATTTTGTACTTGCTCATGTGGCTCTCATTTTGCACTTCCTGCCTTCTTTTAAAGTAAGTAGAACACATTTGCTTATTCTAGTATAAAAATAGCAAACAGAGAAGAAATAGCATCAATTGAACAAAAACCAGCAAGCTGCAAAAATTCTACGCAGTACTATGGGAAATCTTTTATCTGGGAAAGTGAGGATTTAAATGGGAAAATGGGAAGTATTACTACACTTCTAACAAATTATTACTATAAACTGCTAGTTTCTAACAGGATTGGCATAGGGAAGGAACATCTGTTGATTCAGCAGTTCTGTGATGTGAAACTTTTTATGGTGGAAGTCAGACTTCAAAAGATAGAAGAAAAAATTAAATAGCGACATCAAGTCAAAATTAAAAATCCATACTATGAGTCATGTTTGCACAACGATGGACATAACAGTTTTTAAGATCAGATAAGTGGTTAGATAAATACATCTACTGGCAAAGAAACCAAACTGAGCAAAATTAATTCATCTTGAGAGGAGCAGGAGTATAGATACCAGATAAAATCTATCCGTGTCTTGTTTCCACTAGAGAACATCCTGCGCTAGTCTTGATATCATTCAGATACATTGCCATTTAGATTATAATGCATCCAAACAAGAGCAGCAAAGCAGGAGAAAAGTCTGAAACACAAGTCCTAAAAGTAGCTGAGGGAGCTGGGGTTGTTTAGCCTGGTGAAAATGAGGCTCAGGGAAGACCTTATTCACTCTCTACAACCGCCTGAAAAGAGGTTGAACCCAGGCTGGGGTCAATCTCTTTTCTCGGGTAACAAACAATAGAAAAAAGAAAATGGCCTCAAGTTGTACCAGAAGAAGTTTAGATTGAATATTACAAAAAATTTCTGCACCAAATGGTTATTGAGCATAGGAACAGGCTGCCCAGTGAAGGGGTTGAGTCACTACCCCTCGATATAATTAAAAGCCATGTAGATGTGGCATTTAGGGACACAGTCTAGTGGAGGACTTGGCAGTGTTAGTTCTACAGGTCAACTCAGTGATCTTATAAGTCTTTTCCAACCTAAATGATTCTAGAATTCTATAATGCCAGGAATAGTCTTGCAGGCAAATATGCACACGAAAAGAGTGTCTGTTCTAAGAACTCACATAGTGTAGGGTTTAATAGGGTAAGGGTGATACCACTTTAAATTCTAGTTTCACTATTCCAGTATTCATCACATATTTTGTCCTTATTCACAGGACCCTCCATGTTTGTGCTTTCTGTCAATACTCTGCTCTGATCTGACAAATCACCATGTTTGTGTATAACTCCTAATCTTCAAGACAGGAAAGAAGTTAGCCCAAGTAAAGCCTTAAAAATAAGTTTCCAGTTTTCTATTACAAACTAATGAAGTTGCTTTTCTGAACAAAGGCCAATAATGATCATTCTTTGTCCTTTAATTTTCCTGGAGGATCTTCTCTCATCTTTTGTTTTTTTTCCTCCATCCCATTATGTTGTGAAGCACTGTCATTTCTTTTTTATTTAGTTAGTACAAAAATTGCAAGTGGGCCCAACTGTCTGAAAAAATATGCTTTTTATTCAGACATTAGTTATTAGCATGTAACAGAACATCAAGTTCTTCAATCCATCCTTCTGTCTTCAAAGTTAAGCTGTTTCATGTGGAAGTTCCAAATCTCACTTCTTTACTCACAGACGTAATTGACGCTGAACAACAAAAGCACCATTTTGGGTTTGGAACCGTAGGCACCTTACTGGCTTAACATACTAAAACAAATTACTTAACTTCAGGAGTGCCTTGTGCTGTTTGGATACTAGGCTCAGGAATCTGTTGCTTAAGCAGGCTCACTCACATCATGCCATCTGAGATTACCAAGATGCATCAGTGAGCCATATGATCATTGTAGGCCCCTTCCAACTGAAATGATTCTGTTCTATTCTGTGCCATGCTATTCTGTCATGCTGACGGCATGATGGGTCTAAAAGGAGACCTTCACTGGAGGCAGGGGAGGATATGCACACACAGCATAATTTTTGCCCATTGACTCTGTCCCACGTGTCCCGCAAGTCATGAATGTCTGACCTGGCTGTGTTCTGGTCTATTTGACCTGTCACCTGTTACATTTTGGGGCACAATCATCTTTATTTGTTCCAGTTGTAGCCAGTTAACAAGCTTTCTGGTGCAAACAAGAAACGTCAGTCACCTTATCTCCCCTGTTATGGAAGGTGGAGAAGGTATTGACTTAATTTCAGAGGCAGCTCTTTACGGCCTCAGAAAAACCTCACATGACTTTCTGCAGCCATTGACTTCTATCAGAGATGTGCATGCAACATATTCATAGTATTGTAACAGCTAATCTTACTGAAAGGAGACAGTACATTTCTTCAGCTTTTCCTGTCTGCTCTTTTTTCTGTAAATCCCAAACACTTCTTACATCATCTTCAAAAGCTGCAAGAATTCTAAATCTTATCTTTGTATTAAACACAATACCTGCTGTAGGCAAGCTGTGGTTCATGGGTTATAAATCCGTATTGCATTAGCCTGTCATACAGAAAATAATAGAGATTAGGGATTACAGGTTGAAATCCAAATGTCATACCTATTTACAATCTTTAGTATGTCCAATCTACAATGTCTGGGAGAGAGAGCATTAATAAGTATAGCTCCTTATCCAGTTATCATATCTTATAGTGCAAAGCTGCACTTGCACAACTAGAATAGGGGTTTAGAAGGAGTACATGTGATTTAGAATGAGCAGAGTTTTGCCTTGGACAACACAAACAAATCAGTTTTTCCTCAGAGGTCATTTTTTTCTGTGCTGTCAAGAGAGTTCATTTGATTGACCTAGTTCATGTGTTTGCTATAGATGACAGGCATTCTTAAATTCCTCAGGAATTATATTAGTTTCTCAGAAATCCACTTAAGACTTCAGTATTCACATTCTTCTTCAATTTCATTTAATTCTCGTACCATCGCTTTGAAAACACATTTCTTGTGTTACAGTTTCATATGGAGGATAGTGTTGTCTGTACTTCTGTAAAGGGTCAGAACTCATCTCCTTTGCCTGTGTTAATTAAGAGTCATCAAAGACATAAAAGTGCATTAAAGTCTTCTACTGCCAAAAGACTACTTTCCATTTGTATTTTTCCCATGCCACTGGAATCTATTTCATGTGTATGAAGATGGAAGCTAAGGTGAAACTCTTTCATTTTTCCAGAGAGCTTCCAGTGGTAATAAAAGTAGCCTGCCTAAAAGTCCATTCGTTTTCATTTTCAGTAAAAATGGTTTTATCTCCTTGAACTATGAGAACAGTAAAGAAAACAAATCCTTTTTCCATTCCAAAAATTCTGTAATTGAACACATTTGCCATTGCAACAACTGAAGGCAGAACATTCCAATCTGGCTTGTGGCTAGCCCTTGTTGACAAAGTAGCCTTGAGTATCTCTCTAAATATTGGTATTATATCTGATTAGGTTACAAGCTTCTGGTGATAATGTTTTATTAAGCCAAATTCATTAAGTGCAGAGCTGTTAGTTTGCTGTGGAATGATGTGCAGGCATGTGTGTGGTTATCCCAGCTGCAGTGTGACAAATGGAGTAAAAAAGTATAGGAAATGGGTCACAGGAACACAATCAATAAGCTAGTATTTTTTTCTCTTCTTTTTCACTCCCAGAGTCCTGTTCTGCAAATACATTAAATTCCTAACTGCCTGACAGAGGATGGTATCAATCTGCATGTTAGTGCTTATTGATTAGCTTTGCTAGGATATGTGCTGCCAGCTATAATAACCAAGAGCATTTCGAGTGAAATTGATCACATCAGTCCTAAAAGTTAGAACATTTTTGTGGGAAGTCCACATGCAACCATCTGATTTAAAACTTTTTAGTTTCGAAATCAATATTCTCAGACCACAGCTGGAGGAGATTGTTTCTAATGGATTTTTTAAAGTTGTTTGTTACTAAGTACCAATACTAACATAGTACAAGTGAAGTTGAGGCCATGTTGATCATATTTATTTTATTATCTTTCTAAAAAGCCCAAGAATTATCTGCATTATGAAATAATTTATCACAATAGAAGCAGATTAGTAGATCAAAGCAGTTAATGCAGTGCCCATGACATCTACATGTTACAAGGGGATAGAGATGACTAGATTCAAGTGGTCACCACAACCAAATATTCCAAACACCCCTAAGTGGGTTAAGGCTGTCATAACTCAGTCCTATTCATCAGTTTTGACCTTTGGGTTGCCATTAAAGTGCTGAGTCCATTGGATACGGATCTCAAGTAGACTTTCTTGGCTAGTTTTCTCTGAAAGTGTTCTAGCTGGCACACACCAGCATGGCTCTGCAAACTAAACCAGTGCGCGCAGCGAGTGATGGTGATCAGACATTTCACTTCAGAACTGTTGTACCATTGCAAACCAAAATGTTAATTTAAATGAAGAAATCTAGCTTTTATTTTCTGCTTCAGTTTTGTTTTTAATATACATATAAGCATAAAAAGAAAAGAGGAAGGAAAACATATATACTACCTTAATAAGTGAAAGAATCTGAAGATACTGTATATAAGACTTTTCTTTTACAAAGGAGAAGTAAAAAACCCCCATCTTCCCCTGTCAGAACTACACAAGGAATCTAAATGTTTGCCCAGAGTTATCAAGCTGTGACCATATACCTACAAAACATGAAGCAGCTCTTGCTCAATGCCACACACCACTGCACCATGACTAGTAAGGATTGTTTCGGTATTGCTGTCTATATTGCAAATACAAAAAAAGGGAAAGAGAGGATGGCAGCTGCTGTATGATTAAATACAAGAAAAATACTTTTGGGAAAGGTTTGATGGGAGAGCACACTATCAGTGGAGGAAAAAATAATGCCTGAATGCTCTATCAGAAATGCAAAGACAAGGCAGAAGCACACAGCAAACCAAAAACTAAATAATGAATAGGCAATGGGGCATCAGTGAATATGCCAACAGGTTACAAAGACTTCCACAGCATTACAGATTTCAAAATGGAACAGCAAACAGCAAAGGCTAATTAAAATTATATGCACCATCGCTTGGATATTGCAAACTATAAGCAGAATTATAAATTTAGTCCAAGAGTCCAAGATTCTTGAGCCATTCAGTGGGCTCTGGGAAAACATGGAGCATTTCTTGTGTTGCTCCCTGAGAAAGGGTGTACCGTTCAGTTGGTAGTAAATTGGGTTACCGCCTAAGGATCATCACAGTGTTAATAAGGTGAGTCAGTGCTTTTTCATAGAGGTACAAGTATCTTCCACAGACTGTCTGAATGTGGTTTTACATTCACCAGAATAGTCCAGGGAAGGGGAAACTGGCAGTTTTCTGATGCAGGTACCAATGGGAGTTCCCCGTTTGGACCATCACAGTCCAGGGCTGGACCTATTTAAAACAGCCTACACCAGGGACACAGAGCCCCGAGGAGAAGAGGAACACTTAATATTACAGATACAGAAAGCCCCATTGAAACCAATTAATTAATGAACATATTTAAACTATATGGGGAGCAAGTAATTCATACACTAGATAAATAAAGAAAACAGGAAATAAATACTGGCAGCATACTGCAGCATTCTTGTAGCAAGTTCCATATGAAGGCTGGGATGTCTCCTGGATATAATTTGTTTGGAAATTGTTAAGAACAGTTTACCAACCTCACTGCTGTCTCATACCTGTCATTCTGTTGTGAGGAAAAATATATAGAAATAATGAAATGAACGGGAAAAGGAGGTATTACTGCTAAAGTTGGCTAAACTGCTCTTACTTAAACTGCACATTTACATATACTTAAACATTGTTCTCATGTCCTTTCAGATAAATTAAACACGACCTGCCTACTCTGTACTATTGTTGCCAAAGCCAAGAATTACAGAAGTGAATGGGTACATTGCTTAATATTGCATAGCATTGAGTAGTTATAGATGCTTGGGAGCATGATTAGGAATCAATTTACAAAGGAAGAATATCAGTTTAACCACCAACAGGGACTGTTAAAATTCGTGGAAATCCAAATGGATGCACAGCATTCCAGTGTATTAATGTGGAGACAACTTCGAGGAATTTGCAACAGATAGAAATAACACCCAGTGTTATGATCAGCAACACCAGGGAAATAAATAGAAGTCTCTCTGGCAGAATTGCATTTGACTGCAGTTCTTGGGACGCTTGGGAAGAGATTCAGCTTTTCTAACTTCAGGCATTTCTAGAATGCATACACTTGACCTATTTTGGATATCTATATTAGGATGAAATGAATCATACACTGGAAGTGTTTTTCTTAAAACTGACTTTAAAAGAACCTGGATGAATTACTCCAAGGATTAGGTTAGAAGAACTGTACTGCCTTCCCAGGCACTCTGACCTGAAGCAAAGAATAAAAGCAACCTGGCAAGTGCTTGTGCATTACAAAAACACAGGAAGACCTAAACAGCCATATATATTTCAGTTCCAGCTAAAAAGTCTCAGAGCAAATTATGCAATAAAAATTAACAAATGCCAGTAGCTACATTTTTTTTTCAGAGGGGCCAGAAAATATACACTATCGGTCTTTGAGAAATGTGGACATAATGGAGATATCCAATGTGTACTAAGAAGCAGACATTCTGATCACAGATACAAGTGATATTTGTAAGATTTCTCTATAAATGGAAATTTTATGTGGCAAAAGCAAGTCAGTTATTAAAGCTGGTAAGACTGAATTAGAATGCTGCAAAGAAGGAAGAGAATGGGAAGCTGTGTTTGGAAGGAAAGCATTTGTATTCTAGTGATCCAGTCAGCACAGATGCATGTTTGATATCAAGAGATACACTCACCTTAGAGCTTGTTGTCTTAGTTATTTGAATGTATGTTAATTAGTACAGATATCAGTGGTGGAAAATGTAACATGCATACCAAGACCAAAAACCGCCAGCAAGTATACTTCAACTAGCTCTGCCAATTTTCTTTGAATAAACTGTGTGTTCAGAAGTAAGTCACATGTTTTGAGCAATGATGGAACTCAACAAGACAGACAGGCATGTGTGAAAGCCACAGACACTTTAATTCACTAGGAACACAAGCCATATACACCTATGTGGAGTTGGATGAAACTTTTCTGACACTCAGATTTGATCAGCAGGATGCAAAAGGAACACTGAATGCTGAGTGGCTGATACTGAATGGAGCCTAGCATCAACCTGCCTGCAAGGTACACACAAGGCTTATTGTAAAATAGAAAGCCTTACAAAAAAGCTCTCCCCAAATCAGAGGAAAATGCCTTGCAGCTTTGATTCATTTTCTTCATCATGTTTAGCTTCAGTAGGCTAGAGAGGTGACCTCCCCCCACAGCTGGAGCAGTAGCTGTCACAGCATAATCCACCAGGAATCATGAATCAGGTGTTTTAACTGCTGCAGTTCACAGCCGGTGAATTAACTTAAATTGCCACTGACTTTAGGTTATGTACGTAAACCAGATGTGAATTATAGTAGTTAATGATTAAGCTACTCATTTTCATCATTGCTACATAGCACCCATTCTGCCCCTTCTGGCAAATCATAAAGGATATTCATCTAGAATATCTTCAAACACTGCAACTGAAATCTAGGGAGAGTTGTTGGCTCCTTAGCTGCCAAACAACTTAATAAAATTCAAAGGTTGCTGTTCTTGTTATGCCCAAGATGGTATTCTTTTTATGAGGTGTAATAGAATATTAAGTAAGAAGTTTATGATATTCCTGCTTAATTCTGTTATCTCAAGAAGCACAACAAAAGAGACATTACACCTGGCAGATTCTCAAGGCATGTTTATGTAATTCTTCTGCCAGAAACTGCTAAGCAGAGGATTACTTCCTGAGAGTAGGGGCTTCTCAAAACTTAGGCAAAACTAGCTTCAATTCTCACACACAAATCTAGAAAAGAGCATCATGATCTAAGGACTCTTGAACTATATCTGACATCTCTCGCACACTTGATCCGAAGTGTTAAACCACAGAGCTTTATCACAAGGAAAAGGAAAGTGTAATAAACCCTAGCTTGGGAACGGTGGGTAATAAATCGAGAGTCAATGAGACTAGAGGGCCTAATGTGGAAAACAAGGATACATAGTTGTGTGGATACAACCTGTCCTAGGTTACAACATAGCTGTATTCTATTACCAGCAGCTGGGCCATTAATCTGTTATCTCTTGTTAACGACTCACCCTTGATAACAGCCAATAGGCAANTGGAACTGCCCAAGACAGCCCTGCCTATTGGGTCTCCAGAGGACCACAGCTACTCTTGGACCTTCAGCTGGAGACCAGATATTCTACAGGATCACCGCTTCAACTGAACTACTTCATTTGGACTGCTACCACCACCCTGCCTGGCAGGGTGCCAGGTCGTACCCTGACTCTGTTGGGTTAAACCAGTGTTTTCTGTATCATTGCTATATATATATATTAGTAAAAGAACTGTTATTCTTATCTTTTATATGTCTGTGCCTAAAAGCCCCTCAATTTCAAATTTATAATAATTCTTTGGGGGGACGGGGGTTACATTACCCATTCCAGAGGGGGCTTCTGCCTCCCTTTGATAGATACCTGTCTTTTAAACCAAGACACAACCATATCACATTATTCACCTGTCCTGTGCTGTATAACATGGTGTTCACAGAGCTACAGTCTCCTTAATATTTACCTGGACTACCTGTTGGCCTGTAGCTGGATACTTCCAAAGTATCCTTCCAGTAGTGTGCCCTAGGCTCTCACCAGTGCCTGAACGCAGGTGGGCAGCTGTCACAGTCCCACTCCTCCCTAAAAGGCAGCCTCAGAAAAGTTCAAATGGGGGTCAGACGTTAAAAAACATTGACACCAGGGGAGTTCATACGCCAGCTGAAGTGACAGATATGGTACTAGGCAGGGAAGCCCTCACTTACCTCTCTGCTTTAGACTGCCATTGTGTGGTCTCATTTGTTTGCCATTCTTCCTGGCTTTGACTCTTCCTCGCATTCTCTGGGTACTCCCTGGTCTTGTCGTTACCCTGAGTTTGACAGTGAGCACACTGAGGTTCATTCATGGCTCTCCTTTATTCAGTGCAGACTTTTGTGCGAAGGGTGTCTTGCCAGTTGGGCACTCCCACATGGTTTGCTCATTCACTTTCTTTAGCTTCCAGCATCTTACAGAAGGATCTCCTCTGCTCATCAGGACTTTTCGGAGATTCTCAGGCCAGTCTTTTCCCCATCCATCTGCAGCTACTAACAGCATATTCCTTGCTTTTCAAGAACATCAAATCACTGACCTTCCAGATTGTGTACAGAAATTAATTTCATGCAAATGAACTAACTGGGTGCAAGAGTACCGTAATGTGGAGTAAAGAATGAAGACCTAACAGCCTGTGAGGGTCTTATTTCTTTCCTCTTTCTACATGCACACCGATCCTTACAGCCTCAATGGCTTACCCAGCGTTACTGAAGCGGCTGACAGTCACATCGACAGTTTCTAGCTCAGCAGTGGCACTGTGAAAGATCACCCTGAAGCTGGTAATGTTTACTAACTACATCTTTGATGGTCAATACTTTACAAAAAATCTATCTATTATTCGTGTTATATTGTGAGACACCATGGTATGCTCAATGCTTCCTTGACATGCTGAAGTCTTTATTTTCACTGGTTTCTATCACAGCATTCTTCAAAACTAAAGATGTCTAATAATTAAAGGTTAAAGTGTCCCCTTAATGCTGTCACGCTTCATATCTGGGCTTGTATCTATAGTCACCTTATTAAGCAACGGGTCAGATGGTAATTCAGCACATGAATGGACTCCATGGCCTCCTCAATCTCCCTACCTTTCTCCGACAAGCAGGTAAGGCACAAAGAAATCTTGTTTACTTACTAAGCCATAAGCCAGGAAGGATGAATCCAGGCCAAAATCAAGATAGACTCTGCACTGCCGCCCTGGACTCCCTGTAAAGCACGTTTGCGTCACAACTGCTCCGCCCAGCCAAGCTGCAACTACAAACTTCCCTGAGCTCCACAGTAAAAACTTTACTGAACTTTCATACTGAACTTTATCAAAGTACATACCAACAGCCATATAATATACATCACCTACGTGGAGTAGTCACATTTCCCACTTTTCCACTCGAAGATTTACCTGGGATGGACATACAAGTGAGCCCCAGGGCAACCTTCTATCTCAGTTTCAGCACTTCCTTCAGCTCTCTTCCTGCCTGAGACAGAGATTACATGAGTATAGCCTTTGGTTATGAAATGCATCCCCAGCCTGGGAGTCATACTGGAGCTCTTTGTGAGTCACATGTGGCCCAGAAGGCTGTGTGGCCCTGTGCTATTCTGTAAATGTAACAGCTGTGATTGACATAGAAAAATTAAGTAAAAACACATTTATTATACTTTCTGGGTTTTTTATCTCCCAGCTGAGATGGAAGCATCATTGGCTGCAGCCCAACAGCAGTAAAACTGTTCAACTTCTAACCTCACTAAAAAGTACTGTCAAAATGGTATTAAGTCAATAGTGAATGCCTGAGCCTGTGAGAGGAAACAAAAAGTAGTTCATAGATACATGAGTGAGTTTATTGACAACTCTGGGGTTTGCAATACCCTGACTTCAGAGTCTCAGGAGTGATAAATAGGCTGTCAGAGTGAACTGTTTGGGCATGAAAGAATAAAGAATATGCCCGGGTTGGGGGGGAGGGGATAGGGGGGTGGGAGCTATTTCATGTAACTGAAAGAAAAATCAGATGACCTGCCACAAGCTTTTAAATGTTATATCACTGGGAATCATAAATTGGAATAGGAATTATCAAAAACCTCTGATAGACAATGTCATCTATATATTTCCTTACCATGCATCCTTCAGTTTTAAGCCAGGACCTTCACCCCAGTGTTACAATCTTGATCTCTCATACTTTTCTGCACCTTCTCAGAATCTCAGCCCTTTTTTCTTTCTCTTTTACCCTACCTCCTCAACTCTGTGCTCCTCATCCTCCCAGTCCTGTCCTGCCCCACTACTTTATCTGGAAGCCACATGGTAACAAGGGCATGTCAGCTTTCTGCTGTTCCAGGTATCACGGATCAGCTGATGGAAGGTGCCAGGTCTGCAGGGCAGCAAGGCCCTTCAGTAGGTACATGAACAGTATGTTCCTCACTGCCTGGGGCAATAGAGGGTATCAAAAATCTCCCTGGAGGATAGGGACAAGAACCAAAACACAAGAAAGCTGAAGGCCTTTAAACAGGTACTCTAATCCTCCTATGGACACAATGAAATGTACAGGGAAATACCAAGGGATATGGCATACGCATAGGAAAATTCATGTTTTTCTGTGTTACGGAAAAGAGTCCTTAGGGATAAGACCTTTTTGTTCTTTCTTCTAGAATTTTGCATCTTTAGCTGAGACCACTGGAAACTGAGCAATCAAGAACAAATCCATTTTATTAGCCAGATGTGAGACTTTCATTCTTGGCAGCTGACAGCTGAGAACTTGTAAATGTGCATTCACCTACTTAATTTTTAAGCAACATCATTGCCAACTAGCAAATTTGCCCTGACACTCAGTAATTTCTTTTGTCCATCTTCCCCCATCTCTACCTCAACAATGGGGGAATTTGTTAATTGTTTTTTTGTTTTGTTTTTTTGTTTTGTTTTTATTTCCTATTCTTTTAACCATCAGGAAGCTGCTTTCAGAAAGCCATCTGCACTTATTCACTGCCAACACTCAACACGATTTTAATAAGCCTTGTGTGGTTTTTACTTTAACGCTTGTTTCCCTGTGCATAAAAGCCTATTTCCTTAGCTGTCACAGTTTGTCACTTCAATAAAGTTTCTCAGTTGCCTTTTAAGCAGGACAGTTTTTACTCTTACTTTCTTAAGCAACAAGTTAAATCAGTGTTATGATCAATGCTGAGCATAACAGCAACACTGATAATTATCCAAACTAGTAAATGTCCATTGCTTTGAGCACGAGTTTCCCTCTGACCAGAATCCTTCATAATAGGTGTAGATACATATAGAAATACTAAATGTTGAAAAATTATACCAATCATAGTTTAGGGTTTAATGACAGCATATATGAATGACTTCGGAATCAAACAGGCTCCTTTCACAAGGTGATTTAACGAACCTGCATCTCTACAAAGCTCACCTGGGACTGGAAAGTAAAGTCTGGTATTTTTCTTGCTCACAACATCACTAGCAGTGACAATTCTTAGCAAGAAGGGGATTTCTGCAAGACTGATGATAGATGTGGGAGGGACTGCTGGGCGTTCTCATTGCTCTCCTGAGTAGTTGCAATAGCAATCTTCATTAATAATAGTAAGACTGGAGAAGTAAAAATTAATTAATGTCATCATTTGGGTGCTGTTTGACAGGGAAGACAGAGTTGCTCTAACAGCTTCCAGCTGCTCGTCTTTCTATGTTCTTCTGCTGATGGTAAAGTCTACCCACGTCTCCTGCACTGTCTCTGCCCCTCAGTGAGGCAGTTCTTTCACCCTCCTGCCTGGAAGGTGTCTGTGGAAAACAAAGCTCTGCCCCCCTGGCAGGCTGCATAGCCCTCCTGGTAAGTGAGAAGATCCCAGAGGAGTGGGAGAGAATGTGCCACCAGGTGGACAGGATGTGGGAAGAGGATGGGAAAAGAAAAAGAATAACAGATTATGGGATAGAGCAGGAAAGACAACCCTGAGCAAATTGCTAGCCAATGCAGAACACTGCAGCCTTAGTGTTTCCTTCCAGCCTCCAAGATTTCTTTCATATTGTGCTTAGATTGTAACTGTTTTGGTCAGGGACTATTTCTTGTTAAATATCCTCAGAAGATAGTATTTTTCACTGAAAGAGTCTTGGAGCTGGAGTCAGAGGTCCTGATTGTTATTCCTACTCTGCCCCTTTTGCCCCAGCTTGCCAGGTATTAGGAAAATTATTCCATTTTCTTATGTTTCTGACTTCCCCATGTCTATATTGTTTGTTTAAATCTGAGGTCTCCTAGGCAGAGACTGGAACAATTAATCCTGATCCTTGAATATTAGCACCTAACCAAGGTGCTAATAAGTACATAATACTTGTAAATAGTACACAAAAACACCAACAGAAATTCAGATGACAGAACAATCCCTACATTTTACAGGGTAAAGGAATGCAAAGGAAACCAAATAACTCCTCTGTACCCGAGAAAGCTTTACGGCAGAAAAAAGAACAAGGCTACCGTGAAAATTCTAAATCTCTAGAGTAAACATCAAAAAGGTGCTGTATTTCATTTTCTCATACACACTTTTCAGCCCAGAACCACACTTTAATCAGAAAGATTTTATAGTCCAGAGCTTCCTGCAAATCTCTGTTTAATGTAAATTTTAATACCTTTGGCATATTTTGGCTGCCAGCCTATTATTCACTTGATGCATCTCAAGCAAGTTTTAAATTATGCTGTTAAAACAAAAACTATTTCAGATGTGGTAGACAGTAAAATGATTTTGTGAAACAACTTTGTAGGAACCTGCAGTTGCTGTCTGTCATTGATTTCTCTGCATTCAGTTGCAAGATATGTTCAGTTTATAAGTAAAATGATGGCTGGGTGGGTTTACTAGAAGGACTTTGGCCTTGCTAATCATGGACCTGGAAAATCAGGCTGGACTGACATGTATTATTACAGCAGATCCAGGGTAAGGTTGGAGGGAGAGAGGTGCAAGTTATGCTTTTAAGATTAATCTGTCAGAATCTATTTTACAGGGAAGTCATGTTAAAAAATGTGCCCGACTGCCGGGGCATCAACTCCTACTACAAGAAAGAGGAGACAAAATTGAGAGAAAACAGAAAAATAATTCTCTTAAAATTACTTGCCATCAACAGATAATATATATATCCTCCGTCCAAAACTTGTTCTTTCTCTTCTCTAGGCTCAGACTCTGATCTTTCTCTCACGGGGTTGAAACCAGATGAACTTTACAGCCTCCTTTGAACCCAAAACATTCCATAATTCTATAAATAACTATCTTGGGCATTGAATTACTGATAATGAAAGGCAGAAAAACTATTAATGGAAAAGTAGATTTTAATGTGCGAGAATGTGAAACAAAGTATTGAATAATGAGGATTTTTCTGGTGTTTCTCCAGATCTGCAATTGGATTGCTACAGCATGCACCTTGTCATATATTTAATTTAGAAATGAGATTAGTAAATCAGCTAAAGTAAGAAGCTGAAAGAAACGAGCTTCTGTATCTGCCTCACAATGCACATTGTAAGTGAAGAACCATGAGGCTCATACTGCAGCATACCAACTTTGTACTGCCCCAGGTGTCTCAGATCAGCTGATGGACGGGGCTGGATGAGCAGGGCAGGAAGGGCATTCAGTGGGCAGGTGTACCTTGCCTGTCTGAACAAGAAAGTGTATCAAAACTCTTCCTGAGGGGGGACAAACAAAAACACATAAGAAAGCTGAAGGTCACTAAATGGACGATTTAATCTTCCTACAGCAAAACTTTTCCAAGGACATATTGAAATTTACAGGAAGTTTCTCATAGTCATCTCACATAATACATGGATGTGGGAAGAGTCGTGTTGTTCTGTCTTAAAAATCAGAGTTATTAAGGATAAGATGGTTTTTTCATTTTTTTCAGATGTTTTACGCCCATAGCTATCACCATTAGAAATATAGTCATTAGGAACCAATGTATATATTGGCCAGAAATATACTCATTCCAAGCCAGGTGTAGTGGGTTGACACTGGCTGGATGCCAGACACCCACCAGAGCCTCTCTTTTACTCTGCTCCACAGCTGGACAGGGGAGAGAAACTATAACAAAGGGTTCATGGGTTGAGATAAGGGCCAGGAGAGATCACTCACCAAATACTATCACAGTCAAAACAGGCTTGAATTGGAGATATTTTGAATGCATTACTAACAAAATCAGAGCAGGACAATGAGAAGTAAAATGAGACCTTAAAAACACCTTTCCCCCATCCCTCCCGCCTTTCCAGCTCTTCCCAGAAGATTCTCCTGCTGGCAGCACAGCGAGACGGGAATGGGGGTTATGGTCAGTTCATCACACTTTGTTTCTCCTGCTGCTCAGAGAGGAGTCATTCCCCTTCTGCACCGTGGGGTCCCTTCCACGGGAGACAGTTCTCCATGAACTTCTCCTGCATGGCTCCATCTCATGAGCAGCAGCACCCTGCAGTAACGTGAGTCCATCCCATGGGGAACAGCACCCCTCAAACTGCTGCAGCATGGGTCACTCTTCCATGGGGTGCAGTCCTTCCAGGACAGGCTGCTCCAGCCTGGGGGCCTCTCTCCACGGGTCTCCCACAGGACCTTAGCCTCCTCTAGGCATCAACCTGCTCCAGCATGGGGCTCCTCTGCAGGCTGCAGGTGGATCTCTGCATCCCTGTGGTCCTCCAAGGGCCGCAGGGGCACAGCTGCCTCACCCTGGTCTGCACCATGGGCTGCAGGGGAATCTCAGCTCTGGTGCCTGGAGCACCTCTTCCCTCCTTCTCCACTGACCTTGGTGTGTGCAGAGCTGTTCCTCTCACATGTTCTCACTCGGCTCTTCTCTGGCTGCAATTACAACCGTACAATATAAATTTTTTAATTTTTCTTAAATATGTTACCGCAGAGGCATTGCCACTAATTCTCATTGGCCCAGCCTTGGCCAGCAGCATGTCCATCTTTGGAGCTGCCGGGGATTGGCTCTGCCAGACATAAAGAAGCATCTGGCAGCTTCTCACAGAAACCACCACTGTAGCCCCCCTGCCACCAAAGCCTGGCCATGCAAACCCAATAACCAGACCTGATATTTGGCCCTGGGGATCTGCTGGTCGGTGGGATAACCACTCCATATCACAGGTAATTGTGGTGCCTGACCAGATCTGTGCATATTGAGCTAAATAAACTTCTGCTTTGTTTGACTGGCTTATCCAGTCAATCTTCAATTTCTAAAGGTTTAAAATCCCTTTGTGGGATTAACATCATTGCTTCAGGAACAGAAGAGTTCTGTAGCAACATAGTTTAAGACAGTTCTGGCCCCACAGGCCTCATCACTTGCTTATAAACAGCACTGTTTTATGGCACCATGCTATAACTGAACAGGAAACAAGGCTAGCATTAAAAATCCCTGCAAAAAAAAAAGGAAGTGTTTCTTAGTTCTTAGTTTAGCTAGCATTCAAATTTATGTTTAAATTAGATACCTCAAAGTCCTTTCATAGTCTATAGAAAGAAAATGGCATTTCTAGGATGTATCTCATCTCACCTCATTGTAATGTAGATGTGATCTAAAAGCAGACAAATCAGGCCCTGGAAGTGCCTATTTCTCTCCAGTGACTATAAAAGGAGCACAGGCTGGCTAGCTCAGATGGAGACGCCTACACTCTGGATGTCTAAAGATAGGTGAGATAAATCCTGCCATACATCTGTTGCTGTTTCTCATATGGATTTCCCCTTTTTGTTGCTCTTACACATGGTGTTTCAGTACAATATTGAAATGCCTGTAAATGTGTAGGTGAGGCATACACATATACGTGCAGTCTCTCTTGATCTCCATCTGCAAAAACAGTGGCTTGGGATACATGGACATTTTTTCTGGCAGCACAGCCACTTTATGAGGTTTGCATCTAGTGAGCTGAATGCTGACATTTGTCAGTCAAACTGTATTTTTATGTAATTTCGTAATGCTGAAAAATCTCTCTTCCAAGAAGGATGATTGAAATATTTTTGGGATATCAGCAGAGCACTCCTGTTATTGCCAGACACAGAGCTCATTCTGCTGTAACTGTTGCCTGGCATTTCAAACTGTGTCTAGATGACCAGCTGGGACATACTCCTGTCTTTTTGAATAATGTTCCTCCAGCTGTCCAGATCAGGGACCGGGTAAGGAGCTCCCTGCAGTTCTGTGTCAGACACCGATGGCTAACAAAACATCATTGCCCCAACATGAGGCAGGGATGTGGCTCAGGCTGGAGGAGCCAAGAGCTCCCAAACCTGTAATGATTCCCTTTACCAAGGAATTTCACCAGACTTGTTTCTTCATGCACCGAATAACACCGAGACCTTCCTCTCCATCACTTCCCAGAAAATGAGTGCTAGTTTTCTCCTCAATGCCTCAAATGTGTTTAGCACTGCTAAATGCAAGCATACCTTCCTCTCTTCTTCCTATCTCTTTGCAAGCTTTGGTGTGGTAGGCACATCCTACTTTTCAGGAAATCCGGAACATGTTCAAAATGAATTAGAAATGGGGAAGTGGAACCAAGAGATTTGAAACCACAGAAACCAACAGCTTTTATTAGAATCTGAAATGTGGTAATGTATTAGAGCATATCTCAGCTTTGTAGCAAAAAAAATGTGTACCATCACTACAGGATTTCACCTTCCTTATAATTTATGTCATTTATCTTCCAATACTAGCAGGCTTCCAAAATCTCCTGCTGTTACTTGAATACCTGAGGCTGTAGCACTCTGCACTCTATTCTCTCTCTCCTCAATTTCATATCCTGGCTCTGTCCCCAGACTGATCAAGCCTAAAGCTCTCTGTCTCTTTTAGTTACATTGCCGTGGCTGTTGTACATAGCTTGTTAGATGGCCTCAACAGCAAAACTAGGTAGTCCTAACAGGTTTTCATACTTAGTTTTCCACAAAACTGGAATGTTTCCATGTATTTCTTCATTGAGTTCATGCCTGTGATCAATGCCCAACTTTCTACCAATACCTTTTATTTCTCTTATAAAGCTTTGGTAATGGCTCACACACACATTGAAAAGGAGCATTCTTTCTTTGTAGAATATCCTACAGATAATATTAATTTCTTTATTTTTTCAAACTAGTGAGTAATTTTTGCACAAATAACATGGGAGTATTTCCGTAGTACCAACACAGCAATTTTTCATTCCTAGTCTGTAGCAACTCACTCCATAGAGACAACATTTCTTCAGGTCATCAGAAATGTTTCTACAAAGTGCTGATGTTGATCTAATTGGTTCTTTTTGTTTGTTCTTATGTTTTCTAGCTTTATTCACATTCAATCACCTGATTAACTGCATGGTTTGCACTGTTTGGTGTTACCTTTTTTAGGTAATAACGTGTTCTTTTCCATATTTTTCTGTTGATTTCTTTTCTTGCACTGCTGTTTTCTGTTAAGAGAACATGAGTTTATTAACAGAAATGATAACTTAATAAGGTAATACAGTATTTCCCACTGTTGTGACAGCCACCATTATGCCAACCATTTGGCTATTCTTGGTAAACAGCTTGAAGTTGTCATTCAGTGTTTACTAGAGCATTTGTAAAAGCCAAGAAAGCCTGAAAAAAAATGTTATTTTCCAGGCTAGCAAAGAGGTAAATAGCTGGCAGTGGCAGCCACTCTCCTGGTAAGTACATTATTTTAGACTTCTTGTCCATTGAGAGCCATTGCTGACCTATGACCAGTTCTGCAGGGCTCTGAATTCTTTCTGGGTAAAGAATGCAGAATTTATTACAAAAATAACACATTTGCTTGTCTTCCAGCAAACCTACTTTCTCCTTATAAAAGCTAAATATATTTTGAAACATAAAATCAATTGCCAAATGGATTTTTAATCTCACATGTTCACCTAGGTATATGCTTCAATCATACATAAAGTATCATTTGCATGTTATGTCAAGCTCTTTGCTCTCTGGGGCAAGCAAAACAAAAAGTGATGCTCTAGAAGACATTGCAAGACATGTCTTTAACATCTAAGCTGCTCTGTGAGCTTGCTTCAGTAGCCTAGGACATGAACTTTGCTCCTCTCACACCAGCAGCCAATGTGGTCTTATCTTCATGACTGCGCTGCAAATGCATTCTGACTTCACACACACAGCCATTTTGGAGAGATGACATTGTGCAAGTGTTAATTGCCTGGTTGATTCATGGAAATTACTGGTCTTACATTGAGCCTCAGGAGATTTTGGGAAGGTAGACTGTGTCTTCTAATCTAAAATGACCTTAACAGAATTTATATATTTTCAAAGCTTTTACTCTTTACATTTTGTTTCACACTGTTACCTTATCCTTCTTCCTTGGCAATTATCTTCCCTTGTAGATGCCAGTAAAGCAAAATGAGACTGTATTTCTTGTTTGAATATAAATATATATACAGAAACACATATGCGTGCATGTACACAAAGCTATATAAATCAGAATGCCTAAATTGAGGACTTTCCTTTATGTTTATTGATGCTAAACTTAAATGCCTTGCAGATCAGATGCAGAGGAATTTCTGACATATTTTGGTTTCTTGAAAAGGGAAATAATGTTTAATTGTTAAACTTGAAATGTTCTAAGCTTTACTAGATATTGATTTACGGTTCCTACACCACAGATAATCAACATAACAGAACCACATGCAAAAAATATTCTGCTTTGGAGCTGTAAAGTGTTAGAGCTGACTTTCCCTGCTAGGTCATAAACTAGAATGAGTTATATGATTGTTAGTAGCATCCTTCTATTTACAGAAAAAAACCCAAGAAAAATATAGCAGAGGCAAAAGTCAAGTAATGGAAACACACAGCTTACCTTTCTGGTTTAGGAAAAACTGCATGCTCTGTATTTGATCCCTTGTTGCAGCACTTGAACAATTTGCTTTAATTTTGTTGTTGTTGGTTTGGTTTTTTTTTCGGATTTGTTGTAGTGCACTGGTACAGATTTTGGGTTGATGAACACGACAAATATTCTATGGAGCCTTCCAAATGAGACATAGCAGCCTGTTTGCAGAAGCGTTTATATGATGACCCAGGAGACATATCAGAGTCCATCAACCTTACATAGGTCTAGAGGAGCAGAGGGTGCTTCTTAAAGAAGCAACAGACAGGTATCAGGACACAGCCCTCACAAACAAGTTCAAGCTTCTGAATTCTAGACTTCTGCATCAGAAAAAGGGGAGACAGATAACTTCTGGCTTTGCCAAGAAGGATGAGGACTTGACTCTGAAGAGTTGAGTGGTGTGAAAGAGGGCTTTATTTATTTATTGTTCTTTTGAAATTAAAAATACGTCACGAGGTACTTATATTGGAGCTGTTGAGGTGTTTGACAGAAAGCAAAACCAGCCTATGAAATTTTCCCTATGAACAGACTGCTGAGTGAATGCACTGCTTTGTGTAGATGCTTCCTAGAAAGCACCACTGGAAAGGTGGAAGAGTACTGGCATGATGAAGGGTACACAATCTACTTGCAAATTGCGTTTTGAATGCTATCTTTTATTCCTGTCACACCCAGTGTTAATTTTTGCTCTAAACAGTAATAGACACAAATTTAGAAGGCATTCCCTTTTTTTAATTATTAATTTTGCCTGTTATGCTATGCCTTTGGTAGATTTTTATTTTGCTTCCTGCCTTGTGTGCTAGTCTGAATATTACTGTCATGCACTGCTCCAGGGAAAAGTACAGTGATTTCTTCAGCCCACACATCTGTGGATATGTGGCAAGCAGGAGTCCAGCAGGAGAAAATATGACCTAGTATTTAAAGCACTAGCTTAGCTTCAAACACCTGCCCTAAAAGCAGCTCCCTGTGGGCCCATGAAGAAGCTACTCAGATTCTCTGTAGTTCAGTTTTCTTCAGTAAAATAATGAGTCCTTGTCCCTCAGAAGTAATCTTATGGAAAATCATATCACTAAAGCTAAAGGATAGTTAGACACGAAGGTTGGAACTATCAGCTTTGTTAGGTAGATGTAAGGTAAAGGGCAGCAGCTTCCATCCCAGGATAGGAGTCCATGTAAGCTTTAAAAGGAGAAGACTAAAAACAGCTATTACATTAGCCACTGCCAAAGTTTTGCTGCCTTTTGCTTATAACATCTTCACTGCAGACATTTCTACAAACAGCCAAAGCCCAGATCTTGTATTATTGAAGCTATGCCATCAACTGGAGTTGCTTCAGCCTTTGTGTGTGTACGTGATTACCATACTTTGATAATTATGCACACAGCAAGAAAAGCAGCATTTCATCTGAAAGAATCTGATTCGATATCTACAGACAGCTTCCTATAAGGTCTTGCAAAGTAGGTCAGTAAATCAAATCACCAATAACACATTGCTTTTCTATGGATTGTTGAAAGCAGGCAAAAATAACCTCACTTAATGTATTTGCACTTTTATTTCCTGTTTATGAAATCAATTACTGACAATCTAATTTCATTTCTTGCTGAATCCTTCTTAATCATCTAAGTTTACTAAAGGAAAATTGTACAGTGGGAGATGACGGTTCTCAACAAAACAGTAGCTTGGTTCTCTGTACCCTTAAAAGCCTTGGGAGCATTTATGCATCTTTTTTTCTTATTTCCTGTAGAAAATATCAGTATGTTATAGAGGGGGAAAAGTTTACTATAAACATGCAAACTAGAAAATCTTGAAAAAATCATCAAGTTCAAAATTCATCACCTTTCTTGGCATCTGTGAAGGTTTTGCTTGAGTTAAAAACAGACTCAGGCTCACAGCTAAGGTGGGAAGAGGCAGCTGTGGAAGTCAAGAGGTCTCACCAATATGACACAAGACTGGAAAGCAAAGGTTGTGCCATATTTTACTGAGTTCTTTTTTTCCATTCACCTACTACAGTTGCAGCTTCAAACACATGTAGGAACACGTCAGCTTAAGACAAGCCCTGGCTTTTGTGAAAAGTTATCATTATTAAAGTTGAGCATTTCATAAAATAAATATTTGTAGCAAATAATCTCCCTTTTTAGTTCAAACCATTAATCTTCCTTGGCTGAATGAAAGATTTCCATTTTTCTCTTTTCCTCTAATAGCCTTCACCAGAATACCCAAGTATAAGGTATAATTCAGTGAAAAATTCACTGAAATAGTATGTTCTTTTATTTTCAGTCTTATTGGAAAAGTAACTTTTCTAAAACAGCTAACATTTTGGGATGGGGTTTTGGGGGGGTTGGCAAAACCAAGCAAAATTCGTACCTCTAGAAACTAAGACTTTTAAAGACTTTTACATTTAGATGAGCTTGTTCTAACACAGCTACTTTGTTTGTGCATTGTTTTCTACTTTTCCATATTTCCCTGAATTATTACGTCTTTTTACAGCCTTATCTGCTGTAATTTTGTACTTTTTTAGTTGCCCCTTGTTCTTGACAAAATGTTATTCACTTAGGGCCTTCATCCACTGGAAATACGATTTATTTGCAGATATAATATAAGATGGAAAGGACTGAGAAATTTTGTTAAAGATTCTATGAATGTCAGAAGACTATACAGAGCAATAAATATTTTTGTGAGTCATTTCATGCCAAAACAATATTTTATGTATCTTCAGTGTAGTTCTTCCTTTGTGCTAAAAAAAGAAGGGATAAATAAAGATTATAGAAACACAAACAGAAATAAATAATAAGAAGCTATAATTGTTAATTTCTTTGCTTCTCTATGGTTTCTTTTTTTCAGTTAGAGCAAGGAAGCGATAAAACTAAGAGTGCATAAACTAGAAAAAGCATGATGGCAAATCAGAGACCTGCAAGGAACATATGAAATGATACAGTCCAGGGAAAGGCTGGGCACAGCAGTCAGTAACAGACAAAACTGGGAGCCAGGAAATAAATGAAGACTATACATACCATCCCACAGCTGAAATTGGGAAAAGAAGGACAGCATAGGATGACCAAGGAACGAGGAAGGAAGAATGGTCTGTGGGAAGGTGAGAATCAAAAAAACTGAAGTAGTGAGCAAGTAGCCATGCTAACCAGTGAAAGGCAGCACATTTCCAGCTGGTTCAAGGTATCCACATGCCTCTCCAGATTACCAGCCTGTGACTCCTGTTGGCTTGGTCCCACAGCCTTTGCTTACAAAGTTTCCCTCCCACTGTTGCTGGTGATCGGCATACAGAGTTCTTTGTCAAAGAATGTGCCATCTGGGAAACCTCCACACTCTGGCATTGAAGAGAAGGCTGAGCATGATTTGGTTATGACCATTCACTGCTTGTACAGAGTGCTGCCTAGAGCATGGTGGCTGCATGTACTCTGTGTGCCATACAATGCAGGTAACACAAACAATAACCACTGAGTCCATCAAACGCTACATGCTCAACAGAGTCATAAAGCACAATTAGCCTTCTGTCTTTCTGTAATAAGCAGCAGTCTTCCTCTGAGGGGTGGATGGGCACTGTAGTGTTCACCTAGCAAACAATACCAATGATGACAAGTAATTTTAATGACAGTTGTCACAGTGGTGTTTTGGTTTAAGCATTATTCCAGTTTCAGATCACTATTCCTGGGAGTATATAAGCAGAGTCTTGATAAGGGTCTGGAATTCTTTGAGATCCTGAGTGGAAAAAAATGATAGAATCTCTAGTTTGTTCAGATCTGATGCATTCCTTCAACTAAATGTCTAGTTGATATGCTTTTGATTCCTCTATTCTGTAACCACAAATCCATTTAGTACAAGGAAAGCCAAAAAGCAAGAACATTATTTGTATTATTCAAAAAGAAGTCATGGGGTAAAAGGTGGTGTGGTTTAACACCAATTCAAGGCCAGGCTGGATGGAGCTTTGAGCAACCTGATCTAGCAGAAGGTGTCCTTTGGCAGGGGAATTGGAACTAAGTGATCTTTAAGTTCCCTTCCATTTTATGATTCTATTATTCTGCAATTCAGTGTATGATACTTTCTTTTTAATTTTTTTTTTTTTTTGTGAGATTGGTGCGTACCTGACTGTTGCTTGCTGTTGATACCTCGTTTTTTTTTATCTCTGATGTGGTTTTGCAGTACATGCTAGGGCATCTACTCTGTTCCAGCTCATTCATGTGTTTGTTATTTAATGCATGAATTTGAGGAGGTTCTGAGTAGCAGCTTATGTGAAGCAGAGGAGTAGTCTCAAGCCATTTACTCTTGACAGATGTCCACATTAAAAAACCCTCCCCATATTTGCCAGCTGGAAATCAGTCAAAAAAGCCTCACAGGGGAATGAGTCTGAACTTCCTTTTAGGTCAGGGTCTGTGTAGTTTGGTACATCAAAACACTCTCATTTTCTGCTATTCTTTCTCAGAGATAATAAAAGACTTAATTTTTAGAACAACCAGACCTGTATCTTTCACTAAGCATTAACACATAGAGATCAACATATCCTTACAAGGCTTTTATTAACTGGGATAATGAATGCATTGAAGTTATATCCAGAAAATTACTATTGGGGAAAAAAAAAAGAGAGATATCTAGTAATAACAGATTTGTAAAATAATTTAGAGAAATTAGGTTGCAGATACATGTGCATTCTTGATGCTATCATGTTTTAATATGATTGTGAACCATGTTAGAAACCATAAGGGAGGTTAAAGATGCATCAGCCTGCACAGCACTGAATGTAGTTTACCTTGAACTGCACTGGTTGTTGTCTCTTTTCAGCACAATTATACAATGATTCCTCCTCCATTTCTGACATGTTGCTAACCACTGCCCAAGAGAGGAGTAAAAATACCAGAAACGGTTTCTGAATTAACTTTAACTTGAACAAATAATGACTTTTGTATTTTACACCAGCCTTTGTTCATAAGGAAGCTTTTTACGTGATTGCTATCTCTGACACTGTGTTAAGACAGCACAAGGAACAGAAAGTCAGTGTTCTTGCAATCCCTGTTAAACCAAAAATTTACCTAAAATGCTGTCAAAACAAAATCTGAGCCTAATCCATTTTCCTTTTGAATCACTGACTGCACTCAATTTCTGCATAATCCTGACTTTCATTTCCATTTCCTTCAACTTCAGTTTCAGCCCATCACACGACTAATGAGGAAGAGAGCAAAATCATTTGCCCAGACTTTTTAAGGCTTAGGGATTTGTAGTTTATTTTATCCTCAGGACAAATATTATTAATAACTTGAGTGCAACCTATGCATTATAGGGTACGTTTTTTTCCAAATCTGAAAAAAAACAGTGTAGGACTGAAAATATGCAATTTGGCATTAAGGAAAAAAGAACAGTTCATCTCCATCTTCTCTACTCAGATGGAAGCCCACCACAGACCAAATCTGGTCTGCAGACCATCAACTAGAGTGCAGTAAATTAGCAGTATCCTTCCCTTGAATACTAAAAGCAGAACTTAATAAACATTTGTAAATTTGTAAATTACATTATAAATAATCTCTTCGTGACCTTTCTCCAGGTTAAGTGAAAATGGGCTTTTATTTAGAAAACCCATGTGAGAAATAAAGAATAAAATTGTATTTAATGGCAGAACAGTGTGTATATAGTGTGTACATGTTTTGAGTACATGCAGCCTTCCAAAACAGAGGTTAGAGTGGGATATATACCATGTTGCACAGCTAGTTGATAGAGTTATTATGAGGGTGGCTAATGAAGAATGGGAATGCAGGACAACACCAGATTTTTGTGGGGGAAAAAGAAAAATAACAGGCAGAATATAGATGATTTGTCCAAAAATATATTGTGATGGAAGGATAGAACCATTATAGTCACACTCAATGTATCTACAAAAGGCCATAATGAAATCGCAAAATTATCTAAACATGGTTGGATTTTAAACCCTGCAGCACTAAAAGTTCCCTTGCCATCCAACCCCTATAAAAGAGCATTTGATATATTAGGAATAACATAGTGCTGAGGGTCCTGATTCAGCTTTTATTGTGCCCAATAATGTTTTGCAATGAGCTACATCATTTTGGAAATAATGGCAGGATGATCAGACACACAAAACTTCCTTAAACTTCTTGTCTCTGAAGGCATTACATGTAGGTAACTGAAGCAGCAGTCCTCTGGTTGTACTGGGTCACAGTGGAAAAGCCTCTCTAAGAAGATGAACCTGAATCACACACATGTGGTTTAAGAGTGCTTTTTTCATAAATACCTCTCCTAAGTGATATGATGCTCCCTTTAATGAAAGTGCAGGATTGGGACCAGATAGTCCAAAATCTACCACATTTTTCTTCCCCTGAGCCAAATAGCCTAGAGGTAAGGATAACCCTCAAAACAATTTCCTCTTACCAGTTCTGACCTGGAGAGGACTATTCATGCAACTTACTTTAATCATCAGAGTCTAAATTCCCAAGTTATGTGGCCATTTTATTCTGCATGTGTAGTAAGCAGACATAGAGGGCTACTCTAAGAGGTGATGTAAATACCTTCCACATGACTTCAGGCACTTACTTAACTAAATCACGCTGATCAGTGGAGAATTAGGTATCTAATCTCCAGAAGGCAACTTGGATTGCCGGGTTTCAAAAGCTTTTTCTCAGAAGTGTTTCTCTCTCTCCTACAACCTCTCTCCTTTCCTCTCTCTCTCCCTCCCCCTCTGCCCCTTCTCCCTGNATTGCTTAAGTGAACAAGGACAGTTCTGATTTAACTACCCCAGCTTAATTAAATGCTGAAGTAAGATGAGACAAAACCAGGTCTAGGCCCCTAACTTAAAGATCTAAATGTAGATGCTGAAAGGAAACATTGTAAATACCTGCCATACTAGCATGTGATAAACACCAGCTCCTCATGTAGTAAGGAATTACCATTCTCTTATTGTCTTTGTCCATCTGCACAAAAAAGCCTTCATAAACATTCTCAATTAATGTATTTATTGCCTACCTAAATTAGCAGCACTTCTGATGATTGGAATGTTTCAACCAGCAGCTGAGCTCTTTGTACTGTGTGTTCCTTCTTAACAGATAGACTATTGCTTTCTCAGTGCTTTAAGCAAATAGAAGACTCAGTTATGCTGTAAATATAAACAGAATTAATACCAACAACACAGATCTTGAAAAGCTTTAAAACCAGACAGGGTGGCTAGCCACTGTCATGCGGCCCAAGAGGATAGTGGGATATGTGGCAATGTAAATTATTGTTCAGCTGTGTGAAGCCCAGTCTTCCCTTAGCCAATGCTTTGGGGAGCTACTGTTGTTACCACTTGGACAGCAAATGTGAACTATGCAGTTTCTCTAACTGATAGAATCAGACATCTGAATCTGGGTGGTCAAATTAAAATTTAGAAGCACAATGCTGGCTGATCATCTGTGAAACCAAGTTGCAGCCTACTGAGATCTACCACAGTAACCTACACCAGAATCCAACCTTACATAATACCGCATTAAAATAAAAAAAAAGCAGAAGTACTAAGTTGAAAGCAACACAAGAATGACAGTGTGCTGAGCTGAGTGATAAATTCATAACATACTTTGTCCTTAATGAAAACAGAGCTAGTTTGTGAAATAGTAGGAAAAAATGAAGCAATTCAAGGGGAAAAGGTTATATGTCCAGTTTTTTTGTTTGTGTGAAAGTATGTATGGTATGTTCTCAGGGTGACTACAAGAATTCAAGTGTGTTTTTAGCTGTGTAGCTCCAACATCACAAGTTTATTCTGCTTCACAAAAGTTATAAATCTTCTCCATCTTGTCAGGACTATTTTTGACTCATCTGCATAAAGTCCATGGCTAGAAGTTATGCTTTTCTCTAGATAAGTCAAAAGACTGCCATCACAATGAAGGTAGCATCAGAGGAAGCTCCTGTGCTAAGCCTGACTGCAGCACAATGCATGGATAGAGAGCTGCTGCCTGTGTCCTGAGACCTCCCGAGCCTGTCTCCTGCGAGATTCATGACTGAAAACACCACCAGTGAAGATCCGATCCTTCTAACTTGGTAAGGTTTGCAATAAATACCAATAATTTGGAAAAGCACTTGATTTTTGTCACAAAACTTTAATTATGTTGAGTATAGTTTCAAGTGCTTCACCTTCACTGAGTTTCAGAGGTTTTTTAAAGCATATCCAGAAGCTGAGCCTGAGTCGCTACAGGGTTTGCCTCTACACACTCTTCACTCTTTCATATCTTCACATTAGTTATCCGTATCTGCATAGCATGATGCCACTTCATCCATCCTGTATTACCATTTTCACATGCCATGACACTTATGGCAAAATTAGCCCTAGAATATGCCTTGCAGCAGACCAATAATTTAGGTCAGCTCTGAGCAAATCAATCTTTTGTCACTTCTGTCTTGCCTCACTACAAGTATATGCATGTACATTGGTTCATCCTGTGCATTATTAAAGCTTTCTCCCTCTCTTGCATAAGCCAAATCTAATGGACAAATTAATGGACAACAAAATTTGAATGCTTCAAAAATCATGTGAAGCATACTGGTGAGAAAATTATGGGCAAAACTTCAACAGGAAAACTAAACCTCACTTTCATACGTTTTCTTCAGAGTTGAAACATTGCTTTGGATTGCTGTTCCACAGTTAGCTCCCTTACATAGTTTATTCTTCCTAGAGGTTTACAAGCAGATCTGTGGGACAATGTGGAAGTCCTAAGCAAGGAGGTTGTCTACATAGAGCAGCTCACAGCCACCATAGACTAACTCGCCATGGGAAAATACTCTGTTGAAATAAAAAAGTAGTGTCAATCCTACTTTGCAAATGAAATAATTGCTGAAATTATAGACAATTCCACAGGTTTGAGTCACTCCAGACAAGCACTCAGACAATTGTCCTTGCCACAGTAATGAATTTGGCTCTGTAGAGGCAAGGCCACTCTGGAGTCACAGGTGAGAACCCAGTAAGCACCAAACAAAAAAAGCAAAGATAGTCCTGCCAACCTTGTCATAATTTACAAGGTAATACGGGGTAAAAATGAAGAGAACAAGTGCTGGTAAGGCCCCAGTCCATTGTTGCTTTCTGATGGTGTACTAGTTTGAAAGCAAACCAGAGAGAGACTCAAAATCAGAACTACAATTTAATAGGAAAATTAAGATAAAGGCAATAATACAGAATCACTGGCTTAAACTGACACAGTCAGAATACAACCTGGCACCCTGTAGGTCAGGCTTATGGTAGCAGTCCGACTAAATGGTGGCTTCAGTCCTCCTGAAGTGATAGATGTGGTTCTGTTAAAGTGGTGATCCTGTAGAAGGGTCTGGTCTTCCTCTGAAGGTCCAGTGGTGGTTATGTAGCTCTTCTCCTCTGGGAACCCAGTAGGTGAGGGCTGCTTGTGGTGTTCCAAACCTCAGATAATATGCAGGTAGGAATGTTTGGTTCCTCCCCCTGGGCGGAGCATCTCACAATGGGCTGATGTGATTTTATGAGTCATGCTGTGAGGCTGGATGGCCCAATAACAGAAAAATGTCCCTCCAGAGGGAGTTATCAGGGATGTGTCATGGAAGAGATAAAGAACACTGCCCCACCTGGTTTTAACAGATGGTGATAGAATACATACTTTTGGTTACATCTTACACTGTAACCTAAGACAGATGGCAAAAAAAAAAAAGGGTGAGGGAGAGCTTAAATAATTCCCAGTACAGCTCCTAAATGTATGACATGGCAGCACAGATTTTCTGACTCCCATCTTGCACTTACACCATTCAAACAAGCTTCTTTGTTTAAAAACTTTAAAAACATGGTACTTCAAGTATGTTTATTGGTAGGCAAGCTTCTATTTCACTCTGGTCAAATTCCAAACTGAATAATTACAGCCTGTCTGCTAAAAACTCCCACCATAATTTCATTTGGCTCTACTGTTCTAAACTACTGTGCAGAATAACTGCATGCTAAACATCTTCCCTGTAAAAATGGGCAAAGCAATTACACATGCCAGCAAAAAGGCTCCCCAATCTATTTAAAAGTTTGGAAAGCACTTCAGATTTTACCTGGGTGGAGGAGGGAGTCACCAACCAAAGATGTGCTATATGCTGAAACATCTGTGTTTAAATACACACATACAGAACTTACCAAGTACACTTACAAGGCATGGTCCACATGAAAGCTATGTTTCAGGAAAAAACGAAAGTCCACCACAATAAATTATTTCTATTTTAGTAGAGGAGGGGAAAATCAAAAAAACTCACACTTTTAACTATTTTCTCATTGTTTTCTCTACAAATCTATGGTCTCTCTAGAAAGCCACTATTCCACCCATACTCCCTCTGTATGCAGTCTGTGAATTTCATAATCCTCACACATTTTCCCAAGGAATTGTCTGCGCTAACCTTTGTTGATAGGTGTCAAAATATTTCACAGCAAAAAGCCACAGCATGTGTTGTAAATAGTAATAAGACCTGGTTTTGCAGATATTTTGCTTTTTATAATACACTGGGAATTCTATCAAATGAAACAGCCTCACTGCTTCTGTATGGCTTGTCAACCTGAACAAGTGAACTGGATATAAGTACCTCCATTGCTTTTCTCAAAATGTGAAATTGAGCAATAAAGTAAATTTTGTTGATGAGAAGGTAGATTGTGGATGGCCTTTTGGTACAGCATCAGCTGAAGGAAAAGGGCTTCTCAGTTACTCATCCTCAGGAACCTAGACAGGAAATCTCACCCTCAGATTTTACTCTCGGTTACCTGCTCCCTTGACAATATCTGAGCACACTGTCCACACAATGCAGTCATTCTCTTCCAGCTGATGAACTCCGGGTATATCTATGTCAAACAGCAAAGTATTTTGATTGCAACACAGGCCTTTGAACTAAAGCTTCAGAGGAATGTTGGCACAGAACTAACAATGCCGAGCAATTAGCTTAAGCGCTCTCCCACTGAAATGTAATCAGCATCTGAAATAAACCAACTCCTACTTCAGAGAGCAAAGAGAAGTTGATTTTGGAAAGAAGTCACCTGGCAGGGGTCCTTCTCACCGGAGAGGACTGAAGAGGTGCCACATTTGCCCTCTGGTGACTAGGCGTGAACGAGCCTTCCCAGCTCCCGGAGTTTCCTGGTGCGTTGGAGGTGGGGTGGGACCTCTCATGGACCCGCCTCTGAGTAAAAATAGACCTAGAAATATCGTGCAAAACTGGTTTGCTCAGGCACCCTGCAGGTCTCCTGAGCCTGTAGGAATGTCAGCATTAGAGGTGGAGGCCAGGACTCCCGGGAGCACTCGACCTCTCACAGTGGCTCCCAAGGCAACACAGACAGGAGGGTTCAAAACACCTCGGGCATCCATGTCTGGATAACAAACTGGTGAGTAATCAGAGGATCCTTCACCACATTTCCTTACACTGCTTCCTTTCTCACACGCTCAAAACTCTGTGTTAACCCAAGGCTGCACTGGACACCAGCAAGGACAGAACATTATGACATCCTACTAGACATTAGAAATGTACTGATATCTTCCTATACAGTCAGATGAAGTCTTTGGTAAGAAAAAGCTCTTGTAAAGGCTTTAATGACACAAGCTGACAAGGAAAGAGTAGGATTTTGTGTTACACTCTTGGCAGTGTGCTTATGTCAGAAACTCACACGTACAAGGATCCCTCTCTGTGCTGCCCAAAAATGAAGGTCGTTGGGGTATGCAAAAGACAAGTAAATAGCAAGAATTCCTAAATAATACCAATAAGAAAAACCTCTTACTTTTGATCTGGGATAGTTTCCCCAGTGATACATCTGAGAGCACGATATTGCAGATGAGGGCAGAGTGGAAGGAAGAAAGCAAGCCCTCCTGCAGCTGCCTTTGCTTTAGAGAAAAAGGCAGATAGCACCATGCCTATAGCTGATCTGCACGAAGGCTGATGGGGCTGTGCCAAAAGATCCTCACAAATGTGAAATGGGGAATATGATAAACTGGACATAAGAGAGCAATAGCAATGCAAAGATCTTGACAATAAGCAAGAGTCAAATGCCTAAAAATATCTTCCCACTTAACTCTGGAGGAGATAAATTGGAGTCTGTGTACTGCTAACACTGCCTCCCTACTTTCTGTGAAGAAACACATCCAGGTGATTGAGGTGTTCATCACACCCCAGGCGTGCCTGTCTCTAGTCTATTCCCTTACACTGATACAGGAGTAACAGTAATTTGGATATTCATGACAGATGACTCTTTGATTCCTTAACAGCATCAATTCTACAACCTCCCCATAGCTGGTTATGGTTTATTGAGAGTATGATGCTAATTAGGCCAGGGTTATAGATACAATCCCCATACTGGCCATTCACTACAGAGTTTGACTTAATGATCCTTGTGGGTCCCTTCCAACATAGGATATTCTGTAACTTCTGTAACAAAAAATAAGACCACAAATAAAGAAACAATCCTTGCTATGTAACTGAGTCTTTCTGACACAAATGAAATTAACTAGTACTTGCCTTGTGCTCAGCAAAAATCTAAAAATTCTTATTGTTGTTTTGTTTGTGTAATGATCTCCTGGTATCAATATATTATTAGACTTTTAGCATACCTTTAAAATCTTTTGTCAGTACCAGAAAGCAGTTCTTTCAGAGTTACAGCCTTAACAATTTTTCTAAACTCTAAGCAGTTTTGTAGCTCTTCTTTGAACTTTCTTCAGTTACTCCGATTTAAAATGTAGGACACAAGCTGCACGTGTTCCCTCAGAGAAAGCCTCCTGGTGTCCAAAAATGAGACACAATAGCGTTAATATCTTCTTGCAACTGCCCCCTTGTCAATTCTGCTGCCTCCTGCTGCCAGGTGTTTGTCCTGGTTTTTGCTCCCTAAGCATACCAGTTTGTCCTATTCATCACTGAACTTCCTTTTACAATTTTGAACTACTTCTATTGCTTACCAAAGTCATCCTGGATTTTGATCTTGTCTTTCATAGCATATGTAATGTTTGCATCTATATAGATTTTCTCTCTATCTTACCATTCACCGCTATTGAAACCAGCAGAGGAATAGAACTGTTCTTGCTTCCTGGTTTGAGAAGAAACCACTGGCAAATTCTCTGAATGCAGATTTTTAACCTTCTGTGTAAGTCCATCTGAATCTTCTGGATTGTCAGTCACATGATTCTGTATCAAAACTTATTCTAAAATCAAGATATAATATACTGATTCTACTCTTTCCTCTTGTCCTCTGAGCTGGTTAGCCTGTCAAGAAAGGAAGTGTGATTGATTTGACATTATGCGAGTGTAGATAAATGCATGTTAGCTCTTTCTTACAGACCTAGGCGCCTGAAATTGTTAATAATTTGGTTTGGTATCTTTAACCTTATAAATATATTTTAATCCTTTCTTTCTGTCTTCACTGCCCCTAACTTTTCTTTCTTTTCATAGTCAATAATTTGTGGTCACAGCTAATTTTTTTTTTCAACAGTGGAGACAAAGAAAAGCACTGAATATTTCAGTCTTCCCCCTATTTTGTCCATTAGTTGCTTAGTTCCCTATAAATAATGGAACTGCATCTTCTCTAATCATTCCCTTACTTTCAACATGAGGTTATTGATTAATAAAGCTGTGGCTGCATAACAGTCTTTCCAGGGTGATAAATGTCCTGCATTTCCCAGCATTCTATAAAATTTTAAATTGCTCTAAGCAGAATTTTTCAGCCATTTTGTATTCATCTTATAGTTCAGCTGCACTTACTATATTTCTTGAGCTTGCTTATGAGAATGTTGTGTGAGGCTGTGTGAAAAGCTACAATAAAACCAAGCTAGTGTACAGCTTCAGCTGCTTCTTCTTTAAAGAAACTTTTTCCATCCTGCTCCACAATGAAAATCTACAGCATTCGATTGCTGGTGCACACCTAAAATTAAATGCCCAAAAAGGAGACAAGACAGAGTTTTTAAAGTGATCCCAACCAGACCTATGAGGACCCCTATGTGACTCTGCTCCCCATAGCTTCCACCTTGTACCAAACTTGCAATACAAGTGCTCAGAGCCTTTGCTTTCCTCAATGCTTATGAAAATATCCTGGTTTATAAGCTGGATATAATTAGTGGTAAGAAACTCCCATCAAATTAAACAGAGACTATTAGAGAGAGGTGCAGCAAAGCTAGGCTGCAACCTTGTGACTCTGCCAATAAACCTACATGCCAGCAGCTCTGCTGTGCAGAACCAGCATCACAGAATAGGGGATTGTACATCAGAATATGTCCCATCTGCTCTTGTGCAGTGTCTGATTACGTGAGTCTCAGGCATGCATGTATCTTTTCATGTGGATTTGTGGGACCAGTCCTGTTTAACATCTTCACTGATGATCTGGATGGGGATATTGAGTGTACCCTCAGTAAATTTGCAGATGACACTAAGCTGGGTGGGAGTGTTGATCTGCTTGAGGGTAGGAAGACTCCACAGAGAGACCTGGACAGACTCAATCAAGGGGCTAAGAACAAATGGATGAGGTTCAATAAGGTGAAATGCTGGATCCTGCACTTGAGCTGCAGCAACACCATGTAGTACTACAGGTGACTTGAGAGCTGTTCAGTAGAAAGGAATTCAGGGGTGCTGGTTGACAGCCAGCTTGATATGAGTCAGCATGTGCCCAGGTAACCAAGAAGGCCAATGACATCTTGGCCCTTATCAAGAGCAGTGCAGCCAGCAGCACTAAAGAAGTGATCATCCCCCTGTGCTCAGCACTGGTGAGGTCTCATCTCGAGTGCTGTGCCCGGTTCTGGGCCCCTCACTTTACAAAGGACATTGTGGTGCATGAGTGTCCAGTGAAGGGCAACAAGGCTCATGAAAGATCTAGAAATATGTCTTAAGAGGAGCAGCTGAGGGATCTGGGTTTGTTCAGTCACAGGAGGCTCAGGGAGGATCTCATCACTCTCTACAACTCTCTGAAAGGAGCCTGTGGTGAGGTGGGGACCAGCCTCTTCTCCTGGGCCAGAGAGGACCAGAGGAAATGGCCTTAAGCTGAGACAGGGGAGATTCAGAATGGATAACAGAAAAAAATTTTCACTGTTAGGGTGGTCATGCATTGGGATAGGTTGCCTAGAGGGGTGGTGGAGCCACCATCCCTGAAAGTGTTTATGAGGCATCTGGATCTGGTGCTGGGTGATGTTTTAGTGGTTTAGGGGTTACAGTAGTAGTGCTGGGTTGATGGCTGGGCTGGATGCTCTCAAGGGTCTCTTCCAACCTTGGTGATTCTATGATGATTCTATGGTATTTGTACCCCTCTACTGTAATGTTTTCCATAATGACACTGCGTTACGGAAGCAGCTGGGAAACTGAGGCACAAGGGAAAAATGCAGTATGTCCACAGCCACACTGGCTGAGGCCAAGTGGGCAGGCACTGCAGTCTGGCCTTACAAAGCAGTCAGCCAGCACTTCCCCAAATGGCCCACACAGTTTCAGTACTTGCTTAATTCTGCTTTTTGTGTCCAGTGGTTAAGTTTGGAAGGTTACTTGTGCCATGACCAGCTCCTTAATTCCATCAGGTCAGTGTTCACATCTTTCCTCCACAGCCTAAACACTAAGTTCTGTTGTATGAAATGGTTCTTAAAACTACATTTGAAACTGCCTACGGTTGTTTTCATTTTCTATTCCTCCTCATTTCTCTGTTGTTCCTAATCATTATTTTTCCAGTCTGTATGGGTCCCTGCAATTGAATAATTATCCTGTCTTCATCGTCTGGGTTGTCTTCAAAATCACTCTGAATTTCATCCTGACAAACAACCAATTCTCTTTTCTTCTCTCTCTTGTGCTTCTGTCCTCTACTTTACCTTGTGTTTGTTTGCTTTGACTTACTTTCTTTTTACATTTCAAGCTCTGCAAGCAAGGACAACTCCAGGATGTGTAAAATGTATCTTAATTCTATGATGCCGTATAAGAAATAAGAATATAAAAAGAAGGTTGTTTTTATAATCAAAATAAGCACATGTTCTTAACTGTTTCCTGTAAAAGAGAAACAAATAGATTTACGGCAAGTCCTTGTGCCAGCACCTAACTGGTTCATCTTTTCCTTCTCCCAGCTAAGCAGGCAGTAAATAGACATGGGAACTGCTTTTTTCAGAGGCAGAGTGAAGGCAATGCCTTTGGGAGGCAGAGATCTGTACTAACTGACATATGACTTGGCTGAAAACCAAGACAAGAGATGTGCTGTGTTCAATTACATGATTTTATTTCACTTTATTGTTATCAATGCTAATCTTTGGAGGAGCAAGGGAACAGTTGCTGCCTGCTCTGCTTTGTTTGCCCAGTCGTTCCACACAATCCCCTTGCAGGACGTTTTCCATGCAGAGACCCCACAACACATCTGCTTCCAACATTTTACTGTGAAAATTTACTTTTAATGCAAAGAGTGTATTAACCACAAGTACATGGTTGGGATTGACAGATTGATTTTGAAGCTGACTATCTTTTGAGGGTGACATTTATTTAGATCAACCCATGGGCCATTTTTCCCAGTATGCACTTTTAAGCATCAAAACCAAGTGTGGTTGTCTTCTTACTAATAAATTTATGTCAATAGAACAAAGAAGACTTGAAATTCTGTAAGTAAAAACTTTCTGGTGGACTGGCCACCTGTATATTTTCAGTGCCAGTGTATCTCAAATATCTGCATAAACAAATCACAATTATTTGCCCTGTAGAATATTTTTTTTTTAAATCAAACAATGCTTCAGCACTTCTTACTTCAATCTAGATGATCCTTAATTTAGTTCTAGGAGATAGTCTTTGAAATAGTGGTTGTCTGAAGTGGTAGAATTATCACATACTTTAAATGTCAGCTCTGCTGAAATTGTGCAATTAGATCATGACTGATGTGGCTTTCTAAAAACCAAGTCTAAAATTTAACCCTAAAAGAGTCTTAATCCAAGAATTCCACATTAATGAAGAACACTGTGGAAGGATAAATCATTTACTGCCTAATGCACATATCATTGAACACTACCAAACTAATTTTAAAGGGACATAACAAGTTCCATTTGGAGTTGCAGAAAGTTTTGTTCCAAATTTCACTGTATGGGCTATTCATCTGTTAAGCAAAAAAAATGTCTCCAGGCAGAGAATTCAAGTTCAAGTCCCTGGTATTTCTCAAAAACAATCAGATGAAGCAAAACATTAAAGGCAGATCTGCAAATCTTCCTGTGAAATGCACAGGAATTAAAAAGCCTGTTTGCCTGAAGGAATATTAAGTGGAAAAGCAACTGCAAGTCACACTACCAAACAATTGGAGCTGCAATCATGTGCTGTTTAACTGCCTGTTTGAGAGCCTTGTTCACTCACAAGCCCGTTTTCTGGGATCCTAAGTGCTAGGTCAAAAACACTGAAGCCACAGAATGCAAATGTCTGGATCAGAGTAAAGTTATTCAGCAGGCAGCTCAAATCAACTTGGAAAAAACAGTGGCTTTGTACCAGTAGATACTGTAAGCCAGATATTATCTTTGCATGCTGCAGTCTCTGGCTTTCCCACCGCTGCCCATAAGCATTTTACCCATTTTTTCTGTCCGTTCCTTCTCACTTCACCAAAAGGCCATTTTCCCCATTTTATTATTGTTTCATTTAAATGCAAATTCAGGATCAGTCTCTTGTCTCCTTGGACATTTACTAGAACTGGAACATTCATTTTCAATATGCACCATATCACACCTGCAAATTTTGATTTTGCTCTAAGGTCCAGCACCTGATGCGAAAATCCCGCTCCATTAACCCCATTAGCCACAGCCATAGGTTTTTTTCTTGTTATTGGCTGTGATCTTGCTATTTACACACAGCTTCTGCCCATCACAGTCCAGTTCGAAGTCAGGTGGGAGTATTGGATCTTCCAGATTTCTAGGGAAGAAGCCATTATGACAATGCACGATGGTGGAAATGCATAATGGTGAAAATGCACCGTGGTCGTGGGAAGCCCAGCAACCCTTGTGGGTGAGCACATGTAGAGCAGAGCAAAGCAATGAGTAAAGACAAGTGAGCCAAGAGCATTTCAATCCTTCCTTGCTGTGACAGCCTTGACTGAATCCTAGCAGGACAAAGGCTAATTATAATTTCTGTAATTTTTAATAGTACTGCTCGTGTTGCTTGCAGAGCATCTTGGCTTCCCTGTCATGAAAAGGCAGTTTGCCACCATCGGGAAAGAAGGGGCATCCAGGAGAATTGCTGTCACACTACAGGAGGGCATGTGCCCATGCAGATAAAGTGGCATTCTGGTTCAACACCTTTACATTTCAGCAACACATCTAAGATGATTCCACAAGCAAGAGCCAAATCAGTCTGGCAACAGTCCTGCTAAGAAGTTCTCACTATGTGTCCTTTACACCTTTCTTTTTAATCTGTGTTGGGTCTTAAGCACTTTGCCTAAAGGGCTGTCTCATATTAACAGCCATTCTCCTCCAGACCCCAGCTGGGCACCCTGCACTGCTTTCCCTCTCCTGCCACAGCGTTCCTGAGCAGGCTGCAGTAGATCTCCCTCCTTAGAGCCATCTGAGCTGGCCCATCCAGCCATGTGAGACTACGCAAGAGTAGAGAAGACCGAGTGCCCTGCATCTGTTCTGTTTTGCCAAGGTCTTTAACAGTGTCCAAACGACCAAGTCAGGCTGAATGCTGATAGTGCGAGAGTTTTGCATGTTTTAGGCACAGCAGTTGACCCCTTAATATACGTTTGGGCTGCAGCAAAATTTAAGAACAGAAATGCTGTGATTATCCTGTCATATTCTTTAGAATCAATAGCTGCAAATCAAACTGTTTGAATTTTTTCTCCTCGTCTGCGAAGGGATGATACTCTGGGTACATGAAATATTGTAGGTTACCATTAATTTCCAAACCTACAGTGTATTTTTTGTGAAAATCACAGCTCTAAAATGAAAAGCAAAGTATTTTAACTCATCCATGTTTTCTAAAGTAGTGTTTTGGCATTAGAACATAATAGATTTTGGGATAGTTAACTACATTTGGAAAGAAATGTAAAATATTACAGCTACCACAATCACGTTAACTCAGCCACACTGTACATATATGACTCCTGTCATCGTGAATGGGTGCAAAAAAGAGGGACTTGCTCTCATTTCCAGCAGGCTGGGTGCCTGCTGTGGCCCATGGCAGCTGAGCAGTTGAAGCACCAAGGCCTCTGGCGCAGTCCTGGACTGGCTGCTACTTTCTCATTAGGGCACACAAAGACTGAAACGTTGCACATGAGCGACTGTTTAAAAAATGCAGTTGCTAATGGTGATCTAAGACAGCACAGGAATCTATGGCACAGCTTGGACCTGAAATTTAGCCCGTTGAGCTCTCTGCATGGGCAGATTATTGTTCGGTACAAATTGGACTAAAGTGTGTACCATCAAAGACCTTTTTATTTTTGTTTTTGTTTTTATTTTTTAATTTCCTTACTTCTTTGCATTTTGATTCACAATATTTATATTTTAATACCTGAAACCTTGATAGTTTAATAACAACATAAATTAATCACGGAGTTTTTCTATCTATCAGGCTATCCTGTCTGAAACAAATAAAATCCTATCTGAACAAATAATCTCTGAATCATTAAACTAAACAGAATAGAAATAGAAGGAAATACCTTGGAACGACTGCACAAGCTCCATTTTTACTGAAGTTAGTGATGTTTTTAATTAGTAGATTTTCTTTTAAAAGCAGTAAAAAACATCCCAAGGATTGCTCAGACTTATTTCAAAAGGTCTAAAATTATAAAGACTCTACAGAAGTAAGCAGCATTAGAAGCCACTCTTCAAAAAAAAAAANACATTTTTTCACTGTCATCTTTTATTTTCAAAAAAAAAAAAAAAAAAACAAAAAACCCCAAAAAACTAAAGGTTCCCAACAAATCTAATAGAAATTGGGCCTTCTTGTTGACCTGGAGTTTCGCAGATTTTTCCTCTTGCTGCCATTGTGCAATGCTTTCTTTGGGGAAAAAAAGAGTCATGGCAGGAGGGAGAGAGAAAGGAGGGGGAAAAAAACTTTAATGAAAAGATTGACAGTACTTCTTGGAACTGGTACTTGTGCACCCACACTGAAGTGAGTTTGTCCTATGAATGATAAGACAACTTTGAAAAGGTTTGTTATTCACTAAATGACAATACTCAGAAAATTAACACCACTGCTCTATTGTTTTATGTTAGAAGTGCTCTCCATGATCTGAATTCTCCTTCTGGGCTTGATCTCATCTTCTAGTCTATAGAATCAGAGAATCATTTAGGTTGGAATATACCGCTAAGATCAAGTCCAACCCTTAAACCAGTGTTGCCAAGTCTACCACTAAACTGTGTCCCCAAGCACCTCATCTACACTTCTTATAAAGACCTTAATGGTGACTCAACCATTTCCCTGGGCAGCCTGTTCCAACGCTTGACAGCCCCTTCTGTCAAGAAATTTTGTCTAATATCCAACTTAAATCTCCCCTGGTGTAACTTGAGGCCATTTCCCTTCATCCTATCACTTGTTACTTAGGAGAAGAGACTGACCCCCACTTCAGCACAACCTCCTTTCAGGTAGTTGCACAGCATGATAATGTCTCCCTGGAGCCTTCTTTTCTCCAAGCTGAAAAACCTCAGCTCCCTCAGCTGCTCTTCACAAGACTTATGCTCTACAGCCTATGTATTACTGTGTGAGAGCAGGTAAGAATGTCTGACTTTATATATCATTTCTGTAGCTAGTCAGATATTAACTGGAATCTGCCTGCCTTGGGGGACTGGTTGTAGTTTTATTTTACTGCTGCCAGTAGTTAAATTCAGCCCAGGACTTAGAGACTGATACAAATGCCACTGAATACCCACTCTCTCAGAACCTGGAGAAGGCAACATGTTTTAGGTTCAAACCAAGCACAACTCCAGTCCAGCTTTCCTGTGTCCAGAGGGAAGGTGCACACTTGATGAGGATGCTCCCATAAAATATGGTTCAGGACTACTGTTGCTAATGACTGAAAGTGATGACTATGCTCTAAGAGTAATCACATTTTTCTATGAAGTGAACTGATTTTATTCTAGCTCCTAACAGGCAGATACCCAAGTGATAAGAGAGGACACTGAAATGCCCTCTCAGCCCTGCGGGCAATGCTTGCCTGATGAAACTGGGATTGAAAGGACAAGGGGGTACGAAGTAGTTCAAAATGGGGTTGCACCAGTTCAAACAGCAGGTTAAAAATGTTCCTTCACAAGGTTTCGAGCACATCTTCTTCTCATCACTTTAAATCTGTTTGTAAGATAGTGACTGGGTGATAATGAATGCTATCCATTTACTTTGCTTGCTGAATATACTGATTAATTGTGCACAACACTTTGAAGATAAAGCACTGTGTTGTTAATAAACACAGTCTAATGATTCTCTCCTGGTTTTTTTAGCACTTCTCTTACTTTGTCCAAGGTGTAAATACCTTACTGCAGCTACAAGCAGCCAGGCTGGCCAGCTGCGTGGGCCACATGCTGATTTCAGCTGAAGGCTTTCACATCAATTGTTCTGTGGCTGTTCCCCTCCATTGCCAACACACCGCACTGTCTCCTGTTGCTGTTTCCTTGTTTGCTTGTTCGGGGGCAGATTAAGGGAATTTCCGTGATTTCTGCTGAAAAGGGCCCTTCCTTTGCAGCAGGCTGCCATTCCCCTCTGCCTAATACACAAAGAAGGCAGCCAACAGGAGCACAACTGCTTTCATTGGCTGCTAAGAGTCTTTGAGTGGAACAAAATTACCAAACGAGAAGAAACACTAATTTCCTCTTCACTCTCCTCACCCTGCCTCAGAGTAACGTTAAGGGGGCAATTTTCTTTGAGTAAAGAATGAACTTCTCCCAGCCGCAGGAGTGTGACAGAAGAGGCTGCTGAAATCAGCTGTTAGCACAGATTGATATGTTTTTCACACCTAAAAAGACCTTTCATTTAGTTTTCTCTCGTGGACTCCTGCAGCCCATGCTTTGGAAAGACAATGAATATTGCTTTCGCATGTAATTGCAGGCATGCACCACTTTAAAGGTATTCAGAATCAGGCAAAGCACCACAGGAAAACAAAGAAGCAACGTGAATGCTTAGCTGCTAACACTAGCTCTCAGTGAGAATTAAACCTTCTGCAAGGCACCCGTGTCAGCCTCGCCTGGGTTAAGAGAGCTGCTCCATTAGGCGATAGCAACACCGAGCTCGTGGGAGCTGACCCTGCCAACAACTGTACACGAGCTTCATTTTAAACCTATGAAAATACTCCCATTTGGGCTATCAATATGCACAGAGCTAACAACGGGCTGAAAACGTGGTCCTGGGAGCAAGACCTGAGAGCAAGACTCCTCCACCAGCCACCCCAGGGGACCACGGCTGCAGAAGTTCTCAGTGGGTCACATATTTCAAACATTCAGAGAGAAACAAGATTTTGGTTGTAGGCTGTTGCTGTTGTGAATGCTCAAAGCAACTAAAAATGAAGCTAAATATCTTCTTCACTTCGTGTGGTGCACACAACAGTATTTTGATACAAAATTATCAAAATCAAACATCTCTGCAGCTAATCCTATGGCTCTTTTTCAGTGCCTAAAACCGTGACAGCAACTATATATGAACCCTTTCCCATACCTGAAGTATACCTAAATCTCTCTTCTGTTTCAATCCCTTCATATTTACCAACCTCACTGACATCACATTTTTCCTTTATGACACCAGTTTGGCTACTTCTACCTCTATACTTATTTTCAATAAAATTCCCAGGACTTCAATATTTAAAAAACCTGAAATTAGGACATGGTTCCAAATTTGTTATGGGGGAAGAGATAAAAATCCAAACCATCATTTCATAAGCCTTATTTTCTTAGAAAAACATGGCAAAAATATGACTGTATGTCAAACTATAAAAACTGCTAAAGGATTGAGGAGCAGACATAGTACATAAAGTTATTTTTTTCTACCCTTCTTTGCCAAACTAGATTTAAATGTGTTCTACATCAATAGTTATCATAAGCCTATAATACAGCACTATGATCCATGGCAGTAACCATTTTGAATAAGATGTTATTAACACACAGAAGTCATCTGTCTGTTGCAATTCCATCAAAATACTCCATTCTGAGGTCAAAAATGTTTTTCCCCTATCCATCTGCTACAGTTTTGGAGATTCATTGAATAAAGAAGACAAAAATTTTAAATACTGAGCAAATCTATTTTAAGAAGTATATTTATCACAAATCTAATGTGTTGGGTGACTAATAACATACATGTGTGCACTGCGCTTGCCAAAAAACATCAACATTTCCAAATAGTTACCACATTTACAATTAAAATAATGTATTTGCCAAATGTTTGGTTGTTTTTCTTTGTTTTATTCAAATGATGATTCCTCTTCTGTTCCAAGTGCAGAACAAAATTTCCTGAGTATCAGAAGCAAAACATTAGGGGGAGATTCTAATGTGTGATAGAGCCTCATTCAGCTCTCAGCTATACAATATTGCTCAGATTGTATCAGGCTTGTCATTGTTGTAGGAGGCCTAACAGCATCTTAACAAGGAAAACTGAAATGAGGCTCTAAATTTTGCCTCTTACAGGTCTCTTGCTTGTCAGTTGCAATTGTCCAGCCATTTCTCATGTTGCCTGATTTCTGGCTTGTGCTGCCCCTCCTGCTGCATCCGTCCTTCTGTAAGCGATGGAGGCAGGAGAGGTGGGTGGCAGCAGGAGTTCACACTCACAGCACTCTCATGCCCCATGGTAACTGGTGTGCAGAAAGCTTAACGTGTGAATCCTACTGCCTTAATGACTTCTGCTCTGAGGCTGGGCCAGGGAGTGGAATCTTACAGAAAAATAGAAAAACAGATGATCAAAGACGGATTAAAACTGCATTGCCTTTTTGTAACAATCTCATTCTTAAGCCTCCCACCTACTTCAAGTACAGACAGCTGCAACTTCAGTGGAATGTAGAAATGAAAGTCAAGTATTGTTAAAACCACAGATTTCAGAAGAGAAAACACAAATGAAGTACCTAGTGATTGCTTCCCATTAGTATTTTTCCTCTCTAACAGCAGAAAGGGAGGTTGAGGCTTACCCAGTGGTTGATCTAGTGGTCTGCTGCCTGCATGTTCCATTCTTTCATCCCATTCCAATGTGCCACTGTTAGCATCAGCCTGACATGGTGGTAAACCTGATCAGGGAGCAATATCATCAGGCATTCTGAAAGCAGAAAAAATATATCTCTTTTTCTTGTTATTTTCTGATCATTGGCTCCCAAAAGAGGCTTATTTTATGGGGTCAGATATGTACCAAACTGGACCAATTGCTGGGGAATTATATGGCCAGAATCAGGGAAGGGGATGGGAACCATCAATCATTGAAGAGAACTTCAAACCAGCTTAGTTATAATGTGAAACCCCTCTTGAAGAAATTAATGATCAAGGACAGGTTACAAGGGGAAGGACAGTAAAACAAAAGGACTACGGGTTCATTAATCATCATTTACTACTTTCAGCATTTATTTCCGCACTTCCATGTATCACCACACTGAGAGAATGGCTTGGGAGAGGTGCCAAAGGCAGCAGAGATGTAGTTAGAGTGAAGATTTGGGAGACAGGAGGTCCCAGCTACAAGCTCCAGTTGTTGCTTTAGTATGCCTCTAGATGAACAGTCTCCAGACTCAATGTCCCCGCTCAGGCTCCAAGATGTTAGGTGAGAGATGGCTGCCCCAGGAGTCACATCATGGGGTCAGGGTTGCATTGATGGTATTTTAGTTTGGCCACTGGGCAGCTATGCAGGACTTGGCTTAATTCCAACATGTAAAAGTAGTGTACCATATTGTCTAGTTAGAGCTCTATGTTTGGCTATTTTCTCTAATGACAGTGAAGTTTGTCCTCCTGGACGCTTATTTTGGTAGTTAATTTAAGTTACATTTTATTACTTTTGTATAATTTTCTTCTTCAGTCAGCTGAAAACGGAGGCTAAATGCAAACCAAAACAAATCCAGCAAGACTAAGTAACATCTTCGGGGTACTATAACATTGGCATAGGTCATCTAATCATTGTAGACTTTACCTTCACTAGAAGCATTGCATGCTTAATAAGCAAACCCATCTACTGACAGTCTCCACACTCCTCTTACCAGCATGGAGCAATTCTTCTCCATTTCAGTGCACCATTTGCCCAGGGCCCTTTTAGCTCAGACTTCCAAGTTTCATATAATAGCAGTACAACTTGCAGAGCAACTGAGGCAATTTTTTCCCTAAATTCACCAAGGGCAAGGGCTTGGCTGAAGGATCAGGGCCACTGTTAAGAACAGCATTTCGGGGATGAAGCTGCCCAGTTATACAAGCCCAGAAAATAATCAGAGACCTAGAAAATTCAGCCTACATGATTAGTTTGAATGAATGGTGGATGAAAAGTGTAAAGAATGAAGGCTTAGAGAAGGTATAATCAAAATTTTCAAATACATAAAGGGTTTTTGTGAAGAGACAAGAGCAACCTACCTTCTTGAACATCCTTGTTAACGTAAGGGAAAAAGTGTTTCACCTGCAGTAAGGAAGATTCAGATGGGATATTAGGATTACAATAACAGTTAAGAGGTAGATGGATAGCCTGCAAAATGCTCAGACCTCCATCAATGGAGATTTTCAGGAGAACATAGAATCATAGAATTATGGAATACTTTGGGTCGGAAGGCACCTTGTGAAGCTCATCTAGTCCAACTCCCTGTAGTGAGCAGGGACATCTACAACTAGCTCAGGTTGTTGACAACCCTGTCCAGCCCGACCTTGAGTATTTCCAGTGATGGGGCATTGACCACCTCTCTGGGTAACCTGTACCAGTGTTTCACCACCCTTACTGTAAAAAATTCTCTTGTATCTAATCTAAATCAACCCTCTTTTAGTTTAAAACCATTACCTCTTGTCCTGTTGTAACAAGCCCAGTTAAATGCTTCTCCCCATCTCTCTTATAGGCCTCCTTCAGGTACTGAAAGGCCACAACAAGGTCAGCCTGGAGTCGTATCTTCTCCAGCCTGAACAACCCCAACTCTCTCAGCCTTTCTTCATGGGACAGGTGCTCCAGCCCTCTGATCAGCTCTGTGGTCCTCCTCTGGACAAACCAGTCAAAATTTATCTTTAGGTCTATGTGATACTGCTCCAAGCCAATATCCAACTAAATACCTCAGAGGTCCTGTCCAGCTGCCTGGGTCTGTGAACCTCCTCATGTGAGCTCACACAATAGATGTGGTCCCAGGAGAAAAACCACAAGTTCCAGAGGGCCACTGGTAGGGGACTTCTGCATCCAGTGGTGACTCTTTGTGTGACAAGCCTTGGCAGGAGGCACCACCCTGCATGAAGAGCTTTCTTGAAGGAAAGAAGCACTCAGAACTATGTAAAAGGTGACCAAAATTCTGATTTGCCTGAGCCACTGTGCAGGACGGTTCCTTAGTTGATCTGATGTGACTGAATTTTGCTCAGCTCTCACAAATTTTATACCAGGCTTTGCAATCTGCTTTCTCAGAGGAGCACCATTTATGCAAGAATTACTAGAATGAATTATAGCTGCAGCCTCAACTATTAATCGCTTTGGAAGCAAAACCCCAGGCTTTCTTACACTGCATACAGGAAAGGAGTACAAGCACAGAGCTGATGCATATATACATGTATTTATATACACACACACAAAACTGAGCCATTGGAAAACTGAGCATCTGTGTTTTGTACTTGCAGAATCCTATACAAACCCTCACAATTCACTTCAGATTGCATGAGTTCCGGTTATGTGATGTGCCTGTGATAAACATGGGGTTTATTAACATCCTGAGTTATTGTCCACAAGAAAATAACTTAATCTTCTAATAAATTAAAACAAGAAAACCAGGCATTTTTAAGACTGATGCATAGAGGACATTGAGATTTTGCAATATCCTGATGAACTAGAGCTGTTTACTGCAGACAAAAGACGGCAAGTGCACTTTGGCTAGTTCTTTGTTTCATCTCTCTCTGAGGACAAACACCACTTTATTCTGGCCTGAGTCCAAGTGAACCAACTGCTTTCATCAAGAACATTTTTAGATACTCTGACAGAGTGGCAAAGGCACTCCAAATGTGATTAATGGCAATGGAAGATCACACCAAAGGTTAATGCTTTTTCAGCTGTTTGCCACTGTTCTTAAACCAGAGATTTGGATGCATACTGGCCACCTATTTCACCTACCCATGCAGGGCACTTTTCATATGGTAGATGAAGATTGCACTGGAGTTCTGGTAGGCAAATGTAACAGAGTAATGTGAGGGGTAATTGAAAGTTTATTAGTCCATCTTCATGCTGTTATCTAACCAAACTCCTTCGAGTTGGATGTCCCAGGCCTCAGTACAAACCTCATGATTTATGTATGCCAAAAGCTGCTTTCAAAAACATTCATCCTTTTACCGTCTCCCATGAGCATGAAAACATCCAGGATGTCTAGCAGGATGCCATGTATTTATTTTCCATGTTGCTCACAAGGATAAGCTGCTTTAGCAAACCCACATGGGGTGGCAAGCAGTGTTAAGGAAGAGAAGTTTCCCGTTCATTACCCCATTCCATCTCCTCCCTTTGGCAGAAGCAGGTAAGATGTGATTTTTCTACCAATTTCATTGACATGAAAATAACCACTCTTAGAATCAGGGCTAATGAGCTAGAAATGTACAAGAACAAAAAAATTGCTCAACACCTTCAAGTGTGGACACTGAAATGCAGCTATTTGACATGCTGAGCTACAACAATGGCACATGATTTATTGATTAGTTGCCTTTACATGATGGAAGCTCAGCTAGTCATTTAAAATACACATATTATCTTGGAAATATTCCTTTGAATAAAAAGGTAAAATACAGCTTCTGTGGTAGTAGTCAATACTTTATTTTTCCTATTTAACTGAAGTGTCATTGATGAATTCTGAAAGGTCTAAATATTTTTAAATGACAAATGCTTCTTTAATGCTGTTGTACCATCTTAAACTCCTGCTATTTAATCTGCATTCTAAACTACTATAGTTCAGACACACTTCAATAGCATGAACACAAAATTTCTGCAATATATATTTGGAAAATACTAATCACACAGTATCTGAGATTACTGATGTAAAAAGATGCATTATTTCCAGCACAGAATAGGTAAATCTGATTTTCCACTTTTGAACACTGTGATCATGAACTCTTATTTGTAATTGTCTTCCCATAGCCTACCTCTCCATAATAAAATGAGTTCAAATATTAGTAGATAATGAGATTCTACTTTTTTTTCTATAATATAGATATATTTATAGAAGCATGCGTGGCAGTTAGCTGATTCCAATAGACAATTTTTCAACCAGCTGAAGAATTACCAATACCACCAAGTGTAAGTATATTGGCTGTGGTTAAAGTGAATGGCAGAGCAATGGCTTCGGTGCTTTGCTAGGCAGCTTAATCAAAGTTGGAAGTGCTGGTTTGTCTGGTTTATATATATACAGGCATGTGTGTATGTGTGTTTGTGAAGGGCTTATTGAAACAACAAAAGGAGGAGGGAAAGAAAAGGGCAGGGCCAAATATTTGTTGTGAATATTTTATATTAATTTTCATTTTACCTACATTTTGAAATACCACTAAAATTCCTGATGAAAATTCTTCTAATTTTTTTTAATTAAATTCCTCAGAAAATTCAAGATAGCTCTAAAAAATGCAAGCATTGCCTATATGAACCTCTTCATTAACCAAGAACATCAAGTCTTGACTGCGAGGGCTGCTACTTGTAATAGTTGTGCATATGCATATAGATATTGTACACATCCATACAAGGCTTTCTGTGGATTCCACACAGAAATTGTATCCAGAGCCTGCTGCTTTTTTATCTCATACCTTTGTGCAGCAATTTATTTATGTAAAAAGTATATGCAAAATGTTTGTTAAACTAAACAAAATAAAAATTCTGACTGTGTAGCATTTTGCACAGGATTAAACAAATGTATCAAGTAAGGGTTGGTTAGGAAGTACCAAAACCCGCTTGCTCTGGGTGGATCAAATATTTTCTAGTATCAAAGGAAAAAAAATGAAGGGAATTGTACAATTAACCTTAGGTTATTTTACCCTTAAACATTTTTTTCCTGTATTGTTGGAAAATGGACACTGGGAAATCCATCAAGCAAAGAACAATCCCAAATGTATACAAATTGATCTGCCAAGTGAGCTTGGTACAAAGGGCATGAAAATCAGGATGTGCACAGTGACATTTCACAAATCTAATAATAACACCTTAGATTTATCTGGCACTTTTTATACAGAAAAAGTAGATCCCAGGGTGATTTATGGACTGTAAAAATATTAATATGTATATTTGGGTCATTTCAGTCACTGGCAGAAGATGATGCAGTGCCCTATCCAAACCAGAGGCATCAGATGGAATGAAAAATCCTTATAGATGCTTTGTTTATATCTTTGCCATGAGACTAAACTCATTCAGGTAGTATCCTACTTCTTGTGCTTTTTGCTTTCCCATTGATATAAATTTCTTATAAAGGATGGTGGTAGCAGGAGTGCTGGGGCAGGCTGAATCTCAACGGCTGCCCAGTACAGCTGGTGAATCGCTGCTTAATGAGGAATAATCCTTTTCCCCTTCTTCCCCCTCCCTACCCTTCAGAAGAGAGTTGAGATATGGGACATCCCCAAGCAGGATGTAAGGAGGTTGATCAGACATGTGGGCATACAGACAATCAAAATTTTCTGCACACAGAAAACGCAATTTTCAAAACTTTTTAAAGGATTCGATGTTCTTTTTTAGCTGTTTGGGTTGCTCCCAGGTTATCTCCATGACCACAGGGCAACAACCTTCCTTCCTAAGGACTGATAATCAATCATCTGACTGTTTATCTGCCCATCAGCCCCTCATAAAAATGTCAGAACACATTGGCTAGTTGCAAACAAATGAATAAAAGAGGTAGAAACCTCAAAGATAATTAAGTTCCCAGGGATTTGTGAGCATCAGCGACTAGAGACTCAAATTAGTTTTCCAACAGAGAGAGATGAAGGAGGAACTGGGCTGTTAAGGGCTGTGCTTGGCAGCTGCCCGCGGCCCCGGCAGCGCCGGCAGCCGCGCTGTGCAGGCAGCACGCGGCGCTCCGCACCCGCAGCAGCGCCCGCCTCTCGCCACCCGTCAGAGATGTCACATCGGACATGAAACAGAAATGGGAGACGAGGTTATCGCAATGACTGAGTCAGAGACGAAACCACAGGAAACCTGGCTTCATTAGTTCTGTTGATCATGGAAAAAGGTGTTTTTAATAATAACAGCTGAAAATTCGGCTGTTTTTTATAGGCTTTGAAAGTCTCAGCAGTATGGCTGCATCTTGGACAAAATTCAGAATTGAGGGCATTGGGAAGAGAAGCAGGGAGGGAAGAGGCACAGGTGTTGCCTTCAGTGTAAAAGAAAATAACATGTAGAGAAAAAATAACAGAAAAAAATCAGGAGGATACACGCAACAACAAATGGGTGATAACAAAGTAAGGAGAGAAAGAGGGAATGCAGAGGGAGAAAATAAAGAGGAAATCGAAATCTGGACTAGAATTCTGTTCACACACAGCCCTGTCATCTGTGTCCTGATGCTGGAGAGGGAGGGAACAAAGCTTTCTGCCCTGAGCCACACCCTGTGCTCGTGCCTGACTGCAGTGAAGATCCCCAGGAGCCCGGGAAGCTGTTAATCAGTCAGTCCTTGACTTGTTGATCTTTTCTAAGCATCTCAGCATTTAGGATTTGATTTGACTTCTTTTCTTCTTTTCTTTTTGGGTGGATGATGATAGGGGAGGGAAATAATCCTTCAGCCGTAAATGGCAGGTTTTGTTGTGCAGCTGTTTTTCTGGGTTCACTGGGGAATATCTCCCTGTATCACTTCTCCATGGGTCAGAAGGATGTTGTGCTGGTTCCAAGACAAGGAAGAGCAGAAGACCATCTTGTGAACACTTTTCACCTTTGCAAGTGGGCCAAGTGCCGAATTCAGCACAGAATTCAGTAACCAAAGTGCTTGTGGCGCTCATTTGTGTCCCAGCTGGCAGAAGCATGGGCCAATATGCCATGCTGCTGCTTTAGCACATCCACATGTGCCTGGCAGAACAGCAGCTTATGGAGGCTTAGCAGAGAAGATGGCTGTCCTGGGGTGGGATGCTGTGTGGCCACCTCAAGCTCCAGATCAGCTTCATAATCCCTGTCATGCTCAGCAAGGTCAAGTGCACAGCAAGGGATTTTTATGGACTGGATGAGGATTCAGCACAACTTCACTTCACCAGCTCTTCTTTCGAATCAAATAAACTGTCACCATTGCTCTGGCTCTGTAGATGTCCACAGGCAGGCTTCTTAAAAAAAAAAAAATAGTTGTCATGAGGCCAGAGCAACAGGAGCTGAAGAGGAGCTGGAGGAAACTGTTCCAGCCAGAGGTAACTGTGTTGTGAGCTGGGAGGGGGCCAAGGCTTAGATTTAACCTGGGTACAGCCACCTTGAGACAGCAGAAATGTGGCAAGTACAGTCCTGGTCAGCGGTCATCAGATGGAGCAGATGTGGGCTTCTCCCCAGAGTAGGGAGAGCAGATCATTAGGTTTGGAGCAGGCAGGGTAGGGGGGTGAGTGACAGAGACCCCAGCAAAAGGCCCTGGGGCAGAGTGTGATGGAAGGCAGGGATTCACAGCCCAGGGCACAAAGAGAGCTGCCTGGCTGGTAATTCCAGGGCATTCTGCCAAAACGTTTGGGTACAACCTGGCCAGAAGCCCAGATGTTGAGAAAGCAGCCTGGAAAGTCAGGTGTTACCAAGCCCACTAGCAGCCTGTGAGTTTCTCCTTACTGGATTACTCACAAAGATTGCAGGACACAACTAACCCAAATTTCCTAGGGAAGTCACGTCTGTCTTCAGATTCCCCTTCTCTCTTCCAGTAAGTGAAGAGGTACAGAAGGGGAATCCAGATCTTCTGAAACACTACAATTATGTCAGAGCTATTCTTTCTCACCTTGCAGTGACTCAGCCCAGTCAGGTGTAGAGCAGGAAAGAAGCCAATAAACAAGGTCTTTCTGGTGGAGGTTAGCACAAAAACTATAACTGGGCCAGACTGGCAAAACTCAGCCAGCACAGTCTGCCTCCCCTGTGCAATCCCAAAGGGAAAACCCCACAAAACACTATAATATGTTTGAACGATCCCAAATCACTGCTCAGTCTGCGGTGGCACTTTGCACAGACAGGGTCTGAAAGCCGTTTTTAATACCTGTTTCAAAAGTATAACTTTACTCTTAACCAGGTTTTTTGAATTGATTTTTATTTATTTGGTATTTGTTGCTGTTTTGAGATACAAAGGCAACTTTTCAGCAACTTCCAGTTTGGGAAGCATGGCATTTGGACCAGCTTTCTCCTGTTGCTTTAGTAGGGAGTACAATGCACGTAGCATTTAATGAAGCTGCGCTCAAAGTGCCAAGAGCAGTTACTTAATTACTCCTTGAAACATTGCTGGTCCACATTCCAGTGATGGAAAGTTACAAAGTCTAAACAACCTGACCAAAGCTTACCTGAGCCGTTCCTCTAAGACATCTCTCCTTTTAATAGATTATCCCTACATTAGCTATAGTTGAGACAAGGCGATGCTATGTTTACAACAGGTGGGAAGTGGGCTCTGCAATAACTGTTTCTGGGGGAAAGCATGAAAATTTTGCACACAGGCTTTTTAGTAGAGTGCTTGAGACAGAGAAAGGAGCTGCACAAATTATGATAACAGAGAATTTACTTAACAGGGATAAAGCCTAGAGTACTTCAAGTTCAGTAAAAGTGATGCCAGTGACATATTCTGGGCCCCGCAACGACAAGGGTGTGCAAGAAGAGAGGCAGCCTCTGGGTGCTCAGAGACTCTGCTCGGGGGATAAGGGGCGGGAATTACATTGTTCCTACATGTTCAGGAGCGTCCCCAAAACAGCACCGGGATACGACAGGTACCCCAAGGCCGCTAGGTACAGACCAGCAGGTAGACCCTTTCCCCGCGGTACCGCCGCCCCGCTGGAGAGCGCCGCGGAGGCCAAGCGCCGACCCTGGCCGCGGGCAGAGGCTGCCCAGAGGCAGTTCCCGGCGGTCCCGCCGCTCCCCGCTGTTCACCCCAGGGGCCCACTGGCGGCTGGGGCTCGGTGCCTCCAGCGCTGGAGCTGCCGCCTGGCCCAGCCCCGGTCCCCCGGCGGGGCTCGGAGCGCCCCCGGTTCTCCGGGAGCACTCGGCCCCGCGGGCGGCCCCGCTTCGCCGAGCCGGCTCTGCCTGGCTGGCGGGCAAAACAAAGCGGAGACAGGGAAAGGAGAATGGGGAGAAAGTGCCGCTCCTGCCGCCTCCCAGCCCTCTGCCTGGATCTCCCTGCATGAGACAGCGCTGCAAGCAGATCCTGACCGGGGGCAGGGGGTGGAGAGAGGAGGAGGAGGAGGACGGACAGAGAGAGGGAGGGAGAAAGGGAGGGAGGGAAGGAGGGACGAACGGGAGCCTCTCTCCTTCCCTGGGCTGTTTTTTTCAGTTT